>MVGT01003301.1:177108-286442 GCA_002174775.1 Macleaya cordata
GAATCCTTACTCTTTCTTTGAGGAAACTACAATAAAAAAATTTCTTCGTCTTCAACAAAAATCTGGAAGAAACTCTGTTGAAGAACAAAAAATAAACAACAAAGAAGAATAAAAACTATTTAAAAAATAAGATATTGTTGAAGATCTAGCAAATAATCCTCTAAGATTTGAAAGATTTCGATTTTGACAACTAACAATAGTTTGAGATAAAAAAAGAAACAAAATTTTCAAACAAAAATTGAATCTAACGTAAATCAGGGAAGAGAGAATATATGAGAGTGAAAGCGTGAGTTAATTTAGGAAGGGTAAACCAGTGATTATAAAAATGAAAAAACCCACACGTTTAGTCAAAGTTAGGTAAATTGATATTTAGATAAAAATTAAAGAGAAAACGGTAAATACAATAAACAAAATTGAGCTTTTGGATATTTGTAAATGTTTGTGGGATTTTTGGTATTTTAGCAACATAAAATTGGGGTTTTAAGCAAAACTATGTTCTTTTAATCCAATGTGCATCTTAATTACATTCATCCATCAACTGTTGACATTTAATTACGTTCTAAACTTGTAAGAATAAGAGAAGGTATCCCGACGCATATATTGTTATTCATACATTGAGCGTATATTAGCATGTGGGGTCTACATACGGATGATTCAAGGGCTAATTTGAAGTTAAGTTATTCTCCTCATCATGTAGATCATCTTTCATAAAAAATCAGTACATTCTAAAACTTGTAGCTCCATCATCTATTGAGTGAAATCAATGGTAAAAAAATTAGCTCAATCACAATTTAATTTCCAACCAATATTATCTCTCTCATCATCTTATGATAGGATTACAAGTTCTAGAATGCACTAATTTTTTGTGAGGATGATCAACGTGGTGTTGAGAACATTCTCAACCAATATAATCCCTTAGATCAGCTTCATGTGGCCCCTCATGTAACGAATGAACAACAATTTATATTGTTCCACTCTTAATATATAAAGGGTCAAGTTATATAGCCCCCTTATATAACCCCCACCTGTGGGGCCCAAATGTAATGCATCCAGAGGTTAATTTTTTGAGAAGATTTTCTCCTCACTATGTATTTCTTCATATTAAAAAATCAGCTCGTTCTAAAACTTCAAACCCCCTCAAATTTGCCCTTAAAAAATTTACAAGTCTTAAACTTTTATTTTTTACTTTTGATTTAACATGGGTAGATTTGTGGTTAGAATTATTAGAATAGGCTGATTTCAGGTAACTATGTTCTCCTCATTATATAGATCATTATCTTAAAAAATTAGCCCCTAGATACACTACATGTGAACCCCACAAGCGGAGTTATATAAAGAGGCTATATAACCTCACCCATATATAAATACTTCGTACTTTGTGATTATTAAATCTTTTTTAACATAAATTTTATTAATAGGATTTGATTTCAGCCACTTTTCTATTTGTTCCACTTGGCTCGGTCTCAAGAATATGATTATTTGGCAAGTCAAGGACCACCTCCCAATTCAATGCGGGACTCGATAGGATTTAAATGTAATTTTAGTAGGGCCCTCATGGATACGATCCAAGGACTGATTTTTGGTGAAGATGTTCTTCTCAGCATGTAGATCATCCTCACAAAAAATCAGTCTATTCTAAAACTTCTAACCTTATTAAAAATTGACTAGAAGTTGATTGAGAATCAACAGTAAAGACTCCCATCAGCTTCTGTTCAGGTTAGAAGTTTTACAATAGGCTGATGTCGGAGCAAAAATGTTACCTCGACACTCCTCGAGATTGTTGATATGATCGGATGGACTGCTTGGTTCTAACCTCCTTCTCCTTCTTCTCCAGACGAATGGTGGGGGTACCTGCAAAAACGCTCCGACGCTCAAGTCAGTCAGAGGCACTAGGTACAGGGTTTATGGTTAGATGGCATAGAATGGCCTACCTGGTAGTGGTGTAGTCGATCAATACTTATAGAGGGAAATATTAATCCTTGGGAAACTTGATTTCCTTAATCTAGGAATTTTAGATAAACTAAACTTTATCTGGGACTAGAGAGTTTCATCAAATTGGGAACCTCTTCTGTGGATGGGTGCCCTAAATAGGCCATTGGCTGCCCTAGTGGTTTGGTGCCTTTAACAGGAAATAGATGTCCTTATTAATTGTGTGCTCAGAAAAATACATAGATGCCTAAAATGGTACTGATGCGTATCTCGAGGCAGATCTATTACATTTTGTTATAGCATTGGTGCACCATTTTGGTTGTATTTTGTTGCCATGTGTATGATTTTATAGGGGTACACGCAGCTGATTTTTTGTTAAGGATAATCTACATATGGAGAAGAATAACAGTAAAGTTCAGTCTATTCTAAAACTTCTAACCTTATTAAAAATTGACTAGAAGTTGATTGAGAATCAACAGTAAAGACTCCCATCACCTTCTGTTCAGGTTAGAAGTTTTACAATAGGCTGATTATTTTTTAAGGATAATCTACATATGGAGAAGAACATCGTTACTGAAAATCAGTCCTTAGATCGTATCTATGTGGGCCCAACAGATGAGGTGTCGCAATACCTCTTTAAGTCCATACTGAGATAATCAAAGGATTGAGTTCTTGAACAGATGAGCCCCTCAATATGATATAGAAAATTAGATCATTCTAAATTTTTGAACCCATTATAAATTGGTTAGTATTGATGCGTTTAAAGTTTTAGGACAATCAAATCCCTCTTTGGAGGTCAGTATCATATATTTCTACCCCTATATATATATACACACTGAGGGAGGTTATTGCACCTCCTCTTAGAACACCCTCTTACAACACCCCCTCCTGTGGAGCCCATATTCGATGCATCTAGGGATTATTTTTTTCGAGGATGTTCTTCTCACTATGTATATCATCATATTAAAAAATTACTTCGTTCTAAAACTTCAAACCCCTTCAAATTAACCTTTAAAATTGGTAACTATTTGAAGAAGTAATTTGAGGGGGTTAAAAGTATTAGAACGAGCTGATTTTTTAATATGATGATAAGGAGAACATCTTCTAAAAAAATCAGCCCTTGGATGCATTGAATGTGGGTCCTACAAGAGGGGCGCTAAGGGGGCGTTCTAAGAGGGGGTGCAATAACCTCCCTCATATATACCAAATCCATTAAGTGAACGAATCACCTTAATTTCTTGTTATTAATCTCGTATTTCATAAATGAGAAATTGGGGTTAAGAATTAGTTGGGTAATTGTAAGATACTCATTAAGATATTTGCATTGTCTTGAAAACATATTTAATTAATCTAATTACAATTTAGTTAATTAAGCAATTATACTTCTATTTTTAGGTAATTACTATGCATATATAGCCAAAAACTAAGCGGGCCTTACAAAATGCATCTAAAAAAACAGTTTTATCCTTTCCTAACTTGAGCCTCAGACTTCAACCTAAAACTTGAATCCGCACCATTAGAAATATGGGTTCACATTTGGGGTTTAAGTTTGGGGTTCAGGTTAGAGTTCAAGTTTGAGGTTCAAATTAAGAAATGGTCAAATAGTCTTTTTAGATAAAAATAGGTTAAAATTATCTTTTTTAAAACAAGGTCTAAAATCTTCCAATCCACCCCTAAAGCCTCAGCAAAACAAAATAACCGTACATGATACATTTTGGAGGATTTTCATTACAGATAATTAGGTTACTATAGTTCGTGCAATTATATATTATGTGGAAAATGTTTTGTAGAATGAATGATAAGTAATGGATGTTGTATGTGTAATAAATTTAGGGAGGGATATTTGAACTGATTTCTCATACTCATCTTTATCTATTATCTATCTTACTTAAATTTCTCAGTGGTATTAAACGATTGATTATTTCTCTTACTTCATCTTGGTACAAAACGCGACTAGAACTTTTTGCCCTTAAAATTTAAATTAAGATTTTCTTCAAGTGTAGAACACGGAATCCGTTTCACATCATTTGCAATTAGGTGCATTTATTCTGCATCAAACTACATGGCTCCATGAAACTATATCAGTTTACTCCACCATCCCAATAGTCTCCATGATAAATTTAATTTTGACTTATATGTCTTTTTCTTTTTGTCTTTTTTTTTTCTTCTCCAAAATTCATTTGTAGGGAGTCCACAACAATGATAATTCTATATATATAGGACCAAAAAGATGAAACGAAATGAATTAGTTATAAACCTATCATGAAAATTACATGGGAAATGATGTTTTTATGAAATTTTATTTCAGCAAAAACAAAAAAAAATTGACGATTTTATGACTCCTCATACATAATGTGTTGTAAATTTATTCTATTATTAAAAGGGAAGCGATCCTAGAGGTAGTTATGAGACTGAAAGTTGTGACTTTGCATTTTACTCTAACTAAAAAAAAAAAGAAGAGAACATTAGAAAAACTTACAACTAGGGTTAAATTATTGGTATTTACCATACTAAAAATGCTTACTAAAGATGAGTTGGTTTTTGAACTATTCAGTTTGCTATAATCAGTACATTTTAAAACTTGTAACTCCCTCACTTATTGAGTGAAATCAATGGTAAAAAGATTAGCTCAATCACAATTTAATTTCCAACCAATATTGTCCCTCTCATCATCGAATGATGGGATTATATGTTCTAGAATGTACTAATTTTTTGTAACAAAGATCAACATGGTGTTAAGAACATCCTCAACCAATATAATCCCTTAGATCAGCTTCGTGGAGCCTCACATGTAACGAATGAATAACAATTTATATTGATCCACTCTCAATATATAAATACTTCGTACTTATTATTAAATTTTTTGTATTAATAGGGTTTTGATTTCAGTCACTTTTCTATTTGTTGGACTTGGCCCAGTCTCAAGAATATGATTATTTGGCAAGTCAAGGACCACCTCCCAATTCAATGCGGAGCCGGTAGGATTTAAACGTAATTTAGTTGGGTGCCCGTATACGGAGCCGGTAGTGCTATGTTATTATTTATTCTTCTAAACAGAAGTTCAAAACATAAAAGAATATACATTAGGTACCCAACTTGCTCCTCTTGTGGATCCACAAAACCCACTAATCCAATTCATCTCCACCGCTTTTTGCCACTAGGCCCTGCTTGGTACACTAGGGGAACATTTGAAATGCACAGGTTTTCTGGTTTTTCTAATAAGAAGGGGAGCTTGATTGGCTTTAGCAAATCTCATTAATAGGAAACATTTGTTGTGGTGCATAACAGGCTAGATCAGTGAACGTTCGCAACCACTCCGTAAACTTAAAACGAATTATTTATCTTCTTTTCTTCCGAACACTCTCTTCCTGTGCATGTCCGCCATTAACAATAGATCTTCTACTCTTTTTTTGACATCTCAAATATCATATATCTCTCTCTTCTCTTTCACTCACTCACTCAGATACTTTATAGATCTGTGATTTCATCTAACTGATTCTGGGGTTTAACTTTTGATGTATTAATCATTTTATTTTATTTTGGGGGTTCTTGGAGGATTTGGGTTTGAGATCCACTGATGGAGATGTGTGGAAGGGATATTTTAGGTTTAATTAAGATTCATAGGTCAATCTCAACCAAGTAAATTTGAGTCTGATGATGGAGTTTTGAGATTTTTCACAAAATCGAATTTTAGGTTAAATTTTATTTCTTCAGTTTCAATTTCAATTTCTAGGTTTGATTTCAATTTGATTTCTCTATAAGATTTATACTGCAATTTCAACGATTTCAAGTAGATTTCAAAAATAGGTTTGAATTCTACTGCAAGAAAAGTCTAATTGTTTGTTAAAAAAATAAATCAACATTGTTTGCTATAATTTGATTTGCAATTACTGGTGCTGGTGCCTACCAAGCAACAATAAATATTCAGCAATAAAAAACGATTACAACGTTAATATTTATGATAGCAAACACTTGCAATTTTTTCGGACCATAAATAGCAAAAACTTGCAATTGTAAACGTTTGCCGACAGCAAAGATTTACCGTGGTACCAAAGCGGGCCTAATAAACTTCCCATGCAAAGAACCATTCACCAACACAGGGATTAGAGTGATACAAAAGTAAATCCAATCCTTCCATTTCTTATCAAAGCCCAATACAATCCATGGTTTCCATTAGAAAGTCCGAAGCCATATTTACAAACCAACCCCGGAACCTTACTTTTTTAACCTTGAATCTAAAAATTCATTGACAATAAGGATTCCATCTAAAATTTGATGACCTTTTAAAAAAGCGCTTTGTTGTATAGAGGTAGACCTGGCAACGGGTAACCCGGCCCGCCAACCCGTCCCTAACCCGACCCGCCTAACCCGACCCGCCTAACCCGACCCTAACTTGACCCGCCAATTAAACGGGTCGAGTTAGGGTTGGCATTTTTGGACCCGCGGGTCAGTAGGGTCAACCCGCCTAACCCGCGGATGACCCGCCAACCCGTAAATTATATTTTTTAAAAAAAATAAAACTTTAGTTTCAATTTTTTATGAGTAAATTTTAATTTTTAATTTTAATTTTTAAGTTTTAGTTAGTAATTTAATCTTTTACCTAATAAATTTGACAAATTTTAATTTATCTAATGAGTTTTAAGTTTAAAATAATAATTAATGAGTAATAAATGGTTTTTAAATTTTTAAAATTTTAGTTAGAGTTAACCCGCTTGATCTGCAAGTATTTTGGAAATGATTTTATAACCACACCCAATCAAATTGATAAGTGGAAAATCCTTAATCTCCTCCACCGATTCTTCCTTTGGAATCAAAGCAATAAAACATGGACTTTAATCTCCAATTGGTCAAACTCCTTTATCACTTTCATAAAATCATCCTACATAAAGTGCCAGCACTTATTGATAATCTCAGTTTGAAATCCATCCAGACCTAGAGCCATTAATACTCGGTCTGATATGGACATCCTTATTAAAAAGTTGATCAAAGTAATGACCAATTTCATCCTTAATCACACCTCCTTATCTGATTCTAAATTCCGCGAGTACTGATCAAAATAAATTACACTAGTGAAGTGTTCGAATAAATTCCCCAGAAAGAAAATATAATTTTAGTTAATAAACTAGATTGCAAGTGGTTTGGATTTTGGAACATAAGAGTTTTTTTAATCAGCTTTTTAGAAATTTTTTGTTAAATTTTTTATAAAGAATGATTACAATAAAATTGTTTTTGGAACTAGAAATTATTCTGCCTTAATTTTTACTTTAGGTCATCATATGAATCCATATAAAACTATATCACTTTACTCCAACATCCCATTTGTTTCCTCATTAAATTTAATTTTAACCCATAAGTCTTTTTTTTTTTTTTTTCAAATTCATTTTGTATGGAGTCCAAAAACAATGATTTTGTTACTATATTTATATAGACCCAAGAAAGGATGAAAAGAAATGAATTATTGATAACCTATCATGAAAATTATATGTGAAATGATGTTTTTGTGAACTTTCAGCAAAATAAAAAATAAAAATTTATGTTATTGTGATTCCTCATGCACAATTTGTTTTAAATGAAATTAACGTGAACTTTGCAATAAAAACTTTGATATGTTTTTTTTTTCTTTAATCTTTGATAAATTTGTATTATTTGTTTGTTTGCATGCGGATGAATACAACCGTGGGATATATGATTGTGTGATCAGCAAAAGTACGCTCTTTGAATTCTTTTAATCCAATGTACCTTAATTACATTCATCCATCAAGTGTTGATAACTAATTATGTTGTGAACTTGTGAGAATAAGAGAAGGTATCTGCCCACATACATTGTTATTCATAGATTGTGTATATTGGTTTGTGGGGATACATAGAGATGATTCAAGGGCTAATTTTAAGTCAAGATATTTTCTTTATCATGTAGATCATCTTAACAAAATATCACCACATTCTAAAAGTTGTTGTAACTCCATCATCATCAATTGAGTGAAATCAAAGAGGTAAAATTAATAGCTAAATCACATTTTAATTTCCAACTAATATCATTCCTCATATTATCGAATGATGGGTTTACAAGTTCTAAAATGCACTAATTTTTTGTGCGGATGGTCAACATGCATGGTGAGGAGAATATCCTCAACCAGTATCATCCCTTAGATTAGCTAGCTTCATGTGGGCTCCACATATAACATATAAATAACAATGTATTTTGATCCACTCTCAATATTTTTTGGGACAATTAGCGATATGCCCCCAAAAGATTAATGGCATTTGCAATATACCCCCAAATTAATTGAAATTAGTGATATACCCCTAGCTAACAGTTTCAGTCAAAAGAAACGTTAAATAATCACGTGCAAAGCACATGATGAGTTTTTTAAGGCCCATTTTCTAAAATATCCAAACTACCCTTAGTAATACATGTGACCTCATCTTTTAAGTTAAATCTAACAGTCAAGACATAAAGTCTTAATCCAACGGCTATAACATAAAGCCCTATTTTTCCTCTTTCTTCTTTGTTAACCCCTCATTTCCACTTCACAGGATTTCGGCGAGCCACGTCCGACCACCACCACTCTTTGTCTCATCCACCACCAATACCAGACCATAGTCATCTTGGCCAATAAACTTGATAGTCTCGACCCCCATGCAATTGTATTTTTAGGACATTATCATTGAGACAAGCTTTCAACATGAACCAATTGTTGCTACGTGGTACCATGTTGCTCGTGTTGAAAGAAGCGTTGCACTTCCAGGTCAAGCAAGGACCCTGAAACTGATGGCTGGCCAACCATGGGCATGGAGCAGCTTTCTCTCTGAGAAGAGGTCCTCCTCTGTACCCTGAAGGAGGCAATCCTCTTGTTCAGAGTTTTCTCTCTCTTGTTTCTTCACCATTGGATTGAACTTCAAAGATGAATCCAGGTGTAAATATGTTCAAGTTGTAAGAGGGTAGTTTTGGTATTTTAAAAAATAGGCCTACAAGAATTCATCACGTGGTGTGAACATTACTTTTTAACGTTTCTTTTGACTGAAACTGTTAGTCTGGGGGTATATCACTAATTTCGATTAATTTAGGGGTATATCACAAATAGCATTGGTTTTTTGGGGGTATATCGCTAATTGTCCCATATTTTTTGAACTTCTATTAAAAGTGATGTTATTAGGGCTCTCAAAATGGTGAAGGGTGATGCTCAAAATTTTGAGCCTAAGCCCAAACAACAACCTTCACATTTTGGAGTTTTTTAGAGGACTCCCTCCGTTAAAACAACTTAATATCCCACCACCAAATATAAATACACCCACCACCATTACGTCCACCACCAAGTCACCACCACGCCACCACCACCATCTCCATTTAGGTTTTGCTAAAAAAAAAGAAAAAGGAAAAGAATAGAAAAAAAGAAACCAGTTCTGCTTTCCTTCTCTTTCTTTCTCCCTCTCCGTCTCTCTGTTTGCTATCTCTATCTTTCTCTCTTTCTCTCTCTGATCTCTCCCTCTGTCTCTCTCTTTCTCTCTATCTAACTCTGTCTTGGCGGTGATGGAGGTGGAGGCGGTGATATGATGGTGGTGGCGTGGAAGTGGTTGTTGTGGCAGTAGTGGTGGGCTGTAATTATGTTTAGTGGGGTATAAAAAGTGAAAAATGAGAACCTTCCCCTAATAAAATCATTTCTCTACCCTAATCATTTTGACAAATTTTGGAGATCCCCTTAACTGAGCGAGCCCCTCATCCAAATCAAGGAGCCCTAGTAACAACAATCTTTATTAATAGGGTTTGATTTCAGTCACTTTTTTATTTGTTCGACTCGGCCCGATCTCAAGAATATGATTAATAGGGTTTTGATTTCAATCTTTATTAATAGGATTTAAATTTAATTCTTGTGGAGGGTCCTCATGGATATGATCTATGAGCTGACTTTTGGTAAATATGTTCTTCTCACTATGTAGATCATCCTGATAAAAAATCAGTTCATTCTAATACTTCTAAATACCCTATTAAAATTTGAATGGAGGAAGTTGATTAAAAATCAAGGGTAAAGACTTCCAATTAACTTTTGTTGTAGTTAGAAGTTTTAGAATAGAGTGATTTTTGGAGAATGATCTACGTGGTGAGTAGAATATCTTCACCAAAAATCAACCCTTGGATCGTTATCCATCTGGGATCCACATGCGAGGTGTTGTCAAGCGACACCTCTTTAAGGGTGTACTAGTAGCATTTTAACAAAACTAGAGAGAGTTTGGGTCATCTAGACACCATCTTGTAGGGTCCACATAGAGATGATCAAACACGGTATGCTTTAGCCCAAGGCAATCGCTTTGAGCCCCACTAATTGCCCCCTTCTTCTTCCCCTTCGGCCTTCATCTTCACTTCCTCACTTCCCCTTTCTATCTGTTTGGGTCTTTTTCGCCTCTTGTAACCTTTTGTGCATATCAATATATTTTTTCAATTAGTTAAGCAAAAATTAAAGCTAACTGTTACACTATAGTTAATTGTAAGATAGTCATTAAGACATTTGCATTTTCTTGGAGTTCCCATGGACAATTAGTTAATAAAAATTAATGAAAAATGTAAAAAAAAAAAGTCCCCAAAACCCCTTAAATTAAAATGGTAGATAAGTAATTGATATTGTACTTGTAATAAATCTATATCTTCATTTAAATAGAAATGATTTTCTTTTTGCATGCAGATAAAGATTTCTCTTACTAATCAGCTTTTTGCTTAAATTTCTCATTAGGGTTTTACAACTGATTCTTTATCCTCTCCCATCAATAAGTAATTCAAAAACACATTAGTTAATGGCTGATTAGTGACTTGCTACAATATTATTTCAAAGAAGCACCATACTCTATCTTAGATCTGGTGGAACACTATAAAGATAAATCAGATTATGTTAATCTTCAAGAAACCAAACTAATTAATTTGTCTTAATATTGTTGGAAAATATGATTTGGGTTTTTGCATCTTGGTGGAAAAAGCACCAGCAACCATTTACTCTTATAATTTAAACTATGATTTTCTTCAATGAGTACACACGCCACTTCACATCATTTGCTTTTAGTTTTGGGTGTATTTTTTCTGCATCAAACTACATGACTTCATGAAACATTATCAGTTTTCAGTTTCTTAGAATCAAAAAAATAAAAAAATTATATCAGTTTACTCCAACATCCCAATTGTTTTTTCTCGATCAGCTTAATTTTGACTTGGCCGTGTGTCTTTATTTCTTCTCCTTCCAAAATTCATTTGTATGGAGTCCAACAACAATGAAAATTCTATATATAGACCCAAAAAAGGATGAAAAATGAATTATTGATAAACCTGTCATGAAAGTTATATGCGAAATGACGTTTTTATGAAATTTTCTTTCAGCAAATTTTTTTTTGACGATATTGTGACTCCTCATATATAATTTGTTGTAAATGAAATTAGCGTGAACTTTACAATAAATTGGTTTTGCACAAAATCATTGTATTAATATTTGTTTGTTTACCAAGGAATCCAACCGTGGGATGTATGATTCTTTGTTGTTATGACTTCCAATATTCACCGTTTGATCTACTATTCTGATGCACCTTAAACATCAAACACCGCATGCCTTAAGATTCCATGTTAATTGAGATATCAAGTCCTACATTACACCAACAACAGACTGTGATTTGCAATTAAGATCATTTGAGAAACCACCACCACCACTTCTTATAGGTAGCACGAACCAAACACGCCCCAAGTTAGGTAAACATTGCCATTTGCATTTGGGTATAAAAATTTGTACTTTTAATTAATAGAAACATATTAAATACTATTTTATTATCATTGAATTATACAAATATTCATTTAAGTTTTTTTTTCGTGAGACTTGTCTTGTAGTAAACTTCTTCACCTTCCAATCTAGAATTAGATTTAGCGTATTCTTTTAGAAGTACGTTTTTCTAATTTGGTACTTTAATTAATTTTTTTAGTAATAATAATAAATGAATTCAAGAAAAATACCAAGATCAAAACGCCATTAAATTTGAGCTTCTCTTGCTCTCCTTGTTTATCTTTACTTCTCAATCGTTGTCTTTAAATTTTTCTATTACTACTTCTTTAATTTAAGGGAGGTTTAGGATCTAAAGCTAGAATTATAAAATTTTCCCATATTTTTGCAAAATAATCACTTATTTTTATTTTTTTATGCAAATTAGTTTATAAAACTATAAATAACCGTTTCATTTCCTTCTATATTTGGAATTCTAAGTCTTCCTTCTAAATTGCTTTTAAGGTGACAAAACCTCTCTGTGCTTCACTTTGCTCTTGAAGAGATCTTCTAAGTTTCACAATGGATTTCATGGATTTAAAGGCGAAAATGTATAGATACCTCGGTTTAGGACGTGATTTTTGGCACTTCGGCATAATGTCACTATGGTCAATCAGGACGAAGATTGTATTTAAAGGCCCGTCCTATAAATAAACCAGAGAAAGGATGAAAGGGTCAAACAAAATGAGCATTTGATGAATCTATCATGAAAGTTACATGTCAAATGAGATTTTTGTTCCTGCTCATACATAATATATTGTAAATTGAATTAATGTGAACCTGGCCGTTCGATATGAATTATATGATACTCCATTTTTGACATGCCTCTTCCTATCTTTTATGATTGATTCGAGTCTTTCTACATGTCCCTCCACTGTTTTTGGGTATTAATTAGACAAAACTATAAGATCTTCCGTCAAATTATATTGATTGCAGGAAAAAGAATGTGAAAAGCCATGTGTTAAATGTTAGTTTAAAATTAAAATTAATCTTTATTTTGTTAAACGTTACACGAAGTAAATACTTAAGCTCACAACTACAAAAAGACATTGTTTTTACAAGAGTAATTAGGAATTTAAGCGTATGAAAATAAAAGTTTGTATTAGGGCAAAAATGGACCCACGAGCCACGTGTCCAGGGAGACAGAGCTTGAGCCACGTGGCAGAACGGAAGGCCCATTACCGACCGAGCCAACGTTGAGTTGGACAGAAGCCCAGAAGAGGTTGACACACGGGACCAAAGGAGTCGGTGTGTGGACCTTTAGCGGAGCCCACACACGAGCCCCACTAACAGGCGCATAAGCCCAAGGCGGAACAAATAGAGAATCGCCCCACTAGCGGGACACCCTGAAGATAGAGGAATAAGAGAGGGGGATCACCTAAGGCGTAAGTTGGCGGTCATGACAGGAAGCGCCGGCATGCTCAAAAACACTGCCCAGAAGGCGCTTCCAGAATGAAGACAGCTGTCAATACGGAAGATTTCCTACAGTGTACTGATGATGGTTGTCTTGCTGGGTGTGAGACGAGATAAAAGGAAGAGATACTCAGCAGCAAAAAGGAAAAGATCAGAAGAACGGCACCCACAAAAGGAATTCCCTGAGTATCTTCTCCTTCTTCTTTGTCAACCCTAGCACCTGACTTAATCTTCTCTACCCTAGCCACCCCACCGTCAACCACGTCAGATTCCCTTATTTTCCCTTCTTCGGTGTTCAACCTAGACTCGAACGGCCGGCTACCCCGGCTTAGGGGAGTCCTGGAACCAAAGAAAACGGCGATACAAAGTTAATGTGGTCACTCACGTAGGTGTTATTTGGGTTACACATTCTGGTGGCTAATGACTATTGCTGTGGGTGAGGGAGAGATCCAAATAATACTACTCTAGGTTTAAGGGATCCTTCACGAATGCTACTCTAGGTATAAGTGATCCTTCCAAATCATAATAACCTAATGGGGGATGGGTTCACGTATAGGGTGAATATTATGCGAAAATTCAGATTTGTTGTGGGTCCCACATGAATAAGGTCTAGTGTGAATATTTATAGACATGATGACAAATACCATGAATATTCACGAACTAACTAAGAGCTGAAGCGGTGCCTTCGGAGCAGGAGAGTCGAAACAGGGTTTGAAGTGGGAGCGCAAGGTTCCGGAACAGCGCATCACCTCAATACCAATAATGTTAATTTTTTAGATTGGCCATCGAAGTAGACAAAACCCACCTTTCTTTTCTTTTCTAAATCGCTAGTTAGAAACATCAGCACATAGCTTATGTTTATGTCAACTACCAAATAAGCTGTTTTCATCTCGTCGGCTTCACCTGTACCTTTGAAATGTTAAGCCACCTCATGATGAGGCAGAAGCCATAACTCATGAAAATGCAGCTAATCGAGCAGAATTTCTAGGTCATCCTTTTGAATAGATACATTATCGTTGGATCAATGGATGGTCACAAGAAATATATGCCTCGTCCATCAGGGTTGAACCAGATCGAGGACTTCTTGGAACACTGGATTTCCATCAAAATTACATCTATCTTTCTGAAATTAATAAAACTCCAAAATCAGATAACCGACAGCCATATAAAAACATTGAGAGATGTAGAAAACATTCTATATATGTATCACATTGTTAAAGAAATTCTACCAGGTTGTTTTATAATAAGCAAAATAATGGAATAGTACAACACAAGAACAGTTGAAGATGAAGTATTTTGTGCATCATTTTATTCTCACAAAAGGGGAAAATGAAGCCAAGTTTCCATTGAAGGAATTCTAAGAAAAAACACTTTCATGCTCTCAAATAAACCATCAGGTGTAATGCTGTACACACATGCTCGACAAAACCAACCTTCTTTTCCTTTCTTTTCTGTCCTTTTTAACAGGTTAGAATCAAACCTTCTGTCTACTTCTCACTGAACTATTGACAAGCTTAGAGGGCCAGAACCAAAACAGGTTGAAATCTCTTAAGCAGATGTTGCAGTTTATTCACTTCTTTTTCATGCCTTTTCTTTTGCAGGAGATGTTAATAAATGATGCAATGTGGTTGTCTGGATGACAGCGCTTGGGTTTGAATCCCTGGTACGTATTGACCCAGATCGCCTGAGGTTGCTATTCCTCTCTGTGCCACCACGTAAAAAACGTCGAAGTGGCCGTGGAAGGTGTTGTATCAACCTTCTTGAACTCACCAGTAGAATCACACCGAAAATGATGAGTAACCTGAAGAAGGTGGTTCTCAAATGAATCAGAATTTGACAGAAACAACTAGAACAGATTCAGGCTAAGGTTTCAATCAGAATTTGATGGAAACAAAAGGAATTGACAAGTAGGTGAATGTACTAACCATCCAAGCAACAGGAAAAGACGAGAAACTGGAGCTGAAGGCAGTTTTTCACCCAAAGCAAGCATACCAGCAAGTACACCAGTCACTATAGATGCAACAGCAGCACATGTGGACACCACAATGGCCCTCCCATGTTTTAAACCTCGCGTCTGTCAAAAGGGGAATCATATTATCATAATTACAAAGGAACTAAACCATTAATAACATAAAGAATCCATCAGCATAAGTAAGATACTAACATAAATGCGGGAATGTGACATTTCTACTATGGTTACATCTCTAAAGCAAATTTTTATGAGAACAGGTGGTACTAATCCAGTCTATGATGATGCATTAGTCGATGCAAGCCCATGAACTGAAGCATATTTATTGATGAAAAAGCTAGTATATGAGATCAGTGTAATTGAGTAGCAAATTGGATAACAGGGTTGGCCTTGTAATTTCCTTAAAGGATCCCACTTTTGTTGCTTTTAAGGAAAAAAGAAGGATCAATTTTACTAAATAAATTTTACATCAAATAAAAGGATTGCAGTTTATACCAAGTACAGCAAAAGTGGGTAAAAACAACATTAGGCCGTTATATACCTGGTAAACGAATCCTGTCCCACTACAGCATACACTAGTTAAAATGCACACAGGAACCAACATCTGGGAGAAGCCTTGCTCTAAAAACACAAAACCCATCTTGGATATTACAGATGCCATCCTGCAGTTACATTTGGATACATTAGTAGTATTCCACCTAATTTCAATTTCCATTAAAGATCTTCCAGCATATAGTCCATATGTATGATTGGGACATCAGACCAGGACAAATTTGTTGAACTTTTTTTCGTCAGAATAGACCAAATCCCCATCTTAATGATGAAATCAAGGTATTAGAAACAGAAGTATATTAGGTTAGACCAAATCAAATAATCTGTACTGACATATAAAATGCCAAATTTACTTCAAACCAAAGGAAAAAGAAAAGAAATGATATCTGATACGTCATAAATATCTGAGTAAGACGGGAATCCAAGAGAAAAGGTTGCAGCACCCAAATAATATGCCGGATTCCAAGCCAAATATAATTTCCTCAACAACATCAGATTGCATCTGCATGGCCAAGCAGAAAACCACAAGTTAAAAACAGAATGAAGAAAAAATTACAAAAGTACATAATAAAATAATGTGAAAAGTGTGAAACATAAACTGATGGTGATAATATAGAGTTCGAGGAGCATAAAAGGAAACCTACCAACTCCTGTTCTCTTCGCTGACGTTTGCAGATGCGAAGCCATGCATTAAGGAGGACCTATATTCCCAATGTAGAGTTGTTAAACAGAAATAATTATACCCAACACATCCAAGTACAAATAAATAAGAAACGTAGTTTCTTTATCATGCCACTAAGGAATGAAGATCTATGATACAAAGCAGCATATCAGGCCAAGAATAAAATATAACTGCTTTTGGTTTGGTAGCCAGCCTTTTCAAAATATCAAGTTCAAGTCCAGACAGAATATGAAAATACACAGATCTGGAATCTGCAACTTCCATCCATGGCCATACAGAGGGGCAGATGAGTATCCAACATTGTAGAGGCTGAGAACTACACAACCTATAACTTGTAATTCATTTAATATATTTTTCATATCGTTGCCATATTTGATGGTTGCTGTCAATATTTAAATCTAGGATCCAGTTTTATAAATGTTATCATCACGGGGTGTTGAGAATCTGAAACTAGAAGGTCCTTACAGTGATCCAAAAATTACTCCACTGGTCATAAATTTACAAGTAGCACTTACTGAATCTAAGATATGGGAGAAATTTCTTACAAAGCTATAGATACCTTCAAAATTATTTTACAATTATTGGAACAAATAAGTTATTTATATCAGATGGTGCACAAGATATGATACCTACAAACAAGATGGCAATAATGAAAACCAGCCAAGGCAGATGGAAGATAGAAATACTGGAAGCCTTTTGCTCCTCCCCTCCAATACCTACTCCTGAAAAATACAAATACAAGCCCTCAAACTGTAGAAACACCGAACAACACTACATTGGTAAAAAAACAATTGACCACAAACTTTAAACTCGATAATGATGTGATCCCATGTATCCAACTTTCCTGACAAGCAGGGGACATTTTTCTTCTCTTAGATTTAGTTCTAGATGGCCAAATCCGATGCTTTCAAAACAGATGGCTGCTGAAGAAATAGGAGACTCCTTTTTGTAGTGAAAATCTGTTGAGATTTTCATATCCCCAGGAGTCATTTATCAGCTATTCGAATGTGAGTCTTATTCCCTCGTGATTGGAGAGGAAATTTTTTGAACAGTAATGGTGAATACTGATTTTTAGGAATCAAAACTTAAAGTTGAGAGATGACCCACAACTTCTAAAGGAGTCCTAAACTTTTAGTGTGGAAGGTTCCAACTTCCAAGCCAAATAGGAAGAGTGCTGGTTAAGTGCAATGCCCATAGAAGTTCACCCACTTACTAGCATGGTTTTAAAATTCGTTATGAAACGTACGCCTCGGGTACGCCTCAAGGCGAGGCGATACCTTTACGCACAAAGGCGTACGCCTTCTGAAGATGCTCTTTTTTTTTATATATTTTTATTTTTATTCAACTTTTTGTTTATTTTATATTTTATAAGTTAGATTGGGACATATTCTTGTGTTTCCCAAAGCCACTTTTATATTATATAAGTTATATAGTTATATACTAATACAGATATACAATAATACTTATATATCCATGAATTTATGTAATTTTTCTACGCTTCGAGGCTACGCCTTTGTACCGCCTTGGGGCTACGCTTCGCCTTTTCAAAGCAAAGCGCCTCGAGGCTTAAAATCGCCTTTTAAAACCATGCTTACTAGAAACGTGAATGGAATGACAAAATCAAAGTCAACTGGTTGTTCTATTGGAAATCCCGATTTGGATGGAATAGGAGAGTTTTTGGGAATAAGTAACAACAAAGGTGATTGAACATACCCTCACAGCCTATTAGAGAAGACAATTTTGTGAAGCACAAAATTGTGCGAGATATATCTACTATGAGGGAGGTTATTGCACCCCCTCTTAGAACGCCCCCTTATAACGCCCCCTCCTGTGGGGCCCACATGCGATGCATCCAAGGGCTGATTTTTTTATGGGATGTTCTTCTCAATATGTATATCATCATATTAAAAAATCAGTCTCTTCTAAAACTTTTAACCCCCTCAAATTACTTATCAAAAATTGATAAATATTTGACACCTCAAATAGTTACTAAATAGTTACTACTTAGAGGTTTTAGAACGAACTGATTTTTTAATATGATGATATACATATTGAGAAGAACATCCCATAAAAAAATCAGCCCATGGATGCATCGTATGTGGGCCCCACAGGAGGGGGCGTTATAAGGGGGCGTTCTAAGAGGGGGTGCAATAACCTCCCTCATCTACTATTCATGCACACATTATCCAAATTGGGAACATGGATCGTATTTTGTCATTCATTTCTGTTTTGAGACACTAGAAAGGTTAAAAGGTATTGCACTCTTCCTATGGTGTACTCCTATAATCAGGATATATGAGATATATGTGAAAATTTTGGCATTACAGACCTGTTTACTCGTAGCATTGGCGACAAACTTATGTACAAATCAATTAGCAAGACTTTAGATTTTCTGTGCACGGGAAGAGGTCCTTACCTTCCTTTCTTTCATTTTTTTGTCAACTATTTAAAATATATAAGAATAAAAGAAGGAGAAAAGCTTTAGCTTACACATTCACTCCAATGTCTTCAGTTTGATACCTTAATTTGATGTTGCATAAAAATTATCAGGTAAGGTATACAGATGAGAATAACTAAATAATCAATTTCGGCATTTAATTTCCTTTTCTTATTGGGTAATTTCATAAAAAAATCAATCACTATGACTTACATTACCTATTGTGCCAACACCTGCTAAGGCAATCCCCACCCAATCAATAACATTCATGACCTCCTTTAGATAAAAATGGGAAAAGATACAGAGTATAGCAAGTCCACACCCAGAAACTGGTTGTATAACAGATACCTGCAGTATGTACACGGCAACAATACAGACAACAGATAATCAGGATGCATTATAAGCATTCAATTGTACATAACAACTCAGACAACAATACATGGGATAAAAGAATAGCTTGATCTTAAACTAACTCACCGGAGCTAGAGACAAAGCCCTTAACATCAACATGGCTCCAAATATATCCATAAGAAAACCTGTAATCCAAGCTTTATTGAAAGCATATGCTCTTACGACCTAAGGACGTAATAAAGTAATCATTTATAAAGTTTTAAAATGTTATATCCTACTAAAAGTAGATTCAAGATTCCGGTTTTTGTATAATTAAATGTATATCATGACATTGAAAACACCACTAACAAGGAAGCAGCGAGAACGTTAATATGAACTATCATATGTGACACCATATCATAACAAAATCATAATTAAGCTTCTGCTTTTGGCATAAACATCAATCACAACATTGAAAATATGAAACCAAAGAAATAAATGAGAACGTGGGAATGAACCATAAACCATCTGCGTCAGAGAACAAAGAATATATGAACGTTTTCTATAGTTCAAAATCCAAACTATAAGGTGTGTATCCAGACCGTAATGCAAATGGCATTAATTCAAGTATTTGAGTAGCCCGAACTGCAGAAACAATATTTACCATTATATTATCAAGCTTAAATTGTTGTGCTCCACTGGAACACATCGGGATATCTTCTTGGTTTTTCTTTCGTTAAATGCAAATAAAGATATGTAATATGTGTTTTGCAGCTTGATATATCATATATGATACAAATAATAAGGTATTCAAACAAATATCCACTATTACCCTTATTATTTTGTATAATTTTACAGTAAAAGTCAACTAAATGAATCCAATATTGTAAGTATTCGCTAAATCCTGCAGTGCATACTATTGCGAGACAGGGTATGACAGTAGTTTTTGCAAGACTGCTGCCGAATCCAGAGAACATTTACTTATATGCTGCCCTTTCAGTTAGGCTCTCATTCCCAAAGATCAGCTGGTTCCCTCCTTACTCTTTCTGTGATATGTTAAAAACTGGTCATCCATTCTGGTGCCTCCGTAAGGTAGAACCTTGTGGAAATTTTGTTTTGATGAAGAGAACCTTGTGGAAATCTGTCGCTCTTGCTATCCTGTAGACTGTTTGGAAGATTCGCAATGACTTAATCTTCAAGGAAGTATCAATTTCCAGTCAGAATACGACCATCCACCTCAAGGATGATATCTTTTATCAAAGTTCCGGGATGGATTGGTGTAAGGGTTATAGACACTTTTGTTTAGATGGAATGCCTTGATGAAATCATTGTAAGTTATGCTGAGACTGTGGGCATCTCCGTGACGGTTGTTTTTCCCTCCTAACTCTTAAAGCTTTGTTTTTACATTTAAAAACATCATTGTTCATTGCCCAATCAAGAAAAAAAAAATCCAACACCACATTCTCGTAGAAAAGAAAAGAGTTCATGTAATTATATATGTGGTTCTCTAAAACTCTAATACCATGTGGATAAGCTCATGACTTAAACAAACTAACGTCGATGTTATGTGCATAAAATAATCCCACATCGGCTAGGTATGAGACTAGCAGTGGGAATATAAAATAATCCCAAGGGTTTGTATCAGTGTTATCAGAGCAGGCACCTCGCCCCAAGTCTCGGAAGTATTTCTTGGAGGGTTTCCTATGGAAGGGGGGGAGCTTGACCATGCAAGGAGTGATGTGGACGTCGGCTAGGTATGGGACTAGTGGTGGGAATATAAACTCTTGGCCCCCCTTCCCTTGCAAGTCGGCTTTCAGGAGAAGTTCTACCCAAGAGTTTGTATCAGTCGAACAAAGAAAATTCTCTTCAATCTCAATCTCCCAAACTTTGCATAATTCAGCAAGTATATGGCATTTTCATGAAAGAATCCTTTTCCTCCATTCACCTCTATCTCCTCTATCTCTAGGTTTTCTGTTGTTCAAGTGTCTTGATCAAAATTCAATCCTACCCATGTTATGATAGCTTACTATATCTTCAGAAACACCTACATAAATATCTAGAAAGCCATTGAATATTTAAAACCCTTTGAAACCCCCCTCGACATGAGAAGACAGACGAGATGTTCAATTAGGGTCGACAACTGAGATACAATTAAAAGGGACCAAAGAAGTGTTGATTTATAGTTATTAACAACAAAAAATTGAATCAGTAACTGGGTTATTGATAGCGCCTCAAAAAAACATCTGGGTTCCGAAATGATATGAGAAATTCGTCTCAAAAAGGATAAATCAACAAATTGAAGAACAGAAATACAAACAGAATAAAATATCAGAAATGATCATAAAAGATGTGAATCAAAACAGATTTATTGAATTCAGAGGGGTGGGAAGGGGGTACCTTGAGCTTCAAAGAGAGAGGAGGAAGAATGATGGTCCCTTTCTTTTGCAAAACTTTCCCTATATTGTTCCCGGCGGTCGCCGCCAACGTCAGGCAGATTGGTTCCCACATCTCTCTCTTTCTCTCTCCTCTCTCCCCTCTTTCCTTCACTCTCCTCTCTGTTCTCCTCTTCTTTCTGCAAGATCTCTCTACAATTGATGGATTCGATTTGGCGTGTTGTCTAATAAAGACCCTTTTCTTTTATTAAGGAAAATTACGTATAAAGAAATGGTAATTATGGAACAAGATAACCTTTAATACTTTCATCCAACTTATTCTTACACCTCGTTTACACTTGTCTATGGATTCACATGAAGATGATCTAATGGTTAATTTTCTGTGAGGATCATCACTCACAAAAATAATGGCATGATTAAATCTTATTAAAAGTTGGTTGAAAATTAATTTGATAATTCGAAAGTCAATTCAAATGATCTTTTTGTTACGTAGATCACTCAAAAACAATTCATGACGTCTGTAAGTTTGAATCCTATTAAAAGTTGGTTGAATTAACAATAATAAAGACAACCATCAAGAGGATGGCTAAGTGGTCAAGACGCTCACCTCACAAAATGGAGGTCGAGTGATCAATCCTCCTGATGGCCACTCCAACAATAAGATTTTAACCAGTTGTGTGTGGATAGGGAGGTCTGCTCACACCCTAGGGACTAGTCGGGTGCTCTAAGAGACCCGGATACCCTAGATCTCAAGAAAAAAAAATTTAATAATAATAATAATAATAAAGATGGTTCAACAAGTTTAAATTATGCGAGGTTGTGGGTCAAACCTTGCAGTCGTGATATTGCCATATAGATTTAGCCCATGTAATTAATTATCGGATTGGACGTCTCCGAAGAGACAAAAATATGTAATCAATTCTTCTTTGCATCTGTGGTAATGTCTTTTCATGCATCTGTTTGTAGCGAGTTTTCTATCGTCTATATTTATTCTTGACGGTTTCTATGCACTTCTGACCCACCCTTTACGATGTATCTCAAATTAACTTGGGTTAGGGTTAAAATTTTCAGAACAATATAAATTTTTGCAATGGTAATTTATACTTTGAAAATATCATACTAGAAGACAAAAACAAAAACAAAACAAAAAAAAAACCTTCCATTATTTCCACGAGGCCCTACAAACCAAGGTGTAACAAAAAGTGGGGTATTAATAAGAAAAGTGATATGGAAATAAAATGTTTCCTGGAATATAAGTATCCGGAAATTTATGTGTTAAAACAATGGACCAAATTCTTCTACTACTGTCCTTATTTAGGAATCCCAAAAGGTCATTTCGTTGAGAATCTCTGCGAATACTCAAAAAATTTTACTATTGAATCGGGCAGGAATTGGTTATCCCAATTCTGATTCTACCTTTTGTGGCGAGTACAATGACTAACATCCGAGAATCGGGCCGGAATTGGTTTTCTTTCTACTCTATGTTCTCTCAATACAATCCGAGAATTAGAACAAAAATTTTGAATCATGAATCTGGGTTCATAAAAATGGAACCAGATCAATACTATTTAATAGGTTTTGGTTCTAGGTAGTTCAACAGCTTTAGACCTTGATCAAAACTAAAACAGGACCATTGATCAACAGGACTAAACTAACTTTCATTCGTTTAAATTCCTAAAATATTCATGAAAGACAACATCTCTTCACTTTTTTAATCGCGAGAATCAGCGCTGCTATTGAGACTGGCCCTAGAGTTTGTTTGAACAGACCGGCCTTCTATCCACGGCCTTTGTGGATTTTCAAGGCGGGGCTGCAATGCAAGTGAACCCCACAAATACACATCAGGTGGTGGATATAAGGACCGGTCTGTTCAGATGGACTCTAGGGCCGGTCCCAATGGCATTTTTCTTAAACTACATAACCATCACTTCAAGGTCTGTTTGGATTTCTGAAAAAAAAATATGCAATCAATCATAAAGGTTGAAGATTATTTTGGTTAACTCTGCATTTCCCTGCAACAGATGAGATATGCAAAGGAACTAAACTCTGTGTTGACAATCATCCAAACAGCACCCAATTCTCAATTCTCACATTTGCAGATACTGGCATAACTTGGTAATTTGATCCAACTAGTTTTCCGACAGTAGAAACAACGAACTCATTGCCGTGTTTATATGAAGCTTTTTGTTTGTCAGAGTAGTTTAGATTGAGGTGAGCAAAGACAGGTTAGTGACAAATTTAGTTCTAAACAAATGCAAGTTCGGATTCACAGATGATGTATCTCAACAGAACTACAGACACTAGATGAACAGAAGGAGGAAATAAAATGGTGTTGCATCATGGATTAAACACTGGGTTTTGATGTTTGCAGGTGACTCATCTGAAACCCTAAAACCTTGGTTTCATATCTTCCTTTTACAGTTAGTTTCTAGGTTTACTGCTTTAGAGAATCCATGTTTCTATTCTCAATCATGTAATACTATTTCAATATGATGGTAACTTCGGTTCAACGCAGTCAAATCATCAGTTAACATCTATATTATTATATTGCAAATACTCGAAAGTCACGATGAAGCCATTTTTGCCGAACTTCTGAAATTACCCATTTTATGAGTTTTCTCATACATAAAATGTACAAACAAAATTGTAAGTTCGTTTTCTAATGAATGGCACATGCGGCATTTAAAGAACTTACTCCACCACTTTGTGCTCTCATTTTCAAACAACAACACTTGAGAAAATTTATGTGTACGTAATAAAAATCGATCGCTTTCATATGCTAAATTTCCTAAATATATTGTACACTCACAGAGGCACGAGCCGACCCCTACTGCTTTTTGTGTGAGAGCATTGTAGAAATAATGGACCCCTACTGGTTTCTTTATCAAATTGACACAAAAACCAAAAGTTTGGAAGAAAGATCAAGATGCCAAAGTCCCTACATAGTTCCTCCTTATCAATCAGTAGAGTCTTCAATACCTAAACCTGAACAGTGGTGAATGATCCATGTTCTTCAAGTGTTGATTTCCTAATGTGACATTTTTTTTTTCACTATGAAGAGAGGAAAGAAATTCTATCTAAAACCTACTATGATGCAAACTGCAAAGTGGGCAGAAGAGACCATAATTTAACACTACAGTACTTGATGACAAATTAGTCCAAGAAAATTCTCGTTCAAGTTAGCAACAAAAACGAGATAAACAAAGATCGAAAAGTCTAAGATTAAAACAATAGATATTAATGATGAGGAGACAACAGTGGTTTAAACTTTAAACTTCACCTAAACTTTCAATTATTTCCACAAACAAACAAAACTCTACAATGTTTCCTCTTTTAACAATCTCAAAGATATCTCTCTTATGAGAAAACAACCCCAAAACCTAATTTTCTTAAGTAGCTAAAAACTCTGCACACTTCCTTTGCTGAAATTATCAAAGAAAACTGTTCTACAGCAACTTCTTTACTTTGACCTAAAATCTTAGATTAGTGTTAACTTCGTCATACAAGCTTTCAAGAAATAACTAACTATTCACAATGTTCTTTCTTGTAACCAAAACCCCTAGTTAAAATTCTAAAAACTTATTTTCATAAGCTACCAATGTTCTACCAGCATTGCCCATTTTGCAAGCACAATTATCAGTTATCACATGGTCATATCCAAATTGAGCTAATACGCGAATTGGAACTCATCAGACACCTAGTACCAGACCATGAGAGAAATCAAGACTAGCAAGAGCCTGGCCTCACAAAAAAACAGACACAACAAAAGGGGAAAAAACAAATTTTCAAGTTTATGAACACGGGCAGCACTTTGGATCGATCCTTATGAATATAAACTAAAACACTCAAATTCATCTTAAACACTGGATAACCATTTACCAAGAATTGAGTCTGAATATCCAAGTCAATGTCTAGAAAAGGGTAGCTAGTATTCGGAAATAATCTCATACATCAAAAAACCCCATTGATATATAAGATTTCAACATAACACCCATATCCAAAAGCTGATACAATCATAGAATTAAGAACTTCTATTGCCAAGAAAAACAATTAGAAACTCAATTTCTAAAACCCCAAAAATAGAACACCCAGAATTCACAAATATCCAATCATCAAATTCACAGACTAAGAGTTCACACTTTCATAAAGATTAGTTCTTATTGAATTGCAGCTTTAGGAATTTCAAGGATCACAGAATAAGTAGATCTAAATCCATTACATATAAGGGGTAAATGAAAACCAGAAAAAAAAAATAGTAACCAAATTGAAAAAGCAAAACAGTTTTTTAACAAGCAACCCATACCATCAATTCATTAAATACCCATAAATCAAAGATTTTGATGATATCAGATTCAAGTATCTCAGTCATACAGAACTTATACAGAACATATAAAGTGTGAAAACATAGACAATTTAAAAAACAGAACTGATTAATCACCACCACCCATTAACAACTTGGGTATACCTGTCTTTAAGCCACCTGAAACTCTTCCTGAAAGACCCTTTCATCTTTCCCTCAACAGCATAAACTTTATAACTTGCAACCCTCTTCTTCCTCTGCAACTCAGGATCATTAAAACTCCAACTTTTTGAAGAAGACCCACCATTTTTACCTTTCTTCAACTTGATTTCTTTATTACCCATCTGGGTTTGTGGAACTGATGAAGTATAAGAAGCGCTTTGACATCTAAGATCATTCATACCAGATGAAGTTGGTCTTCCTCCTTCTCCATAATAGCTTTCCATCTGATTCCTCCCATCCCCACATGACTTAGATCTGAAATCATCCATGAAAAACACAGAAAAGATTGAAACTTTCAAAGATTTCTTCAAAAATGCAGATCCCAAGTTGTTTTTTTTTTTTTTCTTTTTTTTCTTTTTTAGCTTTTTCTTTTTGCTCCTTTTTCTGAATTGGGAACAGCTCAAGTTGGTATCTTTTTAACTCCTTGATTCTTTAATGGCTTTTTTTGTTTGTGGGGCAGTTGATTTTTATTTACTGTTGCAGTTGTTTTTGAACTGCTATAACCAAAATGTACTTACGTGGGTAAATGACACGTGGAGAAGCTAGATTTCACCGTTAAACTTTTTGTGTATTTATACCTGAATATTATCTGGATCAAAAGAAAAACGTGACCATAAAGATTTTCAAAACTTTTGACATTTGGAAAATTTTTATTTTTGAATTTTTACTTGATGGAATTTGTTTGGTATGATTTAATAGTTTATGAAGTCAAATGTCTTAATACAATGGTTTATTATTGAGTCAAATGTCTTAAAACCTGATTTTTTTTTATCTTTATTTTATTAAATGATTCTTTTTTTTAAAAAAAAAAAAAAAAAAACAAGTGGATATCATGTACATTCTACGCGGTGTATTTAAATTTGGATGCAATGAAGAAAGTGACAGCTTCTTTTTAACATAAAGGTCAAGATTTTTGGACACTACCTTTTAACAAAAGATTTTGACAAAATTCTTTCTTCACTAATTGCATTCAACAGTTAATAATTTATTAATGTGTCCTTAAATTGCAGAAATTGTTTTTTACTTTAGAATGTAATAATAATTAATAAGATTATTTATCAGCATATTTTAGACTATAAGATGATTGAAATTAAGGTCGAGCTAGATTCTTTAGCAAACCCATTGTCAAGAACTAGTGTCTCAAATCCTAACCCTTAACTAAATTGGAGAGGGATGAAATTTGATTAGTTAGTTAAGACTTCAAAGTAGTTTAAGAAGAACAAGTGCCAATGGGCGAAGGAAACAAATTACGAGAAATGCAAAGAAATTGCTAAGTTTTAAGTATGAGTTAAATATCAACCATCAATAATAGAAAGTATTCATATGTTTCTATGTCTTCCAGCATTTTTTAGAATAGTTCGTAGATTAGTCTCGTTATTATAGAGATTTGAACCAACGAGCTCGGCCATATGAGGAGGGATCCCAACAATTAATGTGCAATCTATCTACTATAAATTAACTTGGCAAAACCTAGCTCGAACCACAAGTCAACTTTAATCCTAACTCGTTTTCACCTGAGCCTAATTTGATTGAGAATGGTATCCTCACTATGTACTTCATCATATTCAAATATTATCTAATTCTAAGATTTATAACCTCAGCAAAAGTTAGTTGTAAATTCATACTAAATTTTAAACCTAAAAAACTTAAATTTAATATTTTGATTGGATAATTTGAGGGGGATAGAAATTTTAGAAGGCACTAATTTTTGGATATAATGATATGCATGATGAGGAGATTTTTTTTTTTACATGACGAGGAGATCATTAGTACTAACACTCAACCCTTAGGTCATTCTCCACTATGTATTGGAGCCCAAATTAGTCATTCTTAGATAGAGGTATTTGATCCCTTCTTTTTATTTTATTACTAAAAACTATGAACCTGAAACTAGAATAGTCTATTCTAGATCCCAGAAGTTGGTGGTTTTCCAAAGTGTTGTTGGTGGCAAATTCTCCACATCTTCTCTATACTTATTAATAGTAATGTTCTCTTCTCTTACGCCTTTGCTGCGCTTGTGTTTAGAATTGAGCAAGAGCTCATCATCCGAAAATTATTATTAATAACAACAAATTTTAGAGCTGCATTTAAAGGGAAACTGATCATCCAACAAGCATTTCTAGAGAAGGGCCCGCCAAAGCGTTTGCCATGATCTCTACAATTCCCAACATGAAACGTGCACTTCAATGAAGATGTTTCCTTTCACTCCTCCGTCCTTTTCTTTTTTTTTTTCTAGGTCGAAATTGAAGCACCGACATGTTTTATTTGGAGACCCCGTTATAATACGCTATTTTATGGGATGTTTTTCAATTTCGGTGGCGTTTGTTTATTTTTTTTTTGGTCGATTCCGTGGCTTTGTTTATGTTTTGTTCTGGGATAGCTCAAATTGGCAAACTACTGGCCAAAAATTTTGATCCTAAGATTGAGATAGGTGCGCAATCGTTAGGCCAAAGACCTATGTGAATTTCATTGATAACTTTAAAATTTACATCCGTTGGAGCAAAGATATAGATAAAAGTATAAAACATAAAAGATTATACCTAAAAAAAATTAATTTTTAGATCATCTCAAATTCTGTTAATGGTTTTTGTGAGGGGTAGAAAGTGAGGCGGGGACGGAGAATCCACTCCTGTCAAGGCTTCTCATCCTCATCGCGCCGCCTCCTTTGTAATGGAGTATCGGTGGGTACGGTCCGTATGGAGACTATGAATGGCGGTGGGGACAGGAAGTGAAAGGCATTATCTCCCGCCCTGTTGCCAACCCTAATCACACATGACAAGCATTGAGAATGAATTTTGGGGGATGAATAGTACTAACATAGGTAGCTGAAATCCCACACACAAAGCTGAAGCACTAAATCTGATGGATGTAACATGGGATAAAGACCACAGAAAAGTTACAAAAGCAAAGAATCAAAGGAGACTAGAGGGTAAGAATTCACAACTGCTCATCCCACATCCTTTAAAATTTGGGTCCCACCATTTTAAATTTGCTTTTGTTATCCACACCCATATAAAACTTTCTACACCCATATTTAAAGAACAAAAATGACACCTATGTCCTTAAATAAAAAATGTTAAAAAAACAACCCTATTCTTAATTTTAAAAGAATAATTTTTCCCTCTCATAATTTTAAAAAATTATACTTTTAAAAAGAACATCATCTTTGGTCCAATGGTTGTGCACATCTCCTATAACTTGGGAGGTTTTGTAATCAACCTAGTAAGAAAAACGAGTGATGTTACCTGCAAATTGAGCGGGAATTGTCTACCGCATGAAGCTGGACAGTTTGGATTGCATTGAGATTTGAGAAAAGATTAAATTTGAAATGAGATTCAAATCATGAGGGGATAATGACTTTACGATTGGAGTGGGGAGATGAGAATACCGCACAAAGTGCGGGCATTCTAGCATTATTCAAGAAGAACATCTTCACAAAAACTAGTCATTGGTTTATCTTTATGTGGGTCCTATAGGTCATAGTAACTATGTAGACCTCATAGGTCATGGTAACTGTGATGGTAATATGACAATGTCATTAGAACCGCAAGCCTAAATTTTTCTATAATTTTGATAAAATTCCACATCGACCAAGTATGAGATTAATCGTGAGTAATATGAGTTAGTTTTCAATAGCTACTTCTACCCAGTGATTCATAACTTCACTTCTCTGGACAGACTCATTTAGACTTTACTTGCTCGGTGAAGGGATCTGAGATTCATGGCAACGACAGTTACATGAGCATTGAATGAGGTGGTGGTCCCCTACAACCTGTTTGACACGTCAGACACGTGGTCCACCACTAGCTAACAATCTGAACCGTCTGAAGTCGGTGCTGATGAGATCAGCCCATTTATTTTAAAAAGTCAAAAAAAAAAAGTCAAATTAAATCAAAGATTGGGTATTCAAGACGGCAGGAAAATTAAAAATGGCCGCCAAGTCCTATTCTGCGTAAAGATACCGTTGGGCAGGAATTTGGCGTACGGCAAAATACCATACATCAAATATTATACTTAAATTTGCAGACAAAAATTTTGGCAATGATTATAATATGTAGGAATTGATATTTCAGCCCTAACTATTTATTATTTTAGCCCCACAACACTGGGTGCTATACTTCTATAGAACTGACAATGCAAAATGGTGTGTCTAGAGTTAACAACACAATCACAAAATGATTTGATGGATTTATAAAATCGATAAGTCGTTTTTCTGAAATTTATATTATCGATTCCACAAAAGTCTCGAATATTAGGCTAATCTAATAAAATTGAATAATGCTAGAAGTACTTCTAGGATGACTCTCAGGATGAGGTGGCAAGATCTGCTTCAAACTTGAAAAAGTAAAAATCAACTTTACACAAGCAGATTTTGCAGCCTCATCCTGGGAGTCATCCTAGCATTATTCAATAAAATTTTGGTCTGAAATGGCATGCCTTAAGTAATTAGAACGAGAGCAATTGTGGCGCAAGTACCAAAGCGTCTAATTAAAAAATATCACAAACTTTAGAGCTCGGAGCGAGGTTCCAAAACAGAAGCATCACATCTTTACAACTGGTCAATAAGATCAGCCGCCCCCACCCACCCCATAACGATAAAAATTGTAGTATTTATATCTCCATAACAAAATGTTATGGCTGCATTATGTGTTCCAGCCCAATATTTTACAAGATACTAGATTGGCTCATTTACTAGTCGGTTATGTAGAACTGACAGTATAAATTTTACATAAGCTCTCTAACACGTCATTATGTGATTACAGTGTTAATTCTACATAATCGATAAGACATTATGTGTTGTCAACTTTATTGAATTGAAAGTTGTTGAACTAAATTAGTAAAAAGTTGGGTTGAGATATCAATTCCCAATGCCAATAAGACACCAAACGTGAGTTAACGGGTGATCGCCATTTGCCTATTAAGACACCAAAGGTCCAAAAGTCAAGTATGAGGATTGGATTTATTGCAGGGCTATGGTTGCCCCTAAGTAACCAGAGCGCGGAGCGGGAGCGGGAGCGAGAGCAGGAGCAGAAGCGTCGGAGCGCCAAATTTAAAAATGCCTAAGGCTCGGAGCGCCTTCGGAGCGCCTAACTTACTCTCACGTAGTTGAAGTTTTAATTGACTACCATTGACTAGATTATGATTAACTAGATTATTAAATAAATTTTTATTAACAAAATCATTGAATAGTCAGTAAAACATTTTTTAAATTTTATTAAGTATTTTTTAAAAATTATTATTTTCTATATTTCTTATTTGTTAACTATATTAATGCTATTTAAAGTATACTATATATATAATAACTAAAATTTATTGTTTCTCATGTTAATTATATTTTATTATGGAAGAAATTAATTTTTACTAACTAAAAAATAAGTAAGAAACACAATCATATAACGTGTGCTTTAAGGGCACTTAATAAGGTTATTTTTGAACGAGTTTTTTTACAAGTTAGAAGTCTTCAAATCATCTGATTTTTTTTAGATATAATATTATCATTATTTATGAGATTTCCACTAAAAATCAGCTCAATCAGAGATATCTAATCCTCCAACCAAATTACTTTAAATGTCAGCCGTTCATTCACACTATAAAGTCTAAATTAAGTGTTTGTAGTGATATAAGTCTCCGATTGAGCTGATTTTTTTGAAATATGATCCAAATAGTATAAATAACATACATATAAAAATATTAGTCCATTTGGACAAACTTAACAAAAAAATAATTAGACATTTGAAAGTATTTTGTTGATTAGGCGCTCCGAAAATATGAAACCGCGCTCCAAAATTTCACGAACCGCGCTCCGACAATTCTAGAACCGCGAATCGAAGGCGCTCCCGCTCCCAAAATGCGAATACGCCGTTTGGGAGCGGGAGCGCCAGTATGTTTGGGCGTTTTTGGTTACTATGAACCCTACAATCAAGCATTTCGTTTAAAGAAATGGAAACAATATTAAATGAATCTAATATATTATTTTTAGGGAAAAGAAAGAATCGAACCCTAAAATCAAGAGTACGGACCAATATTAAATAAATTTTTACCATAAAAGTGCTTCTTCGTCATGGCGTCGGAGCGTTGGATCTAGATCGAGAAAGTTGGATTTGGATCGAGAAAGTTTTAGAGAGATAAAGTTTTAGAGAGTGAGTTTTTAGAGAGCGTGTTAAAAATGAGAAAATATGGAAATGTGTTCTAATCTAAGTAACCAGAGCGCGGAGCGGGAGCGGAAGCGTCAGAGTGCCAAATTTAAAAATGCCTAAGGCTCGGAGCGTCTTCGGAACGCCTAACTTACTCTCACGTAGTTGAAGTTTTAATTAACTACCATTGACTAGATTATGATTAACTAGATTATTAAATAAATTTTTATTTACAAAATCATTAAATAGTCAGTAAAACAATTTTTAAATTTTATTAAGTATTTTTTTTAATAATATTCTATTTTTAAAAAATTATTATTTTCTATATTTCTTATTTGTTAACTATATTACTGCTATTTAAAGTATACTATATATATAATAACTAAAATTTATTGTTTCTCATGTTAATTATATTTTATTATGGAAGAAATTAATTTTTACTAACTAAAAATAAGTGAGAAACACAATCATATAACGTGTGCTTTAAGGGCACTTAATAAGGTTATTTTTGAACGAGTTTTTTTACCAGTTAGAGGTCTTCAAATCATTTGATTTTTTTTAGATATAATGATATAATTATTTATAAGATGTCCACCAAAAATAAGCTAAATCAGAGATATCTAACCCTCCAAACAAATAACTTTAAATGTCAGACGTTCATTCACAATATAAAGTCTAAATTAAGAGTTTGTAGTGATATAAGTCTCCGATTGAGCTGATTTTTTTGAAATATGATCCAAATAGTATAAATAACATACATGTAAAAAAATTAGTCCATTTGGACAAACCTAACAAAAAAATAATTAGACATTTTAAAAGTTTTTTGTTGATTAGGCGCTCCGAAAATATGAAACCGCGCTCCGAAAATTCATGAACCGTGCCCCCGCTCCCAAAACGCGAATACGCGATTTGGGAGCGGGAGCGCCAGCATGTTTGGGCGTTTTTTGGTTACTATGAACCCTACAATCAAGCATTTCGTTTAAAGAAATGGAAACAATATTAAATGAATCTAATATATTATTTTTTGGGAAAAGAAAGAATCGAACCCTAAAATCAAGAGTACGGAACCAATATTAAATGAATTTTTACCATAAAAGTTCTTCTTCGTCATGGCGTCGGAGCGTTGGATCTAGATCGAGAAAGTTGGATTTGGATCGAGAAAGTTTAAGAGAGAGAAAGTTTTAGAGAGTTCGTTTTTAGAGAGCCTGTTAAAAATGAGAAAATCTGGAAATGTATTCTAATCTAAGTAAACAGAGCGCGGAGCGGGAGCGAGAGCGGGAGCGGAATCGTCGGAGTGCCAAATTTAAAAATGCCTAAGGCTCAGAGCGCCTTCGGAGCGCCTAACTTAGTCTCACGTAGTTGAAGTTTTAATTGACTACTATTGACTAGATTATGATTAACTAGATTATTAAATAAATTTTTATTAACAAAATCATTGAATAGTCAGTAAAATATTTTTTAAATTTTATTAAGTATTTTTTGTAAAAATATTCTATTTTTAAAAAACGAAAAATGTAAAAAAAGTCCTTATTTTTCAGGTGACCCACGTTTTTAATCCTTCCCCAAAATAATTTTATAATTTTAATCCTTCTTTTTTAAAACTTTATGATTTTAATCCTTAAAAAATTAGAGGTTTGTGATTTTAGTCCCTAAAATTAAAAAAATGTATAAATATTTTTTTAAAAATACCTAACTTACCCTTCTCACGTTTTTATTTTTTCTTCTTTCTTTTTTAAAAGCTATTTTCAAGCGTAACCTAACTAAGGAGCGGAATTTCTCTATACCCTTCTCAATTGAGAAAACTTCCCCCAAATCTTTCGTCTGGTTCGATTAACCCTTTGTTTTTCGATCTCCATGGACTTTAGTTTCAGCCTGTCCTCTCTAAACTTGTAATTTTGATTAAGGTGAAAGAGAATTAAGAAAGAGAGAGAAAGTATAAGAAAATAATATCAAACTTGCCATACATTACAAATCTCTAAACTTACAATTTTAAGAAAGTACAACTCTAAACTTGCGATCGCAATTAAGGTTAGAGAAATTATGAAAGGGAGAGAAAATAGATATCAAACTTGCAATAAATTGAAGATCTTGCAATTTCTCAGAATTGCATGTAAGAACTTGCAATTTCTCAGAACTGCAAGTTTGAACTTGCAATTTCAAACATTCTAGATCTGAACTCGCGATCCCAATTAAAGTGATTGAAAATTAAGAAATAGAGAAAGTAAAGAGAAAAATATATATATCAAACTTGTAATAAATTGCAGATCTAAACTTGTAATTTTGAGAAATTGCAAGTTTGAACTTGCAATTTTTCAAAATTGCAATTCCGAACTTGCAATTTCAGAAAATTTCAGATCTTAACTTGCCCTCCTGTTCTTCAACATCTTCAAAATGTTTCTTCCACCGAATCCAATCCTAATCTTCAACCTCTTCTTCATCCACCTTCTCCACAAGGCAGAGAGTTACCAAAAGAATACGTAACTGAAAACTTAGGGTTCCTGAAGGCAGAAATTTCAGATCTGAACTTGCTCTCCTGTTCTTCAACATCTTCAAAATGTTTCTTCAATCGAATCCACTCCTAATCTTCAACATCTTCTTCATTCACCTTTTCCACAAGGCAGAGAGTTACGAGAAGAAGATGTAACTGTAAACTTAGGGTTCGTGAAGGAGAAATTTGGTGGATCTAGATCCGTGTATATGGCATGTGAAGGGAATGGAGGTGTTGAATCTAAAGTTATTTTAGAGAGAGAAAGTTAGAGAAAGAGGGAATTGCAGAAGTAAATGGCTGTGGTGACTATGAGGGAGGCGAGAATGGGGGACGAAGGGGAGTGAAATTTAAAAGGATCCAAAAAATAATTTTAGATAAAGAATAATAAAGGGTCTGTTGATTTTTATCTCTAAGGTTAGTTTTGTCTTTTTCAAATTAGGGACTAAATTTACAAATGTTTTTATTCTTTGGATTAAAAACACAAAACTTGTGAAATTAGGGACTAAAATCACAAAACCCCTTTAAAAAATTATTATTTTCTATATTTCTTATTTGTTAACTATATTAATGCTATTTAAAGTATACTATATATATAATAACTAAAATTTATTGTTTCTCATATTAATTATATTTTATTATGGAAGAAATTAATTTTTACTAACTAAAAAATAAGTGAGAAACACAATCATATAACGTGTGCTTTAAGGGCACTTAATAAGGTTATTTTTGAACGAATTTTTTTACAAGTTAGAGGTCTTCAAATCATCTGATTTTTTAGATATAATATTATTATTATTTATAAGATGTCCACCAAAAATCAGCTCAATCAGAGATATCTAACCCTCCAAACAAATTACTTTAAATGTTGGCCGTTTATTCACACTATAAAGTCTAAATTAAGTGTTTGTAGTGATATAAGTCTCCGATTGAGCTGATTTTTTTGAAATATGATCCAAATAGTATAAATAACATACATGTAAAAAAATTAGTCCATTTGGAAAAGACTTAACAAAAAATAATTAGACATTGAAGGTATTTTGTTGATTAGGCGCTCCGAAAATATGAAACCGCGCTCTGAAAATTCACGAACCGCGTTCCGACAATTCTAGAACCGCGGATCGAAGGCGCTCCCGCTCCAAAAACGCGAATACGCAGTTTGAGAGCGGGAACGCCAGAATGTTTGGGCGTTTTTGGTTACTATGAACCCTACAATCAAGTATTTCGTTTAAAGAAATGGAAACAATATTAAATGAATCTAATATATTATTTTTATGGAAAAGAAAGAATCGAACCCTAAAATCAAGAGTACGGAACCAATATTAAATGAATTTTTACCATAAAAGTGCTTCTTCGTCATGGCGTCGAAGCGTTGGATCTAGATCGAAAAAGTTGGATTTGGATCGAGAAAGTTTTAGAGAGAGAGTTTTAGAGAGTGAGTTTTTAGAGAGCGTATTAAAAATGATAAAATTTGAAAATGTGTTCTAATCTAAGTAACCAGAGCGCGGAGCGGGAGCGGGAGCGGGAGCGAGAGTGGGAGCGGAAGCGTCGGAGCACCAAATTTAAAAATGCCTAAGGCTCGGAGCGCCTAACTTACTCTCACGTAGTTGAAGTTTTAATTGACTAGATTATGATTAACTAAATTATTAAATAAATTTTTATTAACAAAATCATTGAATAGTCAGTAAAATAATGTTTAAATTTTATGAAGTATTTTTTGTAATAATATTCTATTTTTAAAAAGTTATTATTTTCTATATTTCTTATTTGTTAACTATATTAATGCTATTTAAAGTATACTATATATATAATAACTAAAATTTATTGTTTCTTATATTAATTATATTTTATTATGGAAGAAATTAATTTTTACTAACTAAAAAATAAGTGAAACACAATCATATAACGTGTGCTTTATGGGATATTAATAGGTTATTTTTGAATGAGTTTTTTTTACAAGTTAGAGGTCTTCAAATCATCTGATTTTTTTTAGATATAATACTATCATTATTTATAAGATGTCCACCAAAAATCAGCTCAATCGGAGATATCTAACCCTCCAAATAAATTACTTTAAATGTCAGTCGTTCATTCACACTATAAAGTCTAAATTAAGTGTTTGTAATGATATAAGTCTCCGATTGAGCTGCTTTTTTTAAAATATGATCTAAATAGTATAAATAACATACATGTAAAAAAATTAGTCCATTTGGACAAACTTAACAAAAAAACAATTAGACATTTGAAAGTATTTTGTTGATTAGGTGCTCCGAAAATATGAAACCGCGCTCCGACAATTCTAGAACCGCGGATCGAAGGCGCTCCTGCTCCCAAAAAGCGAATACGAGGTTTGGGAGCGGGAGCGCCAGCATGTTTGGGCGTTTTTGGTTACTATGGTTGCGCTAGGCTTTTCCCTCACCAGCCTACCAACATCCCAAAACCTAAAGTCAGGTAGGCCAGAGGCTGAATTCCTACCTAGGAAGCACAGATACGGATACAGAGACACAACATGCACAAAGAGCTCTCAGTCAGAAGAAACCTAAAAATATATATATCCAACCTGCAAAGCCCAGAGCCGTTATCACGCTCGTTTTCGAAAATGACAGTTAGAATAACACTTGAGTACTGGTGACAGTTGACAACCGAAGTGTGAGATGGCTTATCACTATAATGGCGCAATTACACTCAATGATCAAGTAGCCACGCATAACCAATCATTTCAAGATGAAAAACTTGTGAATCTTTCATAATTTTACAAATGACACAGATGACTGCATAACTAAAAAAATGAAAATCACAAAAATTGTATTACAAGGTTAGTTTCATGGCTTAAACGAAGACCATTTTCTGTCAAGAGCGGTTACCCGTACGTGGAATCAATTCTTCAATGGCAAGACACAATCGGTTAGCAAGCTCAGTCCAGTTCATAGCTGCACGAAACAAGATGACGAAGAATAGAAGGAACAGCAGATATATATACACACCCCAACTTCAATTCAAGAGCTTCCTTCGCCGTGAAATATTATTGTGGCAGTATTAGTAGTTTAGTCCGTTCCCATTTTCTGATTCATGGAGTCATGATAATAAAGGAGGACACACATCGGTTGACCAAAAATGGAGAAGAAGAACCAGAAGATCATATTTCCCACCTGGAGAGTATCATAAATTCAAGTGACTTTTGTTTGAATACTATTAAAACATCTTCAAAACTGGAAAAGAAGGAGATGATCTAAGAGCTGATTTTTTGTGAGTATGATGTGCGTACCATATAGATCATCCTCCCGAAAATCACATCATTCTAAAACTTTTAACCCCATCAAAAGTTGTGTGATTATAGGCTGTCTATTTTTACCTTTAACTTTAAACCAACATTTGACGGGGTTAGAAGTTTTAGAACGGGATGAATTTTATATGAAGATGATCTACATGGCTAGGAGATCATCCTCACACAGTTGCATCATCTCCATGTGGGCCCCCACATGGACCGTGTTAATAACATGTCTATTTGAGCATGCCCACGGATCCTGACTCTTCTTCAAAATTACTATACTTCAAAAGAGAAGTGAAAATGTCCAATAAGTACCAGGATCAGGTTTGGGTTGGGTTGCCTGAGCCCAATCCAAGGTCGGGTTGGACCATAAAGAAACAACCCGACCATAAAGAAAATCAATTGGATAGAGCAACTCAACCCATCTGGTGCTAATATACTTACATATCCTTTTTTGTTCCTTTTTTAGCAATCTATAATACAATTCAGGACGGGGGGTAGAGTTATCCTTTTTATAAATTGTGCTGCTTCATAAGCCCCCCTGCCCTCCCCTCTCTCTCTCCCAGCCCTCTCTACCTCTCTCTCGATCTCAGGCTCCCCCTCTCTGCGCCCTGCCCTCTCTCTCTCTCTCCGGAGGTTTTGAGCCGTGCCGGAGGCACGGCGATATACCTCGTTATTTACATTACGAATGAATTTTGCAGGAACGCTAGAAAGTGGATGAGTTGTGGGAATTGGGAAACAACGACATACCATAGTGTTTCTGAATTTATTTTGCAGGTAATTTGTGAGAATACCCACTGGAACCTGTCCAAAAGTAAGAACGGAAGCACTAGTAAGTAACTACAGCAGGTTCTTATCAGATACCAGTAACTGAAATGACTGAAAGTTCTAGAAGAATAGTGCATGAGAGTATTTCACCAAAAATTCCCCATTCCAAAGAGAGATGAGCAGGAAAATTGAAGTTACCTGAAGCATTATTCCTATGAAAGCCCAAAATTTGACCATATGGCAGGGGACACCAATACATAGCTGTTCACAATACAAACAGAAAAGAAAACATATGAAAGGAGCAAGTAGAATAGAACTCCAGCCCTGATAATTAACAGGTTAACAGGAGATTATATATGAAGAAGCGAATAGAGAGAAAACATTGTTCGCAACTACATAAGATAAGGGTATAATTCAATGCATTAAACAACAATATGGGCTGCTATTCAAAAAATAACAACAGAAAAAATAGAATATAAAAAAAAAAAAAAGAAAAAAAAAAGGCAATATACCTCATGGAAGACAGCAGAAACAAAGAAGGCGATCACAATGGCAACCCCCTGAAATCAAAAGCAAACTAAACTTAAAGAAAGCTCTGAACAAGTGCCCATCCAAGATCTTCATTACCAAACAAATACTCATCCAGGAGTAAATTGGATTATTTTGTCAGTAAATATGGATATATGAAAGCATGAAAGTTCAATTTTAATAATGGTTGATCACTCAAAAATTGCATTTTCAAGTATTCATAGTGAACCTTGTTTCTGCAGGCGCTTAGTGTTTTCACTGCAAATATTTGCATGGACCACAAAAACTTTGCAATATTATTGTAAATTCACATGAATGAAAGTGCTGCAAAAATGTAGAAACCTTGAGAAGAGATTCTGAACTTACGAACATAACGTAAAAAAACTCTTAGAAAAAGAAAGTATTTGATCTCCACCAAGCAACCATAATGCAAATTTTTTGTAATATCTGTTATTGCAAATACTGCCTCATGCAACAACCACATAATAATTCCAGTGTACCAAGCATGGATCATTGACTTATCTATTGACACGAACTAGTCAAGGTATTCTTCTTTTCAGTACTACAAGGAATAGTCACTTGTGATTCATTGTACTCATCTATTTCCTCAACTCAATCAGACCATGGCATTCTTAAGTTTAAAATAATTAGAGCAAAAGATACCATGATAAATCATCCCACCTCCTCTACCTTATTTTTTCTCCCAGACTTGTAAACTTCATGATATCTTTGCCTCAAACAGATAGTAATAAGGTATGAAACTTCTTCTACAACCCAAGCGACTAGCTTTGGCATTCTTTCTTTCTTTTCTTTTCTTTTTTTCTTTTTCTTTTTTTGATAAGCTCTAGCTTTGGCATTCTTCATTAAAAGTGAGACGCCATTTCTCCTCTTTTTTCCAACAAACTCTATTCTTCTTCCTCTTTCTCTTCTTATTTTCCTATGCTAATCTCTTTTCTTTTCCTTTATTTTGGGTATTGCATCAACCCATATAACCGTAGATTGCTTAAAGGACATCTAGAAAATGTATAGTTGAAATTGTATGGATTAATATTAAAGCTTCAATGAATCATAACAGCGCTTTCTGCAGAACAAATATAGCTAAAAAATGTTCAACTCAACAGAAGGGTAAAACAGGGATAATAGAACAGTTTCAAAAAAGAAGAATTTCAAGTCCAACGAGATAAGGAAATTTGCCTAGCTGCTAGGATACAATTATTTTAGCAGCATTTAAGGGTTAGAGAGATCTACTACCTTTGGTATTCCATTCCTTAAGCATGGAAAATAGATATGGCGAACCATCCATTTATGAACAGGCTGTAAAAAGCAATATGGATTTCATTAGTGATATTCTCTTCCGATTATTTGATGTCTACTACAACGTACAATCATTTCACCAGTGGAACAGGTTTGTATACTATATATGACTCCCATGTAAAGGGGCTCATATATGCAAACCAGTGTAATCTGGAGCAATACAAGCTAACGCTGATAGATATGATACCATCTTCAAATGAAATCTTTCATATCCTAGAATCTTTTAGTTGATAAGAGCATTATGATCAATGGAAAGGGAAGGATATTTAATGCTTATCAAGTGTGTATCTTATAGGTTACCTAAATGGTGATGTCTATGGAGGAGGTAGATAAAAACATTAGGAGATGATCGTCAAGTGTGTATCTTTTGCGAGGAGAGTCCCCACTTTTTGGCTTAAGGGATTTTGCTAGCCCCTAGTCTGTCAATGTTGACCTTCTTGAGTACAACAATCTCCACAATAACTATAGTGGACCACTTGAGTACAGGTTTTCCATTAGAAAATCATGTGTTATGTTGCAAGTCATAGAGGAATCAATCAACAATTTCCTCCTTCATTTAAGTCTTCTTGGAGTTGTGGAATATATTGGGTTTATCTATTGGGAATCCTTTTAGATTATCCCATGCTCTTTTTCCATTTGCTTAATAGATGGTATAAATGGTATAGAAACATGGTTACATCTTTGGGAAAATCTCCCCTATGGTTTATTGTGTTCATCTTTTGGGAATCCTTTTAGATTATTCCATGCTCTTTTTCCATTTGCTTAATAGACGGTATAGAAACATGGTTACATCTTTGGGAAAATCCTCCCCTATGGTTTATTGGGTTTTATTGGAATTAATGAAAGAGGTGCTTATATAGTTACATGAAGAGATGGAGGCAAATGTTGCATCTGGACAAATATTAAGGCTATCTTTTTCTCATTAGGCATCTATCCTTATCCAGTCCCTTGGATTTCTGGGGTATCAGTTTGGGTTTTTTATTCCATGGTGATGATATCTGAGGGAGTCAGGCAAGTTATTAATACAGTACTTGGGACTTGTGAGTTTCTTTCTCACAAATTCTGTCTTTCCTTTTGCGTAATACCTTGTACAATTAAGCTTTAGATGTGAGATTAATATACATTTGGCCATGAAAAGAAACAAGCATGTCAAAAACAACATGATAAAATACCAAAATTAACTAGATTTTCAGATAGCCTCGTCCCCTTGAGCTTCATAAGAATAAAGGAACAACATAACTTTGTGATCTTGACATTCTTGATAACGAAATAATTGTCCTTGAAAAATGTGCTTGAGTTTCTCTACCTAACAAATGGTAAAAGGGAGGATTCTCCACAGAATACGCCCATGAGCACTTAAATTACTTGTAACTAAAAACGCACTTTAATTCTCAAGAACTTTAAGCAAACAATGAGAGCCATTGAGTAGAACAAACAACAGTAGAAAAAACAGCATAAGATAAGACTTTTTCTATGACAGTTAATCAATACATGTGAAACCATCAGTCACAAAAACAAATTGAGGGGGAAAATGAGATGTACCATATTCCACATTCTCCAGTACTGACGACAGCCCACAAAGAGAAACATGCAACAAAACAAAGTAATATCAGAAATTTTGGTTAAAGGATTGTAGAAACCACATTTTGGAAAGACAAGTCTTCTCCTTAGAGACCTACCTCTTCAACTGTTTTAGCATTCCACCAGTCCTTATAAAACTCACGATCCCCAAAACGGAGGATCTCAGCAAGAATATTCAACCTATATTTGCAAAATTTATCGTTAAGTAAAGGTCACAGTATTTATATGCATTGTAAGAAGCAATTGTGTGAATAAAGAGTTGCCTTGTACTAAGGGAAGCCAAAACAGAAGCTATGGTTGGTAATATATTAAATAAAAATAGGAATCGAATTCACAATAAAAATATCAAAAAGAAAGGAAGAAAGAGACTTATCATGAGAATGATATAATAAAATAGCTTAAAAGGAACTGCTTCAACAAAGTGGAAAAAGCAGACATACCATAGGTGGAAAAAGCAGTAGAACATGCAAAGCCACACGTACAGTGTTGGAACAGATAGCTTCAAAACCCTCTCTATGGCATTTAATAGGTTTCCTTTCAGAGGATGTTGGGAATTCTGAACAATTGGATTGATGTACTGCAAAATAATTGTATTTTAGTAAGAAACTAAAATAATTAATTTTCTCTCTATCCCTATGTTCGTATTTTAGTAAGAAATTTTTCTTCCACTTTCCAATTTTTTATGAGCTCTCTTAAGATTTGGAAACTCTCTTCTTTAGCAGTTTTAATAAATACAAACTTCTTATCATACTTGAAGAAAAAAAAAATACTATCACAAAAAAAATAATAATAATAATAATAACAAACAATAGAAATTAAAACTAAATATTTTTAATAAAAAGCCTGTACACAGCACAGGCATATGAAGGCTACTTTTATTACCAAATCTGAAACTAACTAATCACAAAATACTTCCAAATATAAAAAAGTAACTTACTTGTTCTATGATAAAGCCCATCAATCCTGTAAATATTACCAATTTAATAAGCTGACGGATCACCCAACCCTTTCGAATGTATGTAGTGCGAGGGTAGCTTTGCTACAAATAATATTAAAGCAATATGAAGATCAATAGAAACAACTAATGACCGAAGCTTGTAGATATTCTAGCTGAAAAGTAACAAGAAGATAAAATATTAACTCATAATCATCTAATTTTGGTAGGCATGGTATAGGACCACAAAACGCTAAAACTGAACAAATTTATTCTCTAGGCATTGGGTAAGGAGTCAAAATTACCCAATTAGAGTTGAAACTAAACCATATGAGAGGAAAAACAATAAGAAATTTACATAAAAAGTTAATCAACAAAAGAACAGTATTAAAAAAATCTACTCTGCAAGATGAACTTAAAATGTGCTCTGCTAAACAGTGTCGATTGATTGGTTGGTCATCTTTTTTAATCATTTGATTGGTCCCTCAGTTAATCACCCTCCAACTCATTATGTACTCGAGCAATTTCAGTAACTCGGTTCCATTGATATAAATTCCACAGAACAACCAAACATGGAAGCTTTCAATTTCAAGAATATAATTTGTATTAAAATTTCTGGAATTGTATGTTCAATTTCAGTTAGAAGCTTGGTACTCAAATAGATCCTATTAACATTTGTCAAGATAAAGGGCTTTCTTGAACTTGCAAAATGGATCGACTCTGACCCTCAACCTAAGATGCCAATAGGGAATCTGGTACAAAAAACGAGGATACGCCCATGATTTCCAAGAAAACTACGACATGAATAGGAGTATGGGCATTCTGTCTGATATGTTGGTACCATGCTTCAGCACCTAAGCTTTTAAGGTAAGCATACTATAAACATTTTGTTACATTGATAAGACAAACAGGAACCCATTTTAGTTGCATGAATAACTATGTGCATAGGAAATGAAAAAGTAGTGGATACTATCTTCTAGAAGTATCAATATTTTTTGAAACGGGAAAGAATTATATTAGAAAGAAAGAGAATGTACAAAAAGAATGGGATCAAGCAGAGTGCATAACATTAAAGCACCTGCACAACCCTCTCCCAACCAAACACAAGATCCTGAAAATGAAACTGACCCAATAAACCTAACCCCTTTCCCCACCCATACAGGACACCCTTAATCTTAATAATAAGGTCTTGGATAGAGCAGGTAGTAGATCGAAAGATCAGTTCGTTACGAGTCTAGAAGTATCAATATCAGTACACAGGTCAGAAGAAAATATTGAAATATCGGTTATCAATTATGATAACTTCCAACACACATCTTCCTCAATCTTTTATTGCCTAGAAATAACATATAGTTATATATGACATATTTCTCTTTATAAACAACATCAGAATTGAACCAAGAAGAACACATAAAACTCTGTAGAGGTGACCTTCGCCACTTAAACAAATTATTATTTCACACCACGCTACTCATTTTGTTTGAACTGCAGTATTTGAATGGAGATATCCCACCGCAAGTTATAATAGAAAGTTGAAATACATTTATCTAGTTTATCTCAGTAGTCATGATATATCCTATCATTATGCCTATGATAGATATAATGGAATGATAATAATAAAACAATTTTTTATACATCGACCACTACATACCCATTGTAGCTTTTCGTTATTTTCTGAAATTTGCCAACCTTTTTTAATTAATAGTGAAAATTGAGAAGTAACACAATTATGGAAAATGAGAGAGGCACTTTAAAATTATTCATGATTGCAAGCTAGCACAGCTATACGATAAAATGCTCAATTTGCAAGAGAAAAGAAATAAAAGCAAGATTACCTGGTAACACAATGTGGGAGCCACCATGAAGTATGCCAAACTCTTGAAGCTAACATCGTAACACTCGTCCACATTTGGAGAATTAGACGACACACACCCCTAACATAACAAGAAAACTATTTTCGTATAAGAAATACTAATCTTGGTTCAAAGTTGTATCAGATATGTTCTTTGCAAAAATATTATATCGGTTAACTATTCACTTTATTTAGTGAAGTGGACACACTATATTTCATATTTACCACAAAAATTCACCAAATCAGAAAAAGATGCCAATTTCAAATTTTTCTAACGTTGGGGAACTACTTATCTACTGACTCCAAAAGTCCTACTTGGAAAACCATATTTTCAAGCTTGTTATAAAGAAATTACTCATGAAAATAAAAAGCATAACCGCAACATTTAACAAGTCAAAGGTTTTTGTTAGGACTCTATATCTAAACCTTACTACAGAACCCCTCAACTAATTATATGCTGATTATCTCAAATATTGGCGCCAGCAACATGAATCCTTTTTATCACTAGATTCTACCTAGAAGACTAAAACAATACATGTAGTCAAGCATGTGTCCTCTGAACTTTTCTACTATCTCAATCCACATAGGCTGATTTTCCTCACCTTTAAAAGCCTCCAACTTGCTCCAAAAGCGTTCTTTCTCATTGGTGTTGTCAGTGGCATTCATTGTCCATACCAAACCATAAAATTCATTCGACATTCCAGGGCAGGGGCCAGCCCGATTCAACCAACCAAAGGGGAGAGCTGATCTGCTTTGATCCAGGAGTAAGCCCAGTCAGCCACCTTATCGGTGCAGGTCACACAACCTACAGCTCAGCCTTCGTTTTTTGATGCTTCCTCTACCCACATCTCTATGTGCCCACAGCACTTCCATATGGAGAAAAGCTGGGCTTACCCTGTTCCATCCATAGCACCTAACCTATGCCGATTTTGGGGGACCGTGCTCCATCCCAGTGAAGCCAACTAAGTAGGGTCTGAGGCCCCCCTGTAAATCCATAATAACTTAATAAGATCTATTGGATTCGACCAATACATCTTCTATATAGTGTTCATTCCCCGCTGTTACGGCTCCTTTCATGCGCCCCTTGCCTCCTCCATGAGGACGAACAATGGGGTGTTTGCCTAACCACCAGCTTTGTCCAACTTTTCTAAGCTTCAGTGCACCATGGTTGGGATTGAAAACTATACCAATAGTAGCTTGGCATACGTAAACACGCAAGTCGAAATAAACTTCGAGCCCCTCTTCAATCGGCTTGTTTTGTTTGGGGCTTTCCCTTTCTTCTTCAACCCATTTCTGGTGCGGGTGTAATCCTTCTGTACCACATTTATTTGTGACAGTTGTTGCGCGTTAGCACATACTTTTGGGTCTTCTTAGAGCCCTTGGAAATAGAAATTTCAGGATTGATGTTCCTAGCCTTACTACACATCCTTCTCTATAATCCTCACTCTGCTAACAATTTTCTAGACATCCCTCAGCAATCATCCTATTAGTGCATAACTTGAAATTATCCTAAGTGAGACGCTAGAATTCAGGTGTAACATGTGTAGCTTTAGACACCAATCTTGTGCGCTCAACATAAACAACAAATCAATGTTTATGGGGTTCTAGATCTAAGGAAAGAAAAATTAAGCACAATTGAACACAAATATGGCCTGTATAGGAATCTATTTAAGAGGTCCAGGTACAAACCAATATTTATGTACCACTCTAACACCTCAAGCAGCCAAGGTTCATGCTACGGTGTTTGGTTAGCATATACGTATAAATAAACTCACATTGGTGTAACTTAAGAGGTAGAAGCAACTCTAAGAAGTTTACACAAAATTTAAGCAGCTAGAACAAAATTTAACTAACTATTCTCTGATTATAATGAGTGGTCATTGGCCTTATTTATAAAGAAATCATAAAATCGTAATTTCAAAAAAAAAACAAAAAACAAATCCTAATTAGATATGGAATCTAAGTAATCCTAAAAACTAGCAGCTTCAAAAAACTGAAAGTAGTAACTAATTGATAACTAAATATAAAATTTTAAAACTAAAAAAAAAGGGAAAAAGAAAAGAAAAGAGAACTACTAGAAATATAAAAAAATAAAATCCAGCAAACAAAATTGTGAAGGCCGTGTGTGCTGCATGTCATATGCATTTATCACACATAATCATATGTAAACAAAAAAAGTGTCTTATGGGCTGATCAAGAGTTCATTGGCATGCTTTAGTCTATATTCGCCAATATATTTCTACAACCAAAACATTCTCAATATTGCATGAAAAGAAACTTTAAAAGAGGATTGGCATACCCAGGAAATTTATTTTTCTAAATCCAAAAAGAGGGCTCATTGTTACCTTATCAATTGACTTGGTGAGTGCCCTCAAATCATAATTTGCATGTGCATAAGATACCAACTTCAACCATACGATGCAAGCGAAGAGCATTAATGTGATCCCAGATAGAACAGCAGAGTCAAAGCTGCACAATTTTCAAATCACTAATAAATATAAAAAAAATTTAGCATAAAAATCTGTCACTTAAAAGAATCAATCAAGATTTTTAAAACTCTTGATTCAACGCACTCCACTTAGTGAAAATCAAACACACTAAAGTTGTATACATAATACAAAAAGAACCACTAAAACATCTGAAAACACAGGATTAAGAGGAGCCTTAAAATAAAAAGTAGAAAGAACAGAACAGTAACCTGAGAATCATAATAACTGGATACAAGATTGAAGCCGATGTAATCAGTACATGAAGAGAAACAATAACCTGCAAGAGATGGGAGTGAATGTCTCTTAGGGGACAGTAGTTATATCTATATTCCATTGACATTACACTCAATGAACCACATAATCGATACACACGCAAAGTAAGAATCGTAGCAATCCCACTCACACATAGCAAGATAGACTGCGTAGCTAAATTGACATAAGATATTAGAGAGGTTACAGTCTTATGGATGGGCATTATTAAAATAACAAAGACATTGCACAGTACAAGAAGAGTATCTCTTTCTTGTGCTATCAGTGTGAAACACAAAATCTTGTAGGAGTTTACCAGGCAAAGTACCTAGTCAGTAATTCACCAAGACTGTCCTAAGTAAAAATGAGTTCACGAGAACCTAAGCACAAGACAAAACCCATTATAAAGAGAGAGCAATGGGATTAGACCAACAATTCGGATGTCATGATCTGCATAGGGGTATTTTGCAAAATGAAGCATATCCTGGCATCAATCTGGACAATCCAAGTGTGCACCAGACTTTGGATCACAATCTAACAGTGATTGAATATTGACCAACTGACATGGAGTGGAACCACTAGAATCCAAACCAACTAAAGGGCATTTTTGGGAGAGTCATGATGTAACACTGATGTTTGTATAATTGTGACTCAAGAAAAGATATTTGCTTCATGTCTCAATTCATAGAGAGTAGCCATCAAACATTTAAGGCATAAGATGGTTACAACATCGTAAACTCACTTACTTGTTCAGAAATAAACTTATGTTGTGCCAATTTTTCGACCGTAAAAGCACCAAGTGGGAAAATCGGTAGAGTGAGACTGCAAATTAAAGAACATAAGGTGCAAAACATTTCATGTTAGGACATGCATTGGAAAGAGATAAAACAACAATATGGTTCAATTTTTTGATGTAACGTTGTTGTTGTTGTTGTTGTTGTTGTTCTAATGAAGAAAAAGGTAGGAAAAAAAAACTAGAAAACCATTTACCAACACATAAAAAGTGGCCAATCTCTCAGTGATCTTGAACTGAACCAAAAACCGTATCTGATTAATAAGCCATACTGCAAACAAAAACCAAAAATTAGTCATCTCAAACCAGAGCACAACATTCCCTTTAGAAAGAACGTGAAAGAAAACAATGCACCAGAATGAGCTGACGGATTGTAATCACTGTTCAGCTGGAAAAACACTGCATGGAAGAAAGGGGCAAACCTTCATCAAATTCTCAATGATAAGCCTGCTGTTCACTGCAACAAGCACAACGATACAGAGGTTGAAGAGACCTGCATGACTCTGTCACAAAAATACATGAGAATTAGCAAATCAGTATATCACATGGTCCAAGTACCAAAGGGTACCCCCCAAAGAAAATTTTAAAGCTAGATAATCCCTTAAATCACATAATTTTACATCCATGTCTTACAACAAGATAGTAAAATTATCAATTGTCATTACCAAACACTTCCGCCCATTCAAAACAAGCTGAGGCTACATAAAACCACAATTGAACCTTATAATAAAGTACAAAACCCATTACACAATGGCAATTATCGTAATATTAAATGTTTATAATGGCAGAAAATGTAATGAAAAAGCTTCAGTATCAGTTCTTTTAACTGGAACCACGGAAACTAAATCAATTATCTGGTTTTCTAAATGACACTTGTTCTCTAGCTTTGGATCAAGACATGATGGTGGTGAAGACATTATTATTGTTAAAAACAACTTACTCTAAAAGCTTGAACTGCTAGAAAGAGAAAAGATGTATACAATTTGTGGGTCAAACAAGGAGTGCACATACATCCAACAACACCCACCATCATTGCTATGCTTGATACTTGAACACACAACCTCCAGAGACTTTTAGCTCTGATACCATGTTAACAACCATTTACTCTGAAAGCTCAAACTATTAGAGAGAGAAATAACAATGTATATAACAAGGGTGTGTGGGTCTAACAAGGAGTGGGCACACATCCAACAACAATTATGTCAAGCCAAATAGGAGCGATATAAGCTCATTCTCAATAGGTTGATAATCTTTAATACAATTCTTTTGCAGGTTTGAGTCCAATAAACTTAAGCCATCTCATTTAATCTCTTCCTCTCATCATACACTACATAATTCCAGTATTCTCAAGTTTTAAAGAGTGGCTCAAATGATAAAGAAATAAAATTTTGCTCCTCCAACAGGTAGATGATACAATCTTGCAAACCCTCTAAATGGGTTGAGCTTTCTATCTATACTGACCACTAAAAGTCGATTCTAACAGTTGAAAGTAAAATGTTGTCTACCAACTGTCTGCTGCCATTGCATCAAAGAATTACATATCTTTCAACTAATCCCTGATTCCATTTAATCAATTCAAAATACAGTACCAAAATTAAAAATTAAAATAAAGAACAAGAGAGACAGAGAAAAACAGAGAGAGAGAGAGAGAGAGAGAGAGAGAGAGAGAGAGAGAGAGAGAGATCGAACTCATAAAAATCGATCTCTGAACTAAAAACCAGTTCAAAGATCACCACTAACCTGTCTGAAAATCGCGTCAGAACTAAGAGGACTCTCTTTAACTCTCCGATGAGCAGGAGCAGAAGGCCGTAACGTAAAACTAACAGGTACATCCACCTCTGGCCCTCGACCCTCACCATTTTCATTTCTCTCATTAAACTCCTTTTCATTATTCAATAAATTCGCTTTCACTTTCACTTTCTGATCTTCATCATTTCCGATCTCATTCCTATCTTTTTCAAACTTCATATCGTCGGTGGAAAACGTACTCAAATCTCCAGTTTCCGACTCATTGATTCTTGAAGATGAATCAGGAGGTAATAATGTATTGACAGTACTGGAGTTCGTTCTTCTTCGAACAGAGTTATGAAGATCCGATTGTTGCTCATGATTTGGTTTGTTATCAAAATTTACAGGCGAGTTTGAAATCGCCATTCTAGAGAGAGAAAGTGAAGAGAGAGAGAGTGAGACTGAGGGTGTCAATTTGTCATGGAAGAACAAACGAACATTCAGAGAGATTTGTACTTGTGTTAAAGAAAAGAATGAAGACTTTGATTTTTAGCTATTAAAACTAGAGAGAGAAAGTGAGTTTTAGAGAGAGAAAGAGAGCTTTAGAGAGAGAGTTGATTAGATCCTGTAGTACCGGGAAGGAACCGACTTGCCCTTTACGTGACCCCATCACTCCTTACACGAGCCCCTCTGATGTCTAGGGACTATGAATGCAGTTCGTCCCTATACAGCAAAAAAACGGTTCATGAAATTCTGGGGCCGGATATTTTTCATCAAGTTTTTACGTGTTTCATTAATTCTATTCTTACACTTGGCTTACACTCATTTGTACGGCGTGTGGAAATGATCTATAGGATAATTTGTTGCATCAATAATATTTAATTTTCAATTAACTTTTTACTGGCTTAAAAGCCTTACAACATCAGAAAAAATTCACCCGCGCAAAAAATCTTTCTTTAGATCATCTTCATACGACCCCTGGACGCCATAAAAGAGTATAAGCAAAGTGCAAGTGGAAAACGTAAAGAGTTGGGTGAAAAATCCTAGCCCCTCAAACATAAGAGAAAAATATGGTACTTGGGTAAATTGAGCATCAGTAAATCAGTAAAACGGGATACGTACACTATATGCTTAAAGCTCGCTTGTGAGCAGGGACGTAACTAGTAAGGGGCTTGGGGGGACTTCAGCCCACCTCAACTTTGAGGAAAAAAAAATCTGGGTATAGAAAATAGCTAAAAAATAGGAATTTAAAGGGGATTTGATATCTTAGCCCAGGGTAAAATTGTACAAAAATTTTATATACCAAGCAACTTAAACTAAATTTACAAACCCATACATCTCAAACCAAAAAATATTTACTTTAGCCCACCCCAATTAAAATTTCTGGTTCTGTTCCTGCTTGTGAGGCCACATCTGAAGTGTCAAATAGCTGAACTTTTGTGAGAATGATCTACTAATCATCCCGATCAGTGCTCTGAAAATTTTAACCCCACCAAATGGTGATTAGAATTTTAATCTATTTTACCATTAATTTCAACCAACTTTTGTCAAGCCTAATGTATTTTTATTTTTTGTGAAGATGCTCAAAGTGACGAAGAGACCTTCCTCACCAAAAATCAACTTTTGATCATCAACACACTAACCCAAAGGTGAGTGTAAACCAAATATAAGAAATAAGTTATTTGGAATGGTCTTACACTTCCCTTACACCCCATCTCTAGGACCAACATGGACACGATAAAAAGAGGGGTAATTTTTGTGTCATAATGATCTCCTCATCACATAAATTATTCTCACAATCACATCATCCTAAAACTTTTGACCCCATGAAAGATGATCCAAATTTTGGGCTTTCAAAACGATTTATTTTTACCATAAATTCTGAATTTAACTTTTGATGAGGTTAAAAGTCTAATAATCATATGCCCCACATAAAGAGATCTCCCTTAAAAAATTGGCTCTGGGATTCACTCATGATGCACTTGATCCACTCTAATAACAATCATTTTTTTGGGTGGNGGAGGGTGGGCGATACAGAGCATTCAGCCGCCTGGAATTTTTCTTCTTTTGTTACAGAGTCAAAAGACTTCCTCAGAACTAAATAATCAGTGAACTTTAGATGAAGGGCGGAGTTATTTAATATTACAAAAGATGCTTAGTGGAAGCCAAAAATGGGGAGCTTCCAGAGAAATGGAGGTCCACTTGTGTAACTGTGTTTCAACCAAACTATTAGCAATGCACGTAGCGATGGCTCACATATTACGTTCTTTTAATGGCTACCATTCAAACGACAAAAGACTCGGATATTAAATGACTTCACACCGAACTTTGAGAAACTGTTAGCAGCAATGGCACTGGTTGCTGATTGTGGTCGTACAATTCTTCTGTTGATGGCCACTACACTCCTAGTGGCTGTGGTGGTGGTCTGACAGTGCCATGGTTGTTGTGGATGTGGAGGTGGTCGAGGTGTGAAGAGTGTTTTATTGTTGTTGATATATATGCATGTAAAAACATTTACAATGTGCTAGTGTAAAGAGTGTGGCTTGTGCAAAGAGAGAGATGCTTCTGCAGGAACCAACAATGGTGTAGAACGAGAGCTTGAGCTCAACTAGTCAGCCACAGTAAGTTGGTTGTCTTTGACTGGAGTCATTTCAAGTTTGTGTGATGCAGAAAGAGCTCAATTGGTAAGGGCTGTCGCCACGAAAGGAGACTTTTCGTTGATAAAAGTGAGAAGAGTTATAAGCCCAAGCATTCCAGAAGATCATTTACAAAAAATATTGAAATGACAGATTTCACACAATGGTTAAATACTCGATTCAAGAGAAACAAAATCGTATAGTCTACAGCAAGAAATAATTTACGAGGAAAAAAGATTAGAAAGCTTAATAGGGAGAAAAAAAAAACCATCACCAGGTGAAGCAGAGTTAGAATGGTAAAAGTAAAATTGCAAAAAAGGGTGAAGAACATTAGGCGAGCCAGGCTTCTGACATAAATAACAAATCATGTTTTTCATTCTACATAGTATTCTCTCTTAATCATAGAAAGTCGAAACAAAAAGAAAAAAGAAAAGAACCCAAACAAACAAAATAGAACCAATCCAAACTACATCCATTCGGGTAGTTTTTTAACAGACGCTTAAGATACAAAACCCTTACCTGCAACAAAATTTGCAACAATGGATGCCCACCCACACCGCAAAATGGGAGATGAACAGTTTCAGTTGCAAATGTGCAGGACCCATATCACAAGATAATCAGGCAAGTTTGAACCATATGCTAAATTACGAAAAAAAAAAATAGACCTATAAAGAACGCACATTAAATACTACTTTACCAAATAGAAAAGCTCCTTACCACCTCAATAAGCCAAGAAACCAAACACATCTTCATCATCGTTGTCATCATCATCAGAGGAGATCAGCAACATTTGACGGGAGCTCCTCAATGACCACATTATAGAACCTCTGGATATCAAAAAGCATCCTCTCGTCATCTCTAGTCACAAAGTTAATAGCAACACCCTTCCTTCCAAACCGACCACTACGTCCAATACGATGGAGGTAGTTTTCAGGCTGTGTAGGAAGGTCGTAGTTTATGACCAGGGAAACTTGCTGGACATCAATACCACGGGCCAGCAGATCAGTGGTGATGAGAACACGTGAGGACCCAGATCGGAATTCACGCATAATAATATCCCTGGTGTTTTGGTCCATGTCTCCGTGAGTTGCAGAAACAGTGTGGTCACGGCTCCTCATCTTGTCGGTCAACCAGTCAACCTTGCGTCGAGTGTTGACAAATATGACACTCTGAGTGATGGCCAAAGTCTCGTAGAGATCACATAGTGTCTCCAGCTTCCACTCTTCCTTCTCAACATTGACATAGAATTGCTTGATACCCTCAAGGGTAAGTTCATCACGCTTCACCAGAATTCTCACAGGTTTGTCCATAAACTTCCTTGTGATCTCGAGGGCCTCAGGTGGCATTGTAGCAGAGAACACCCCGACCTGAACTTTTGAAGGAAGGAGCTGAAAGATATCATAGATCTGCAACAAGAAAACCCATAATTAGAACATAATCCCAAGATTCAAAATACTTTCTTAGGTTGGATCAGTAATAAGTGTACATCAACAATTAAAAAAAGTTGTGTTAAGATAGAAAGGATGGGAAACAAAATTATGATTTCAAGTATCTCAAGTATGGAGAAAACATTCCCCACTGCCATCAAAAGTGCATTTCAACAATTTTGTTGTGTTGCAACTATCATTACAAACTTAATAAATAGCAGTTTAAGGTACTAGTACACGCAAAAGAGACGTTGAGATCAATTTATTATTTCAAACAGGAAGACTTGCAAAAATCAACTTGTCAAGGGCAAAAAATGGGAAATGAATCAAACAGAACTAGAGGAAAAGGGAGAACCTGGTCTTTGAAACCTCGGGAAAGCATTTCATCAGCCTCATCCAAAACAAACATCTTAATGCAATCAGGGCGAAGTGATTGTCTTCGCAACATGTCAAACACACGCCCAGGAGTTCCAACAACAACGTGCACACCACTTGAAAGAATGCGTTGATCCTCACGGACACTGGTTCCACCAACACAAGCGTGAACTTTCACACCAAGATAATCACCAAGTGCACGCATGACCTTTTCAATTTGTTGAGCGAGTTCTCGAGTTGGTGCAAGGACCAAGGCCTGGCATTCAACTAAACCATAATCAAGCTGCTGCAGAATTCCAGAGCAGAAAGTAGCTGTTTTTCCTGTTCCAGACTGTGCCTGCTGAATTACATCAAGCCCCTTGCAGAAGGGCACGATTCCTCTCTGCTGAATAGCGGAGGGTTTCTCAAAACCTTAAAAAAGAAAGCAAGAGACAAACATTCAGAATCCTATCCTAAGAGCCTTAACATCAGAGGGGAAAAAACAGGCAGTGTTCATAATGCAAGCCAGCATAAATGTCCTGATTCGTCAGCCACTCACAATCCACTGCAGGAGTATGGAGTGAGGCACAACCTAAGGAAATGACCTAATAAAATCAGACCAATCAAGTAAGTACCACAATTGTTAAGAGAGACCTTTTCTAGGCATTTCATCAGTAGGCCAGAAAAATCCACTTTATAGATGGTCAGAGTGATCAGATCAGGAAGAATATTGGGGATAGATATCATGCAGTGCTGCATTAAAAGATTTTTTTCTTGATTAAAAATAGATAAATAAAATGAAATGGATACATATGATTGGACTTACCGTATGCATAGATGCCCCTCAAAAGGTTCTCTTGCAGACCCATAGCATCAAAGCTGTCATAAACCTCATCATATGATGTAAAGAAGTCCTGCCCATCAGCTTGGAGTCTGCTTGCACCCATTCATCAACAAACCAAGAATAATATTATTGTCCATAATCCATATGACGAGGTAAGAGGTACTCAAAAATTTCAAATTTGCACATTACACATAATATAAGGAAACAAAAGCAAGTGCCCAATGGAGTCTATAGCAAAGAAGCTTACAGTTCACTCATTTTGGTATCATATTGACGAGCATCAAATTGTGATCCTTCAGGTGCTAATCCTGCCATGACTGCAGACCATAACTTGTAAGAAAGTGCAAGCTCAGAAAGAATATTGAGTATCCATACAGCTTACAGAAGGGCTTGAGAAGAGTAAATGGTGACAAATGAATCATATAACTCATTCAAAGTAGATTACATCCACTTTGCAACAAGGATATTAAATTTTCTACAAATTTTGGAGAAAGTTAATGCAAATAAAATACTGGAAAACAAATAATAATACCAAGGGAGAAGCAAACCGCGACTTATATACTAAAACATGGATTCACCAATAACATGCATAAATCGAAGAGGAAACTAGTAATAAATATAAGTAAAACTGAAGCATTGCTGCTATTAGCAAGTAGTAAATAGATACCAACAAACCATACATAATAATTTTATACTGAATCAAGTTTCTGTAGGAAAAAAATAAAGAAAGGAAAAAAAAATTGGTAAAAAGATGTCATTCCCAAGCCATTTGAAAAGTATATTTTACCAAGGGCAAAGAATACTAGCATTTTATACATAGAATATTAAAAACAAAAAACAAAACAAAAATCAGTTATTACATTTTGGGTCAATTAACATAAGTTACTTTAAGTGATTACATGGGTGATCTGAAAGAGAGAGAACTAAGGCATCTTATGGCGGATAATTCTCTGACAAGTCTTAGCAAATAGTAATCAATTAAACAAATTTGCCAAAAGGCAGAAGATATAAAAGTATACAACAACCAAACTACCTGTTTATTGAAGCATTTGAATATTATAACTACGTAATTAGCATCAAACCATCGGTACATTGTGGACTTCAAACTTCAATCTGATCATCCAACGTAGGTGAAAAGCTTGATGCATAGAAAACTACAAGTACAAAGCTGGGTATTTGGCAAAAACTTGTCAAAAAAAAAAACCTGCCTTAAGAGATCTCCTCAAACCCAAACCCTTCCCCAACCCCAGGTTAGAGGTGCACTAAATCTACGACATTGAGGGTAACTGAAAATACAGCACCTAGATCTAGCATATAAATAAGCACGTTTACCCAATTGCAGATTCAAGGTTGCATTGGAAATCTTGAGAAAATGATACAAGAAATTAAAAAAAAAAATATAGAATCTAATTTGCTGATATTATTTTACTTCAACACCCCAAAGAACTTCATACAGACACGTAAAAAATAACTTAGAATCCTCTCTATAGACAGATCACCTTCCTTCAAAACTTTAAAAAAAATTATTTCTTCGGCTAAATTTGAAACCTAATCTCATACAAAAAATCTTTCATACCCAACATAAAAACATAGCCCTAAATCGTACTAGAGAAGCACAAACAAACAAACAACAGATGAAGTAAAAAAAAGAAAATCCATCCATGAACAAACAAACAAACGAAAAATTGCAGAGATGGATCTACAATAAACTGATTAAATCTAAAGATAAACCCATAAAAAAGACAGTAGATAAGCAGGAATCAACGAGATTGCAGGAAAAAACTAACAAGATTTAGATGCGAAAAAAGGGATCCTAACGAAGATCGAGATCAGAAAAACAAAACGAGAAGAAACTAGATAAACGATGATAAAAAAGAACCTGCTACAGAGAAAATTTGAGAATGATACCTTGAAGTTTGCAGATAGGGAGAGAGAGAAAGAGGAGATCGGTAGAGCTTTCGAGCTTCTTTTAGGGTTAGGGTTTCCCAAAGCAAATGCGTTTCTGAAAAGAAACGCAAGATGTAGAGATAGGAAAAGGAGTGAGGGCCTCGACGTATCTATGCTTATTGGGGCTTGCTAACTTTTTGTGTTCCCGAAATACCCTTGTGATATTTTTGAGTAACCCCATTTATAATGGTCTTTCTGAGTTTGCCCCCCAATATTTTCATATTATTCCTCGAAACTCCCTATTTTAAGGGAACCGTCTGTTAACCGTTAAAAAGTATTACAGGGTTGAGTAATGACACGTGACCTTAAAAAATTCTAAAATGCCAATTCAATCTTGGATCCTTTCCACGCTCAACCGGATGTAAAGAGAGTGTAAAAATAAAGTAGGTAAGACATATGAAAAATTGAGTAAGTCACGCAATAGCTAATGTGAAGTATTATATTTGTATGTTTTTGCATCCCTTGTAAAAGGGCATGATATTTTCATCCTAATTTTTTACAAGTTCAACGGTTCAACCCACATCATTTTGCACTACATATACATTCTACCTACCTTATTCGCCTACATCTGTATTTAGGGACGATTTATGGATGATCTAAAGATTAAGTTTTCACAATGATTTTTTATCGTGTAGATCAAAATCAGCTCTTAGATCATATCTATAGAGTTTTCATTTCCAATATCACAAAAGTGCCCATATGTGAAGAGAATTGCATCAATACTCATATGTAAATAAAATGAAAAACTAGACTAATTTTCCATCAAATCTCTAGTCCCCACAAATTTCCTACTTAAAATCCTCCATTCAAACAAACCATTAGTGATTAACTTAATCATACATAAAGTAGATGCATCTCAATAGGGATGGTAGCAATTGAACTCACGATTTAGATTCAAAACCTACCTATACCTTAACATCTAACAATTAGTCGTTGACTACGTGAAATCGAAGATTATCAATGGCATTGGCAACCTTCCTATATCTCAACGAACGGGAAGTTTTTGAATTTTCATAACCCCAACTTTTTTGTAATTGAAATATTACTGGGGAAGAATGGTCGAGATAGAATGGTTGCAGTGTTGCACCTAGGGTTTCTACACTGAACAATTATGAATTTGGATATGAAGCTGTTGATTTCAAAATTGGGTTTTCAAAATTCATTTTTTTTTGTCATTGAATGATCTCTTTTTTCAAAGGTTTGTATTGATGAGCATGGTGGTTTTGGTCATGGTTCTCGCTTCTCCATTCCAAGGTCTGAACCTCTTCAACCTTTGTCTAAAATTTGGCTATAGAACCTTGATTGCCCATCTAACTCAATTTTTTTGTATCTCCAAATGGATCCATAAAATTTTATCTAAATATTAGCTACAAAACTTCGGTTGCCCATTTAACTCAATTTTAAATAGAGATTTTAAAGTGTTTACATTGTTAATAGGTACTGAGTTTCTGTACTTTTATTGCTCTAGCTTCGGAATCTCACTCCCATTCTCATTCCGCACTCCCACAGTTCCACTCTAAAGGCTCTTCGAAGCTTGGGAGATCTTTATTGGACGATTTGACACTCCCACTCCCTCAGTCACCAGCTCCGTGCTCTCGTTACTTATGGCCATTTCCTCTATTTTAGAAGCATATTCAACTGATGTGATATATTTCAGCTCAAGTGCTTGTCAAAATCTGTTAGTGGTAGGAGTCTGTCTCGTTCATCTCACATACAGCACGCATGACCCATTTGGTTACCCTGCTTACAACTAGTTTATCACTCTACTTGTTATTAAAGCAAGAATAATGCGAGACAGACCACTTTCTCCGACGACAATTTCTGACTACATGATGTGGCCAGAAACAATTGGATAATATCTGGCCGCATCAGCTGCCACATCAAAGGGTCAGTAATTATGATCACAAAAAATATTTTGTCTAGCATTTCTCTTGAAGATCATTAACAAATATGTGTTATAGTTTTGCAATAATAGAATGTTTTATCTTCTATGTATCCTACTTAGGGCACCAACAAAGACATACAGCCAGATTAACAGTTCTTAGCTGAATTTTTTTTTAGAAAGAAAAATAATGCAAAAATAACTTGGCGTAGAAAAAATTATTGATCGAAAACAATTGAATTTCGTGATTAGAACGAATATGACTCGTTTACTTACAGATGTAAAATGTAATCAAATCAGAATCCTATTCTAATTAGAAAATAGATACTAACTTTTACTTTCTGATTACTACAAAACTTGTTATCGGATACTCTTACCTATTTCTTGGAACTTTGAAAAATTCAGTTATAATCTTTTCTTCCAGACATCATTTCTTTCTTTTTTTTTGTTCTCCTGTCTATCTCCCTAAATGTGTGTTTGTGGTATTGAGAGAGATGGAAGTCATTTTTCGGATTCGTGGTTTTGTTTTTTTGATTTCCCATGGCGAGGCACTCAAGTAATTCAAAAACACCATACTCAAGCATTACTTTTTCAATTTGTTGTGCAAGTTCTTGAGTTTTTTCAAGAAGCAAGGCTGGGTATTTAACACAATCAAAACCAAGCTGCTGCAGAATTCTAAAGTAGACAGTAGCTATTTTTCCTGTTCCAAACAGTGCATGAGCCCGTGCCCGCTGAATTACATCAATCCCCTTGCAGAACGGTACGATTCCCCTCTTCTGAATAGCGGAGGGTTCTCAAAACCTTCAAAAGAAATTAAGAGAACAACATTCAGTATATTATCCAAAAGGCCTTGACAATATAATGAAAAACATGGACTATTTCAAAATGCAGGCCATGGCAATCACGAAAATAATAATAGGATTGGATCTACCATATGCATAGATTCCCCTCAAAAGGTTCTCTTGCAAACCCATAGCATCAAAGCTATCATAAACTTCGTCGTATGATGTAAAGAAATCTTGCCCATCTGATTCGAGTCTGCTCGCACCCATTCATCAAACCAATAATATAAGGAAAAAAAAGCAAAAATGCCAAGCACTGGCAGAGACAGGAAATGCAGAAGAGAAGAAATTACTTACACTTCACTCATTTTGGTATAAGATTGACGAGCATCAAATCGCGATCCTTCGGGCGCTAATCCTGCAATGACTCCACATAATAACTTGGAAAAAAAAAGTGCAAGCTCAAGAAGAATTTTTAGACTTTCATAACAGCTTACTACAAGGTTTAAGAAGATTAAATGGTGGACATATGAATCACAGAATGAAAGAAACTCAATTGTTCTGAATTCATAAATTCTTTCGAAAGAATGAAAATACATATCACTCAGCATATGGACTTAACTGTACAAAGTTATCAACATGTAGGATCTTTGGGGGTTAACATGCCTGAAACTTCTTACTCAAAAATATTAAAGGGACAGGATATTTTTTCCACCCAATGTTTTACATGTTACACTCAGCTTATTCATTGACGCTGCTTACAGTAACACCAGTTTATTGGGCCAGCATGGAGATGATCTAAGGGCCAATTACTTTTTTGTTTTTGTTTTTTTAATATGATATCTTCATCACGTAGAACATCTTCACAACAATAGCAAAATTAAATAAAAAAAAGGAAAAAGTATTATTCAGAATTTTTAACCTCGACACAATTTAGTCGAAACTTTTTTTATGGGATTAAATGTTTCAGAACAATGTGATATTTTCTAAGGATGATATACATGAGGAGATGATCATCCTCACAATAAATCAGCCTTTGGATCATCTCCATGGAGATTCCATAGGCAGCTGCCGGTTTGTGGAACAACAAATTGCTATGAAGGATATCCAATAGGACCAATACCAAGCAAAATAATAAAATTTGAATAAACTTATAAGAAGAGCTATAATAAAGATTGTTGAATTTTTTTTATTAAAATGAAAAGGAATAAACAGAAGATAGTATGAGTTGATTACTTAAACTTAGTTCCTCTTAATTTAAAGATGAATCTCCTTTGTGAGATTCGATACCAAGACCTACACTATGGAAATCATGCTTCTAACTACTCTATCAAGTAGTCTTCCACAACTGGTAAATAAATATCATTAAGGCCCTGCTTGCTAGACCATTCTGATTTGCATTGTACAAATATTTGCACCTCACTAAAGCAAATTATTTACACTTCTGAGGGTTGCTTAGTAGCAACATCAAATATTTCCTATCACAAATTAGCATAAGGAAAACACAAATTCACATTACTTTCATTTTTATAATTGCCCCATACAAATTGATGAAAATATTTGCTATCACCTATCTACGCCATGCACTTGCATATAGACAAATTGCTGCAAATATCTGCAAATAGAAATATTCACCGCATACCAAGCAAGGCCTAAAACTCAAATACAGTGCTATTTTCAAGTAACAAATGGATGTCAACAAACCATAAAAATTAAAGAAGTATGATATTTATGAACTCTTATTTAAAAGATTTTTATGGAGTCCACATGGACATGACCCAAGGGCTAATTTTCACAAACGATGATCTACTCAATATTTAGATGATTAGATCATCCTCATTGAAAAATATATTATTCTAAAACTTCTAACTCCTTAAAAATTTTGGTTGGTTTGTGGGCTGTCCATTTTGATAGTAGTTCTAAACCAATTTTTAATGGAACTACAAGTTTTAGAACTTGGTTATTTTATAGGAGGATGATCTACATGTTGAGGTGAGCATCATCGATCCCCATGTAACACCCCGAAAAAAAATTTAACCCTTATATTTTTGTTGACCCAATGACCCATAGATATTATTTTGTTGCATGTGTGCCAAGAGGTAATTTTACTATTCACTAACTACTTATATAATTAATGTATATATATATATATATGTGTGTGTGTGTGTGTGTGTGTATGTATATAAGTATGTATAAATATATGATAAACTTATCTACATGTATACCTATATATTAGAATATACTTATTAAATACATATCTACAAATACATATGTTTTCTTTTGTTTTTAGAAATTAAGTTAAAGTCACAAAATAATTATCTACATATATATAATAAAATAAAATAAATTNTGGGGAGATGAACCTATTGAGTTATCTCACTGTTGTTGATAATTCTGCAGATTTCTTAAATACTGGAGATGTGCCGAATACACAAGAATAGAATGATTAAAAGGAGTGATGATTTAAAGCTTCGTGTTATATTTAGATGTTTGAAACTGTGGAACTTATATTTTCTATGTTTTATTTTGTCCTACTAGCTTAAAATATTGGTGATGTACTATTTCACCATGTGATAACTATCATCGGGTGTGTTTATCTTAAGTTTGCTAATAATTATATGAATTATGTGTGCTTGTTTTTATATATATTTATTGTGATGACTAAACTAGTTTATTTTTCGACTTAACACCGTGAGTTCTGGGTTATTAAAGAAGATGACCCGTGATCTAGAATTTGGGGTGTTATACCCATACCCCCAACTCATCGATCTGTGAGCCCCACAAAAATCTTGTAATAGCATTACATTAATAAATTAAAATAATTATTTTACCTTTAATTATATTAAAAAAAATCAAATTAGAAAATAATGCTTTCTTTCTCTCTCATGAATTTGCTTAGGTTCTATACCTAACCTTTTACACAAAAATTATTGAAAAACAATATCTAAACCTAACACTAAATCGAACTAGAAAAAACGCAAATTAATTAATAAAATTGTTTAGTACAATATGAACATAAAATCAATACCAAAATTCACACAAAAAAAACCAAAATTTGAAGAATTTTTTTTTTTGAAAATATCGATCTATCATAAACTTATTAAATCTACATATAGATCCATAATAAATTAATAACCACACTAGATAGGCATGATTCAACGAGAAAGAATAAAAAAACTAACATGATTGAAGAGAAATAAAATGAACCTGCTGTTAAGAAAAAATATCTTTTATTCAATTAGTAGTTTAATTGTTTAGGTAGTTTATTATTTAGAAAGTCCTTTTAATTAGAAGTTTATGAAGTGAAGGAAGTTTATTAGATTAGAAGTCTATTCGTATTAGGATTGTTTATTTTCTATATAATCAGAGCTTGTAAGACGTTTATCTCAAGCAATATATCAATAAAATTAAGAAGTTCACAATATTGGGCTGAAAGCCCTCCTTTTATACCAGTTTCAAGTAGAGGACAAGCAATTTTTGTTTTATAAGTCTAATCCCTACTTTTTAACGTTTTATAAGGAAAGGAGTTAATTCCTTCTTTTATTTTAAAACTCTAAAATTTTGGTACCTAAACTACCCTTCTCTTTGCTAACCACGTATATTTCTAACTGTTTTTGCTTGTATTGACCGATGACGTGGCAGAGAGAGAAAATAAGTTTTTTTAAAATTAAAAATGCTATAACTTTTAATCTACAAATTAGATATTTGCCAAATTTATATTTTTGGAAAGCATTTTTCAAGATCTTTAAAATGAGACCAGACAACAATACTAAATTCAAAAAAAAAAAAATTTTCGTAATTAGACTATGAAAACCCATAACTGCTTGTATAATAAAAACGGTTATGCAAACTATAGATTGCATAGTAAAAAACGATGCAAATTATAATTTGCATCAGCTATTTTAAGTAGTTTTGAGCATATGCACTTCTCTAAGTCTCTATGCAACCAGATTGAATAAGAAAAAAGCTAAAAAATTACATTTTAGACAATGCAAACTATAGATTGCATAGTAAAAAACGATGCAAATTGTAATTTGCATCAGCTATTTTAAACACTTTTGAGCATCTACACTTCTTTAAGTCTCTATGCAACTAGATTGAATAAGAAAAAAGTTAAAAAAATTACATTTTAAACAATGCAAACTATAATTTGCATAGTAAAAAACGATGCAAATTGTAATTTGCATCAGCTATTTTAAATACTTTTGAGCATCTACACTTCTCTAAGTCTCTATGCAACTAGATTGAATAAGAAAAAAGTTAAAAAACTTACATTTTAAACAATGCAAACTATAATTTGCATAGTAAAAAACGATGCAAATTGTAATTTGCATCAGCTATTTTAAGTAGTTTTGAGCATATGCACTTCTCTAAGTCTCTATGCAACTAGATTGAATAAGAAAAAAGCTAAAAAGTTACATTTTAAACAATGCAAACTATAATTTGCATAGTAAAAAACGAATTTGCATCAGCTATTTTAAATACTTTTGTTTAAAATTATATTTTAAACAATGCAAACTATAATTTGCATTGTTTTTAAGCTTGGTAAATAGGTTTTTTCTGGATTTTTTTTTTTTTAATTTGGTATTCATGTGTGATCTTGTTTTAAAGATCTTGAAAAATGCTTTCCAACGATATAAATTTTGTTCAAATCCGATTTATATTTTGAAAGTTATGGTCATTTTTATGTTAAAATTCATTAATTGGGATTTGCTAACGTGCACCGTCATTATTCAACAGATGGGTTTTTCGTCTTTTTACATCGCGCTAACGTGTGCCGAGGACTGTCCTTACATGAAAAAAAAGCATGTCCTCTACTTCAATTTTTTTCCCATGCAAGGGCATCCTACTCATTTTCCGTAAGAAGTTTTGGTGGCTAATCCCCAATTCAAAGGATTCTGGTGGCTGATCTCCAATCAACGGATCAACTTAAGGGCCTAGAACCCTATTACCCGCTGGTGAGAAAACCTGTTGATTATACCTTGAAGAGTGAAGAGTGAAGAGAGAGGAAATAGAGTAACGAAATTGATAGGGTTTTAGGGTTTCTTGTAGGTTTTTAGGGTTTCCAAAGTCTCAACCCCTCGGATCTTCACCGTGGAACAAATTAGGATGGTAACGACTAACTAACGAGGGGTTCGAATCGTTCGATGGAGTGTAATTTTGTTTGTTCACCCGCGGGTTACTTAAACCCAAAATCAGCTGTCAACCTTTGGCCCGGCAAAAACCTGACCCGCCCGCAGGTCCGACCCTAAACCTGACTGACTCCACCTGAGGTTAAACAAGTGGAAATTTTATAGTCACACTGAGTTGGTTTTGAGACAATATTGCTAAAAATAGCTAGAATCATTGGTGGATGCTTTGATTAGTAATTATGCCCTAAATCCTTCAAGGTTAGATTTAGCATTCCTAACCCCTAATCTTGCCTCTTAGCCAAATGTAGTATTAAATAGTTCTAAGAAAGTAAACACGTACACTTATAGTCTGTTTGGACAAGGGATTTGGTGGAAAAATCATGTTATATTTTTCCTCAAAATCTCTGGTCCCCACAAAATCTCTCCCTAAAATCCCTTGTTCAAACAGACTATTATTTTAGAGAAGAATGTTGTCGTGGCCCCATGTCTTATAGTGAGTTTAGTTGAAAAAAATAAGAAATTAGCATTCATATCATATTTGTGTCCGTGCCCAATCGTTGTTTTTATGCTTCCAATGTTTGGTTCTTGGGGTACGGAGGTGCTTATACAGTCAACCCCACATTAAATTCTTAAAAATGTTAAATTTTTTTTTGAACGGGACTATTGCCCAGGTTACATTATGGCGTAGATATACGCAGTGGACGTGTGAGAACGCAGAGAAACTGCCAATAACATCGTCACCAACGAACGCAGGAAAGACAATACCACGGCCGAGAAGTTTTGATCCCAAGACCTGTTGGGGATTCTAGGTTTTTTAAAAATTAAACTGGCAGCGAAATTAAAATTAGTTTAAAACTATTTCCTTGAATCCCTTTTAATTCTTAATCGCTGTTAGGAATCTTAAGAAGGTTGGAAGATGGTTACCTTTGAAGCGTGATTGAAGAAGACACTATGTTGAACTTCTCCTCTTCCTGCTTCAATCCAACGGAGCGGATCTTCAAATCTATTTTTCCTTCTTCCTCAAAACCAAACCCTAGTTACAGAATTAATGGAGGCTAGGGTTTTTAGTATATTAGAAATAATTAGAATAGATGGAGAGGGAGAGGAGGGGATCCACGATTTTTAGAGGGGTGGTCCTCTAAAAATCGCCCCTCCCTTATATATATAAGGGAGGCCATCCTAACCCTAATTTCCAATTCCTAATTAGATCTAATTTGGGTCCCACTAAAACTAGCTAATTAATTTAGTTTCCTAATCCCTTTATAACTCTTATAAAATTAGGAACTAAAATAATAATTACAAGTTGGTCCACCAAGGACTTGTAATTGAACCCTCTAGGTTTAGTGGAATTAATATAAAACCCTCCCACTACTTAATTTATAAACAGTCCCTCCACAGTTTCTGATATTCGTAAAAACCCCTTAGCTTAGTAACATTTACAAGTCAGCACTATGGGGTAATTACTTATTTACCCTTAACCATCAAATGCATTGACATTAATATTTATTCTAATAATCTTCTAAACATTTTAGAAGATCACTGGCCAGTTTAGAATAATATTCCATGCATTGATTTAAGTGAATATCTTTGAAGTGGATTTCATGTTGAATATTATAATCCTACTATGAGATTACAGTCATCCATTTTGCTCAGAATATTGGATCACGTTTTTCGTCGATTGACCTCACTGTTTGCAAAACAAAACAACTGTGACCCACATGCAGGGTATATATATATTCTCAGAATTAAGGACTTTTATCCAAAGTAGTGTAAAAATACTTTAAATGAGCTGATATGAAATATAAAGTATTTTTCGACGATCTAGTTCAATGTATTCCAAATACATCAATATACAAGTCTAGAAGTCTCTACTTCTGTGATGGAGATACATCACATCACTTACGTGATCGACTTCAGTATATTATAGTCTTCCAAATAACGTGTAGTTTATTTAGACCATGAACAAAGTATTTACTAATGAATCATATCTCTCCTCACATACAACACTTGTACATGAATAATTCATCGAAATTATTAATCTCACCATGCATGTTAAATATGATAAATTAAATTAATGATAAATCAAGTAACCATAGATGTCAAACTTGTTGTTTTTAGGGCATAACCCCAACAAGACCTCCCACAACCAAAAATTTATGGGAGAGATGCACAATCATTGAGCCAAAGGCTCATGTGCAAAAAAAAAATGTTAAATTTTAATATTTAGTTTTTGATCGAAATTTTATTATTTTATAATTTTGTATCTAATTAAAAGACGATATACATAATGAAAGTAAAGAATGACAACTGTTGTGTGTATGGATGTTATTTATAACTAGCCCCTATATCCCGTGCAAGGCACGTGGGCTTCTTTTAAAAAAAAATTTTGAATTTTTTTATTAAATAATTAGAAAATTTAGTTGTTTTAAAATTTGAATTTATGTTTATAATGTAGGTTTTTTAACCCACGCCTAAGAGAAAGGGTTTGTTAACCCAATAATAGATAATAGATTGGGCCATATGTTTATAATGTAGGTTTTTTAACCCCACACCTAAGATAGAGGGTTTTGTTAACCCAATAATAGATAATAGATTGGGCCATATGTTTATAATGTAGGTTTTTTTTAATCTACACCTAAGAGAGAGAGTTTTGTTAACCCAAGGTTTCTCATATAGTAGATTATAATAGATATTTTAACAAATTGGACTAGTTAGTGTTTAGTAAAAAAAAAAAATTAGAAATGAAATATTGATGGTTACTGCTAAAAATTAATGGTGTTACCCATTCAAAAATGTTTAATTTGTACCTCATTACATAAAGAAGGATGATCGAAGGGTTGATTTTCGGTAACAATGATCTCCTCACTACCTAAATCATCATATCCAAAAATCATTGAGTTCTAAAACTTCTAGCCTCCTCAAATTATCTCATCAAAATCTTACAATTTTACATTTTTTTTTAGGATTCAATTTTAGAACAAATTTGCAACTAACTTTTGATGAGGTTAGAAATTTTAGAATTAGATGATCCCTTCTCAAAAGTAAAACAAATTTACAAGGTGAAAAAATATTCTCACAAAAAATTAGGCTTTGGATCATCTCTATGTGGATCCCACGTTAATGGGGTTTAGTAGGGGTATTGTGGATATGGCATTTGATCCCTTCTCAAAAGTAAAACCTATCCAAAGTTTCTACTCAAATTAGAAAAAGGATGGTGGTTTCATTAGCCATTTCATGGTAGACTTGAAAACAAATGCCTTTTGGTCCTTCAATTTAGAAGATGTTGTCGCCAGGTTAGTTTCCAAGCACTGTCCCTTAAACATTACAGACGGTAGGTAATGCCTTCCCCAAAAGAACACTTAAAAAACGTGATGTGATATTTAAGTCATCCACCTAGTTTGTGCAAGGGATTTTATTTTATTAGTCACCTATACTATACCTCCTTTGATGCTGCTGGCTAGTGTTGTAAGCTGGATAAACCAAAAGAAGCGTGAAAGTACATTTTGCCATTGGTTGTTGTCCAATTACAAGTGCATGCAGCAGGTGAGAGTGGATGCGGATCCACATATGGGCAAGGAGGGCAGTTGCCCATTCTCAACTTTTCAGGATTTTTTTTTTCTTGTATATATCATATACATATTCATACAATGAGATTATAACATGGATTGTGGAACCTATTTGGAGATAATTCATTAATTAATTTTAGATGAGTATATTCTCTTCAATATGTAGATCATCCACATCTAAAATGAGTCTATTATAGAACTTGTAACATCATATATTTATTAAATATCAACGGTGATTGAGTATTCAATTTACCGTTAATTTCAATCAATGGATAATGGCGCTACATTTTTTAGAATGGGCTGACTTTTGGTGAAAATGATCTACATGGTGATGAGAACAATTTTATTCAGAGCCAGCTCTTGAATCATCTCTACGTGGGTCCCATAAACGACTGTAATATCATTTTATAGATAAGAGTGTGTACAAATCCTATTTCTTAAATCGTAAATTTGAGGAGAGATATACTTTCTAATATCAAAAGTCTCGTATCATTACCTAAAATCACATCATTCAAAATTTTCTAACCCCCATCAAAGGTTAGGCAATTTAAGGGTCATCCATTTTTATTGATAGTTTTAAATGATTTCTCACGAAGTTAAAAGTTTTAGAACGAAGTGATTTTACATATGTATAGATCATTCATTATAGATCATTCTAACACTCTTGAATCATCTTTTTGTTGGTTCTACGATATTACTTGGTACACAATAGGTGTTGCCATGTTGGGCAAAGTATTCCTCATCACATTTAGGTACTATATCAACTACGTATTATAAATAAGGCTCACTCTTTTTTTTTTTATGGTAATTAAGTCTACCTTAGGCCCACTTTTAAATTGATAGAAAACACCAAATCCCAAGCCCCAGGCTGAGGCCTCTCACAACTTAAAGGAAACCTTATTTCATATTGCAAATCATCTCTACTCCCCACTAATACAACACCTTTCTTTCTTTTCTTTTTTTTTTGATGAGGGACTAATGCCAATAACCACCTGCTCAGGTGGTTGGTATGCCTCCTTATAAATTAGAGGTCGTAGGTTCGAAACTCTTTAGATGTAGTATTACCATTGAGTAAAGGCCTATGTAATTTCACATGTATATATATGTAGGTACTTCTAAATAAAGTTGTTGCGCATGTTGGTAGTGTCATTTCCTTCATCCGTTGGTGGACGCCTTTTCCAACACCTGTTGTTGGTGTGTCTGTATGTTGATGGAGACCTCTGTGAGAGATGATGTTTAAAGTCAGTTTATGTGCTTCTCACACGCTTCTTGTGGTGCATCTAAATACAACACCTTTCCTTCTTTATATTTTATTTTATTTATCTACTACTTTGCTGTTTGTGTTTGTGCTCGAGTTTTTTTGTCAACTCATCATTGCAGCTGCTCATGTTGTATCTGTGATTTTCTTTTCCACTCGTCATCGTCATAAATGTTTAATACGATATATATGTCTATGTTTTTATCACTTAATCTTTGACAAACTGTAATTCATATTTTTAAGTTATTAGTGTTTCCTAAAAAATGGCATGAAACTTGGGCTATTCTGTTGAATTAATAAGTAATTAGTTGAATTTATGTTTGAAATTTTGTGGATGAATAATAGAGCTAGGAGCTGATTTACATTTCAATTAGTGGAAACTATGCTTTAAAATTAGTATTGAATTATATGGAGTTTATCTTTTCAATTATTATAATTGACTACTTTGCCCCTCATAGAAGAAAACCCTGGATCCCCCACTATTTAAGAGATAATATTATTGTCATCAACTGGGTTCAGAGGGCTTCGTAAACGATAAAGAGAACTCTCCACTAAAAAAGAAACCACCAACTTTCAAGTATCAAATAATCAATTATCGATGATGTATGTAGACACTCTTAAGTCGTGCAAAGTCCTCCAAAGTTCATTATATGGGATAAACTCATTATAATACCTCCTCCAAGTAAGGAGGGCACTCTACCATAAATCTAGATTATCTACCAACATCTATCAAATATTTGCAAAACTACCTCATATGACTATGGCACACTTCATTATTGATTAATACCCAACCAACATCAACTTATTTGTAAAATGAGAATATTATCCATAAAAACCATTTTGCTTCAACTCATTATTGATTTAGTTTGCAAGACATCAATTTTTCTTTATTTATTTATTTATTTTTATTCTGTTAATGTTAATTTGCATATTTGGTTGGTACCGCTCCTCATTATTGATTTAGTTTGCAAGACATCAATTTTTCTTTCTTTATTTATTTTTATTCTGTTAATGTTAATTTGCATATTTCGTTGGTACCGCTCCTCATTATTAAAGGTTGTAGGTTTAAAACAACATAACTGTGATATTGACCTGGGTTTCCCCATGTAATCTCGTTTATTTGGATTATAGGCCCTGCTTAGTACACCGTGAATATTCACAAATGCAAAAATTCACGGTTCTTATAGGTGCTAATAAAAATTCTATAAATTAGAAAAAAATAAATAAAAAATTTTAGATTGTTTATTTTATAAGCTCATTACAAAGACCACCAAATATTTGTTATTAGATGCCCTCATCAATCACTTTTTTTTAAGGCCCTCATCAATCACCTACAAACACATGATAAACTATAAATTTTTGCATTTGCGAATATTCACGGTGTACCAAGCAGAGACATAGTATTATACACAATTTAGAATCCTGTAATACTACAATTACGTAATTGAGTCATATAACGATCAATAGTGCTTTTTGGACCAACCATTTTACAAAACGAATGCCCAACACTTATGTGACATGGTCGGTCCTATTGCCACATAAGTTAAAAACTCCCTCAAAATATTTTTAGGAGGAAAAAGTGGTGGGTCCCACCCTACCACATAAGCATATGGCATGGCATGATATTATGTGTGCTTCGGACTAATACAGCAAAAAAATATGGGTGATGTTAAAGGGGTTCTCTAAAATGTTAGGGGGGTAGACAAGATATGGGGGTGGACTAAATACTTCAAAATGGTTGGGGGGATGGACATAGTTTTACAAGGATGATGGTTATCAAAAATTGATTTGGTATTTTTCCACCCAACCCAAACCTAACCCAAAATCCTAAGCTTTTCTTTCCACTCCCAAGTCCAAAATAGTCGAGTCGATGACATCCTCTTCCTAACGTTTTTCTCACTCTAAAGTTCTCTCCTCCATTGCCCAAACTCCTCCATTCGACTACCGATTATCGATTTTGAACAACGATTTTCAACTAACAACGGTCTATCTCTTCTAGATCGTTAGAAATTTTTGAGTTCAAGCTAAGATTCATGGTTAAGACTAAAAACTATCAATGACTCCCAAAAGTTAAGTTTTGTTTAATTTTTTTATTTTTTTTAATTTTGATCCCTAAATTTATATATTTCAGTTGTTCTATGAGGTTTTTTAAGTGAATAGACAAATTTTAGGTATTGTAGATGTGATTTGGTCGATTTTTCAGAATTTTTGGTATAACTCATCGTCTTCATCAATTTTCGACCGGACCATAGAAAAGTTTCTCTGTCAACTTCGACCATTGATGGTTGAGTTTTAAAGAAAAAATCGACTACTGATGGTTGAGTTTGTATGTAAAACTCAACCAGTGGTGGTTGAGTTTTTCCTAAAAACTCGATCCTGCTCAAATGGATTAAGTACGAAAACTGAAAATTTTGATCTCAATAAAAAACATTTGTAACATAAAAAAAAGCATATGAATTAGTTGTATTACCTCATTACTATTTGATTGAGAGATTTTCATTGGATTTGAGGAACCCAAACCATCCGAAAAGGAATATTTAGATTTTTGGGACTCCATTAATGGTGACCTTTGCTTCAATTCATCTTCCTCCATTAATGGTATTCCTTCTTGAACTTCTTCATTCTTCATAGAGTTTCAAGCCAATAACAACTTAGATCCTTGGTGGTCAAATAATTTAAGAGAGGTTTTAGAGAGAGAAATTGATTTTTTATTGGAGAAATAGAGAACGTGTTGGAGAGTGAAGAGTTGGAGGTGGTAGTTTTACTTACACCCTCACCACCCCCTTAGTAAAAAGAAGGAAAATATTGGAATGATGATTTTGGGTTAAAAATCCATTTAACTTGTCCACCCCCTAACATTTTAGAGAACCTCTTTAACAGCACCCAAAAACATTTGCAAACAACTGTTGAGTTCCGAGTTACTGAGTCGACTCATCAGAGTCAAAAGGCAAGGGTCAGATTTGGAAACAGAAAATGTAGGGTTGTGTAAAGACGAGAGAGAGCAAAACGGGTCAAAATAAAAGAACTCGGAAAAACACAGAAAGGCTGTTCGGACTTCGGAGAGTTGGATCCTCTCTCTTTCTCTCTCCTCTTTCTCTCTCTAGGTAGGAAAGTTCTGCGATCTCCTCTGAAGATTCCTCCATTTCGAGCAAAAAATTTACCAGAAGAAGCCTGAACCCTTCACGCCTTTTCATCTCCCACTTATTCAACCTGAAAAGAATTTTGGGTTGTTTCGTCTAGGCAGATCAAAATCATGACGAACGCGACTTATATCTTCCGCCACTCCAGGAAGGTATTTTCAAATCTTCACTTCTAGGTTACTTTAATTGTGTTTTAGTTTGATGTGTAATTTTGGTTATGATTGTTATCTGTTGTAAGCTCACTTCATTTCTGATTATTTTGATATTAGCATCGTGAATTGAACATGAAGAATAATCTAATTAGGAGGGTTTTGATAATGGGTATCTCTAAAAAGTCTTACCCATTTTGAATGACTTGTTGGGATTTCGTCTTTTCGGAATGAGTGATGGGATGTTGAGAAAAAAATGAAGAAACTTGGAATTCCTGATAATTGCAAACAAGATTTTATTGTATAGGCTATTTATTTGTCTTATTGCCATCATGCAGAATGCATTAGGATCTTGAATTCGTTTGATCATGTTTGATAGTCTAAATGGATGTCATGAAGCGTTTGTATGATTGAAAATAATTGTGAACTTCAAATATAGATGTTAATACTCCGGCATTTGTAAAATGAGAGTTTTTTAGATTCGGAACCCAAGGTTATGATTCTCGGGGGAGGTGAGGAGGATGGTTCTTATAAGTTAATAACACACCCTACACACTAGATTTTTATGTACTTGTGTAGATCAGAAGCATTTAATGTTTTCGATTTTGCATAACTAGAAACTCAAACTAATGATACACGTTTCGTGTATGGAATATTTCATTGATGTTGTTTAGGCCTTGCTTTTTATACCATATATCACTGTTTTAAAAGGCCAAAGAGGCTTGTGCCTTGAGGGTCACCTCGAGGCAAGGTGTCACTTTGGTATCTAGATAAGAGTCCTGCTGTTATTCTTAATTATGAAGCTCTATTATCCTAGTTTGACTCGTTAATCTTTTAGCTTTTAGCTTTTAGCCGTTGACACTATAATACAAATTGGGCTGTCTGGATCTGATGGTGCTCAATTATTCTGATGATATGATATCTAAATGAAAGCTTTACAGGTGTGCTGGACTTGGTGCAGATTAAATGAATGCATTGCTAATTTACTTGATCCTTTTAGCTGTTTTCACTTTAATAGAGTGACTCCAACTTGTTAATTGACCCAAAATCAAAGAAAGACACTTAGTGTTCGGTGTTTCATACTTTTCTTATACAAAATCTCCTTATGCTATCTTTAGCTTCTCTCTTAGATGCTATTAATTTTGGCATCTTTGCACATTTCTTCATATCCCTTAACCGTGACTCTTTTGAGGATGATTTACTTCATTCTTCCATTTTATGATTGTGATTTCTGCTAATACATTGTTTTTTGCAGTTAAGAAATGCTCAGAGTATACTGAGAAACGAGCCTGCTATTCTTGCCCGCTGGTTCTCCAAAGAGGCATTCCCCTCCATCGATAAAGGAGATGGTGAGTATTTGATCTATATTTATTAAGTTATAATATTCTCTAAGGTATAAGATTTAATGTTTTAGTACAGAAGGTAAATGTTGCAGTCACAAATTTGAGTCTATTGACTGTTTGGGTATTATCAGTTGCAAAATCAAGATTTTATGAGAAGTTCTGATCCTAGTTTCTCAAGTAGCTTCCCATGATTTGTCAGATCTCTTAAAGATTCGTCAACATGGTAATTTGCCTGGAAAGAAAGACGGAGGTTTTGTTGGAGGCAGTCTACGTACATTCAGTTGTAGTGCAAAAGATCTCGACATCTCAACGGTGATTTTACCCTTTAATTTCCTTTTCCTTCTTTTATTCTTGTAATTTTCTCTGTATGAATTACCTTTACTTTTGCTTCATTGTTCATTCTTCCATTTGTTCCTTATCTGGAGTAAGAGTCTATAGGCATGTCTTATTTTGATACATCTGCTAGAAGCAGAAATATCAGCATTAGCTGGCTCGGTATTTCTGCTTAGAGTCTAAAGGCATTTCAGTAGTTTAGATATCTCTACTAAGAGTCTAAAGGCATTTCTATTTGATATTTAGATATCAAGAACAACAAGAAAGACCAATCCAGTGACTGGCTCGGTATTCAGCAGTGGGTTTTCATGGTTTGTTCTAGCCTCATAGTTTTGTTTTATAGTTGTTTTTTCTTGATGATTGCAAATAAAACTGTTTGCTTGTTTTGTTATCAGTTCAAAGGTGTCCCTAAGACGAGGCTTTTCGACCGATTCAGGTTAGTTTGGGTTCTCTGTTCTGGTCTTTATATCTGAACTACTGACAGTGTGAAGTTTGTAACCCATGTATGTTCTTTTCCAATTGGGTGATTGCAAGAAAAAGGAAATCTATTACAAATCAGGTTTAATAATGATAAGATAATACTTATAAAATAAAATAAAATAATGATATGATAAATGATATATTTTTTCTATCTAACTACGCCCTTGAATCCTCTTACAGTTTGTTCTTATCTGGCTTACGCCAATGTTCTCTCAAGCTAAGAATAAGAAGCTAGCTTACTAGTTTGTTAATATGATCCAATTCTTCATTTGTATCTTCCTTTGACCTGCTGATCTATTTGCTCAACACATTAATTCATCCATGTTCCACGTTTGCTGAAACCTTGCTCAAATTTCACCTTAGTTCATCTTAGGTATCTGAAGCTTCTTGATTTTAACTGAACCAGTTTACTTTTTAGAAGATTTATCTTGGATAACAACCTTCTTTTTTGCTTTTTCTTCTATGTGGGTGGCATTGTGAGAGCTGGCAGTCGTTTTTCTAATTCATGGTTTTATTTTCTCCTTTTAAGAGCATAAGTTTCAAGGAAATAATAGTAGATGCTAATTTTGGTATCTTTCTTTCCATTGAAGCCTGTTTAAAAATATTTTATTCTTTCTTCAGCAAGTTACATACAATATTTAACTCGAAGTTTTACTATAATAATTAATGTCTTTCAGAAACTCATTAAAGTTGATTTTTACGGGGAATGTCATTAGCTGCGCTTCTTTTCTCTTTCTGATCCATTATGGCACAGAGTTGATCATTCAAGTTATTAAGAAGTGTGCTATATGGTTTCAGGGCTACCACCTCACCAAGAAATTGGAATGCCATCTCTCTCTCCTACAATGACAGAGGTATTTACCCTGTTGCTAACACCAAAGAAAGGTAGAATGTGTCAAGTCCGATTTTATCTTTGGAGTTAAAGAATGCTTTTATAATATACAGGGTAACATTGCACGATGGTTGAAGAAAGAAGGCGATAAAGTTACCCCTGGAGAAGTACTGTGTGAAGTTGAAACTGTATGATCCATTTTGCTATCTTTTACTTCTAATCCCATTCTTTGATAATTAATCTGGTTTACACCCCTAGCCCACTACTTAAATCTGACCCTCATCCTATGTCTTTTCTAAGGATAAAGCAACAGTCGAAATGGAATGTATGGAGGAAGGATATATTGCTAAGATAATCCATGGTGATGGGGCAAATAGCATAAAAGTTGGTGAGGTAATAATTTGATCGGGTACCATATTGCTTTCTTTCTTATTGGTATCAACAATTTTTGTTTACCATTTTATGCTCCGATTTCCTTGTCTTCAGTGTGAGAAAATTTTAAGCTCATTCATGTAACTCTTTATTCTGGAAGTGTTATACTTCTTTTGTGACTCATTGCCTTTTAGTTTTTGTTTATTGTACTTAGACGGCTTTGGGTGATAATTTCCTCTTATTTTCTTTTGTTTTTACCACTAAATTTCCTCGATCACTCTTTGGATCTTTATGATATTTTACTGCCTTTTGTGACTTCATTTAAGTTGGCAAAATATGCCTCGCCCTCAGCACCAACAGAAAAAATCACATTTGTGAGACCTTGAGTTTTTGGTGACGTATTATCATATTGAAAGGTGTATTATCTTATTGAAAATGTTTAATTTCAAGTTGTCAAACCTTAAGTTTGTCTTGTGTCTGGCTAAAGTTCACTTTTGGATGTAATATTGTGTTCTGACATTGGTTATTTGTAAATTTTCTTATATTAGCCGATTGCTATAACGGTGGAAGAAGAGGATGATATTGCGAAGTTCAAAGATTATAAACCTTCGTCATCAGGTTCTGCTGATGGAGTTAAAAGTTCTGAGCCCACCCCAACCAAGAAAGAGGCGGTGGAACCTGTCAGTTCACCAGAGCCAAAGATTTCAAAGGTTGATCAAGCTCCTCCTCAATCAGGAGATCGTCTTTTTGCTAGTCCTCTTGCAAGAAAACTGGCAGAAGATAATAATGTAAGTCATTTCAGATTCTGCAGTAAGTATTGTTTTAAAAGTGCTAAATTACATTTAAACCGTTACTGGTGCTTATTTATTTACTACAATCAATGACATCCCGGTGTCCTTTACTTTTGAACCAGTTCTAAGATATGGATGCTATTATTACACTTTTTCACTTTCTTTTCGCATACAGGTACCTCTTTCCAGCATCAAAGGAACTGGTCCTGATGGAAGCATTGTAAAGGCTGACATTGAAGATTACTTGGGTATATTTCCTCCCTTCTATGCATTTCTGGTAGATCCGTTATTTGGTCACTGGGTCATCTGATTTATGACTTCTGACGTTCTTGCGAAGTTTATTTCCTTTGTATTTATTAGTATTTTGAACGTATAAACTTTATTATTTATTTTTATCTTATGAGCTACTATTTGCTCCATCAGCAAAGGCTATTTTCAAGTGACTATTAATCAAAATTTGGTTTTATAACTTCATCATGCTTTATTGTCCAACTTCTAGAAAAGTACTTATTCTGTTTCTTCTAAGTTAGTTGCATGGTTTGATTTTATTTTCCAATTCTGCAGCCTCTGGTAAAAAGGGTGTCTCTGCCCCAGTTTCCAAGGCTCAGGACGCAGCAGCAATGAAATCATTAGATTACACAGACCTCCCACTTTCTCAGATAAGAAAGGTAATTACATCCGATATTTCTCTATTACCCGATCAAAAAAATAGAAAATATATTTCTCTATTGTACGTGGTATTAGCACATCGAGCTTAATCTGGCTAAACAGTCAGTTTTAATATCTTATATCCCGTGGTTGACAGGTCACAGCTTCACGTTTATTGCTCTCAAAACAAACAATTCCTCATTATTATTTGACAGTGGACACCTGCGTCGACAAACTTATGGAGTGAGTGTCAGTTTGCTACATCTGTTTAACAATTAGCCTTTTGTTTACCTTTAACAATGCACTACTTAACGGTGATGGCTTTTGATATAACGACTCATTTCTTTTGTGACAGTTTAAGGAGCCAATTGAATTCCTTACAAGAATCTTCTGGTGGGAAGCGGATATCTGTTAATGATCTTGTAATAAAGGTACACATCTTCAAATTTTTACAATTCCTAGAGAACTTAAAAGTTAAATTGGATCGGAATGCTTAAATTGAATAGGTAACCAATAATATAAGGTATGAGTGAGGCTACCAGTATCCTTTACTGCCTTCTTTACAGCATAAGATTAAATGATTACCATGACATGTCAGATGTAACCACTAAATCTGTTACTATGACATCTCACTAAATCTGTTACCATGACATGTCATATGGCGTGGGTGTGAGGTTCATCCTCTTCTAATGTGGGTGAACAAAACCCACCATCAGGATTTGTTCCCTGAATTTTGATTTTCAAATGAAAATACAAATGAAGTAACTGCAGTTTCGAAAACAGACAATCACGATGTTGTGTTTTATTCACCCATGTTAGAAGTGATGATTACAATCGAACTCTATTGTGTGAGACTTGCTGTAACCTTTTTTTTCCTTAAATAGCCTCCAAGGTAGATCTAACATTGGTTAAACCACAATCACAGGCTTGTGCTTTGGCTCTTCGTAAAGTTCCTCAGTGTAACAGTTCATGGACGAACGACTACATCCGACAGTGAGTATTAAACAGTATGTATTCTATTTACTGTTTTGTGACATCTACTATAATAATTTTGCCGTGGTTACTGCTCCAGATACCACAACATCAACATCAACGTTGCTGTGCAGACAGATAATGGATTATTCGTTCCTGTTGTCAGGGTGGGTGATAGGCATCAGTTTATAGTACTTCGAAAGAGTTAACGCTTTTGTTACTTTTAATTAACAAGTGAACTGCATTGTGCTTTTGCAGGATGCGGACAAGAAAGGTTTATCTAAAATTTCCGAAGAGGTCAAACATTTGGCACAAAAAGCCAAAGAGAATAGCTTGAAACCAGAAGATTATGAGGTGATTGATGCTTCTAAGAGTCCCACTATCATTTTTTTCCAGCACTATGATGTGATCAGTAAATAAAAGTTGAATTTAATTGCAGGGAGGTACCTTTACTGTGTCAAATTTGGGTGGACCCTTTGGAGTAAAACAGTTCTGCGCCATCATCAATCCTCCCCAGTCTGGAATTCTTGCTGTTGGGTCAGGTAAGTTCCACTGCAGCATCATTAGTAGGGTTGTCAGCTGGTACTAGTTTATCCGGGAAACAAATGAATGAGGACCGATTTTCCCAGTTATGGTTCTACATATTCAGTACCAGATCTGGAACTGGAAACGTTAATATTACCATCTGTTCAGTTTTGGGTACTTTGATATACAGCTTACATATATTGATTTTTTCCTTGATTTTTTTTATTTTTTTTTAACATTCTTTGTATTTGAGATACAAATATTGGTGAATTGGAACTGAAGTACCCAGCCAGAACAGATTTATCCCGTTTTGGTTCCATCAGAGCTGGAATAGATAAAAACCCAAACCTACTCATTAATAGGTTCTGGTTCTGGGTAATCCATTAATTGAATCGGAATTGAACTGTTGACACCCCTAATTGTCAAAAATATTCCAACGGCTTGCTTATGTTAAACTTGTTGAGCTATTAATAATTTATTTTTCTAATAGTTCTACAATTGTTTTGAGCAGCTGAGAAGAGGGTTGTACCTGGTGCCGGTCCAGATCAATTCAAGTTTGCTTCCTTCATGCCGGTCACACTAAGCTGCGATCACCGTGTAATTGATGGTAGGTATCTAAGATATTTTAAGTATTCGAAAATGAGTCAGGATCCTTTTACGTTGTCTTAACTCTCAAGTGCACACAGTAGCCAACATGGTGACGATCCAAGGGATGATTTTGGGTGAGGATATTCTCCTCACCATGTAGTTCATCCTGATCGACAATCATCTCAGTCTAAAACTTGTAACTCTATAATCTATTGATTGGAAATCAATGGTGATTGAACACTCCATTTTTCCTTTCATTTGCAATCAATGGATGATGGTGGGTTAGAAGTCTTAGGATGGACTGATTTCCGGTGATGATGATCTACATGTTCAGGAGAACATCCCTCCCCAAAATCAGTCCTTGTATCATCTCCATGTAAGACCTAGAGGCCACTGTAGAAAAGTACATTCACCATTTGTATTTTGTAATGCCACTACAAGGTGAAACTTTAATTCTCCTATTCTTCTTTGTTTAGGTGCTATTGGTGCAGAGTGGCTAAAAGCATTTAAAGGCTACATCGAGAATCCGGAGTCGATGTTGCTCTAAATCCATTGAGTTCCTTTCATCGAATACCTTTTTTTCGTGTTCAACTTGAATAAGGGACGCAACGAAATCCCAACTGTTTTAAATACTGCATCTCTGAGAAACCTTTATAACCAATTCTTCAAGAGAGATTGATTTTGTATGTTTAATGGTTGTAGGATGAAAAGGGGGATTGAGGCATTTAGAACTGCTGATATCAAAACCTTGTGGAAACTGAATTTTGCTGTTTTGTAGAGTGTAAAAACAAGTCCCCAATTTGGAATAAGTTTCATTTTCTCTCGTCTGTTTCACTTTTATTTGAGCAGTGTCAATTCTATTTTGCTTTGATTTCAGTTCCTTAACATTTTTGCTAGTGCTATTTTGTCCACCTTCTTTTACAAGCAAGGCTAGGTTACGATAGTGATTGGGTTGCATAGGCCTATGTGTATGTCGGTAGATGATTTCAAATTTTAAGCTCGAGGTAATTTGATGGCATTCACATGGTTTCTATGCAACCACGTCACAGTCGGATTATTTAATGGAGGGGAATACGTCCACCGCCAAGCCAAAGACGTTGTACGGTCAACTCCACCACAACCATATGTAGACTGCAGTTCACCCAACGGTTGGATTATGGATGGTATTGTACACCCTCCACACAGGTGGGTGCACATAATAGCGTTCCATCAAATCAAATTACCCAGAATGTACAAGAAATATGTGAAACAAGAAGCTGCTAAATACATCTTAAATTCTGTTCTGGTCTTCTTATGCTTCGCCTACGTGGGCCTTTGGGGCTCACATATAGATGCAAGGACTGATTGTTTTTGATAAGGATGATTTTTTAATCATGTAAATTATCCTTAAATAATGTGATTTTTGTTATAACCCAGAGCTGGACGTTTTTAGTGGGATGTGGCTGTCCACAATCTTTCGGTGGATGCATTTGATATGTGTCATGTTTTCTTTCATCTCTATCCATGCAATCTTTATTACCATGCTTATATATACGTTGAGAAAGCAATTCATTTGTACAGATGAGTAAGCTTACAGAAAGACATATATTGTACAATGAGTATGTATGTTACAATAGAGTGAATAAGTAATATCCTCTTCCCACTTCTCTCGATATATATATTCTGTGTACCGTAGAAACCATAACAATTTTTTTTTCTGAGTTAAAAAGCTTAAAATTTTAGAGGGTATTTTTGAATCTACTCCTTGTATTGTTTTGTTTACCTCACTTTTTTTTACTTAAAAAATTACACCTTGTTTACACTGACATCCCTGGGCTGATTTCTTGTAGGTATACCCTCTGTACCGTGTAGATCATCTTCATAAAAAATTATTTCTTTCAAACTTATAAATACTTAAAAAAGTAAAGGGAGGTAATATTTGACCCCGAGTCTTAAAATCTTCTATTAAAGCCCTGCATTTTTAGGGCCATTATGGAATTATCGAATGGCTAATTTGGTGAAAATGTCTATTTTACTATAGAGATTATCCTCACAAAAAAATTTAACACCATTAAAAAATAATAGTAAATTAGACATTATTTTTACGGTTGATTGAAGTCTAATTTTTTATGAAATTTTGATAGGGTAATTTTTTTTTAACAATGGGATGTCAATTCCACAAAAAATCTAAGCGTTAGCTCATAAGCATATGATCCCATAGGCCAATGTAAGCCTTCTGCAAAAAAAAAATTTCAGCATTTTTCTTCCCAAAACAAAAAAAAAAAACACTTTTCTACTTTTTTTTTAACGGTCGGAATCAAGTCAAAGCTGAAAAAGTTTCAGAGTTTTTGTTTTTTCTGATCGTCTTTGTTGGAAGTCTTGGAACTTTGAATGGCATTCTTTCAATTTGAAATTTGGCCAAACCCTAGGCTGACACATGTAGCACAGTTAGCAGGCCACGTAAAATTGGAACACCCCAAAAAAAAAGAAGTCTGACTTATCGTTACTTGAAGCTTCAAAAAGACGAATCCAAAAGAGCACGAGATGCTTTTTTATCATCATCATCATCACCAGTGACGCAAGTCATCCTGTCCCTTTATTTATTTATTTATTATTATTTTTTAGAATTTAGAAGAAAAAACTCATCTTTGAACAAATAATTAAAGCTGTGTTGGGAATCAAAGATAATGTTAATTTTTTTTTTTTAAAAAAAAACCGTTGAATTTCATCCATGTATTGGTGGGTAAAGTTCAAATTCTTTCCTAAAAGTGAACCCCTCATCTTTGAAGATTTCAACTACTCGTTTTGAGCATGCCCGTGCATGGACCCTACATTTCAGAGGATAATTTTTGTTCTTTGGTTTTGGTTTTTGTTTTTGTTTTTGATTTTTCTTTTTGTAATTATGAAAATAATTTAAGGAAAAATGTGCTTAGTGGCTGGCTAAGAAGCACGACCACTCCTCTAAGGGTGTCGTGTCTGTGTCGTGTTTTTGTGTTGTGCTTTGAAATTTTAAGAAAAAAAATTTACGCCATGTCTGTGTTTGTGTCCCCTCGCCGTGTCCGTACTTCCTAGGTGGCTGGTCAGTATCCGAGCTCTCTACACGCGCTACGTATGTGAGTAGATAATTTTTTTTGGACAAACCTACTTTGCTCCCTCATGCATGTGTGTGATCTGTTAGACCCCTTAGCAAACCCAACTCTACACAACTCCTTAATTTTTTTCTATTAACATTGCACTTATACTTTTTTGACATTTTCGTGTGGAACTTAAATGAAGTAGATATTATTGTCATAAAAAAATTAATTTTTAGTTCATTTTCTTGTGACCCTGCTGAAAGATGTAAAGCGAGTGTAGATATATAAAAATAATGGATTAGGATAAATTTGGCATGTGTAGAAAAGATATGAGGAATTTTTTTTTTTGAGATCTAGGGTATCCGGGCCTCTTAATGCACCCGACTAGTCCCTAGGGTGTGAGCGAACCTCCCTATCCATACACAATCAGTTAAAATCTTATTGTGGGAGTGGCCATCAGGGGGATCGATCACTCGACCTCCATTGTATGAGGTGATCATCTTGATCACTTAGCCATCCTCCTGATCATTGTTTTAAAAACCGACCCGGACCGGCCGGTTCAACCGGTGACCCAGTCAAATTTTCGGTTCGGGTCGACATTGACCCAGTAATTTTCTCAAAAACTGTCTTTTTGAATGTGAACCGGTCGACCCGGCCGGTTGAACCAGTGAACCAGGTGACCCAGTTGATTTTTAAACCGGTTTTTTTTAAGTTAAAGTGTTATAATTTTTTTCATTTTGCAAAAATGAGCTTGCTAGGTTTTGAACCTAGGACCCTAAAGTGACAAACCTCTTACCATTTCAGCTACCATTAGATTGTTGTCATTATGACAGTATAATTGCTATACAATTAATTGTTATTTAAGAGTTTTAGCATTTTCCAAAACTTAAATTGTTGAGTTTCGAACACGAGACCTATAAGTGACTTCAAAAAGACACTTTACCAACTGTGCTGCATAAAACAATATGTTTTTATTATTGTTATTATATTAATAGTTTAGACTTAACCCACTGGTCAACCCACTGGTTGAACCAGATTGACCCAACCCACTAGCTTCTCCGGTTCGATTACCGGTCCGGTTTTTAAAACATTGCTCCTGATGTTTAAAGATATGAGGATTTGCTATGGCTACGTTTTAGACATTGCTCCGGACTCATAGTGGTTTAGGGAACCGATGGTGCCCTTTATATTTAAAAGGTATGTGTTTTCTAAGGTTCCAACCATGCCCTCGTTTTTCATTTCTTTGAGTTTTGTGTTCTATTCGCTTTATTATTACTTTTCACTTACAATTTGTGGAACTCATGCGCGTGAAAATGATCATTACTGCAAGAGTTAGAGATAAATTCCCTTTAAAATTAAAAAGAGAGTTAGAGATGAAAATGATGGGTTTTGAGTCCATGTGGTTACATCAACAATCAAACTCGTATAGATACACCATAATAGATATGTGAGAAGTGTATAAAAACTGCCATTATCATATTTATTAATGAAGAGAGATCGATCACCAAACAAACGAATTAAAAAATATTGTCACCAACGGATGAAGAAAAGGTAACTACAAATGGCCGAAGAAAAACCTCCATCAATGAATTAAGAAATGTTGTCACCAAAAGGAAGAATGAGAGGTAAAAAAGTATGGAAGCTAAAACCTTTTGCAATTTGGTGGTGTTTATAGCTTGAGAGAAATGATCGGGCCAACGATGAGGAAAAGAACGACATTGATCTCAAATTATTTTGAAGATAAAATCTTTAATGTATGTGGAAAACCACTTGTTAGAGTAATTAGAAACATGGTTGCCTACTTATACTAGGTCTTGATATCAAATCTCACAATGGAGACTCATCTTTAAATTAAGTTCAATTCAAAAAATAAAATCCCATACTGTATATGTGGGGAAGTAGAGATAATATTTCTTTGATAGACTTTTTTTTTTGAGGATTTAGTAGTAATTTCTCCCTTGATGTAATCGATGTATTTTTTGCATCTTCTGATGCTTTTCTGAATAAATCTTATTCATAATAGTATACCACATTACATAGAACAAACTAACATCAATAACACAACCACGCGAGAAATTTTGATTGATTCTAAAATTTCTTACAATCAACGATTTTATAAAAGGAATGTACAATGGTCCAAAGGCTCATGTGCTAGAGTGAATCACATTCATTCAGTAACATCCATCACCAGTGGCAGATCCAGGAATTTTCTTCAGGGTGAGTGGGTCAACGTTGACCAAGTCAACGTTGATCGAGTCAATTAAGCGAGGACACTAACTATTAAGCTTATTGTCTTTGTTATTAATTTATTATCAAAATTATCCAGTCTCAAAATAAAATAGAATTATCTTCAAATTTCTAGCAACATTTGAAGGTATTAAACTAAAAAAGAGAAATAGCGACAAGGGATTTTTACAAAATCTATGGGGATTTGGTATCTCAATTATGAGAAATTTAAATTTATACCAAAATAATCTCATAAATTCGTATGCATTTTTTCTTCGGTTTTTAGAGTTTGGGTTAAGAGAGAGAGAGAGAGTAATGCTATGGAGAGATTTTTTTAGGAGATTTTTAGGGAAAATTTTCTTGTAGAGCCCACATGGAGATGATCCAAGAGTTGATTTTTGGTGAGGATGATCTCCTCACACTATATAGATCATCCTCACAAAAAATCATAATGTTCTAAAACTTTCAACCTCCTTAAAACTACCATATAAATTTTAATGGTAAAATAGAAGACTTAAAATTTCACCACATAGATGAGGGAGTTAGAAGTCTTAGAATGAGAATAAAAAGATTTTCGGTGTCAATGATCAAAATGGTGAGGAAGTCGTCCTCACTAAAAAATAAGATCATGTGGACTCTACAAGAAAATCTCCCTAAAAAATCTCTCCCTAGCATTACTCTTTAATAAATCTCTATATTTCTCTTGTATGTTTGTGTGAATATTTTTTTTTGTCTTCTACTAAGTTTTAAAAGATAAAAAATAAAACCTTTTTTATATCTACTGGTGCATCAAATTTGATGCTAAATGAATGTTTTAAAAATGAGATAGGATTTGCATACATCGTTATTCGTATATTACTTTTATACCGCATGCAACGACTACGTGAAGTTGATCGAAGGGCTGATATTGGGTGAGGATGTTCTCCTCACTATTTAGATCATCCTCACCTAAAATTAGTACACTCTATAACTTGCAACTCCATTTCGGTTGTTAGAAATCAACGATGAGTGAGATATCTGTTTTACCATTGATTTCAATCAATGGATTATAAAATAAAAAATTTTAGAATGTGACGATTTTTAATAAAATTTAGATATAAGAAAAATATCTTCAATCAAGATAAGCCTATTTGGATCATCTGCATGTGGGTTACATAAGGTGATCAACTATCAATCAAATTAAAAATAAGGTAGTCAACTTAAAATGCCAAATATCATATTCTCTAGGGCTCGATCAATGACCCTTAAAATTTTCTGGTTCACTCATTTCTTGAATTCTTGAAATAACCAGACCTTGATTTGTGATTTCTAGCCTAAGTGATGATTTTCATCATTTTGGGCTCAAAACCCATACATACACTGGCTTCTTTCATGAAGCCTCGTGATGTAAAATTCCCAAAGCTTGAAAAGTATAGCTAGAAATTCTAAATCGGTGCCCTAATAACGTTGGTATTTAATTAGCCATGTTTCCGCCTATTCATAAAGTGCATCGCTAATCCAAGTCACGAAGCCAATGGGCTCCATAGAGAATGCCATGTGGCATATTAGAGGGTGGGATACTAACACAGTCATCAGCCTGAATGGTATTAAATCATGAGAGGGTTTTTGCATCCTATAAATGAGGTGGCAAAATCAAACTAGTCAAGGTTAAGAGTTTTTCCTTGCACATTGACTATGTGAGGCCCACACAAGCACCACTACTTAATTTGGCCCAGTTTATCTCTATACCCATCTATAACATGGATATTGTCCCCAATTTAACCACCTTCTCGTTTGGGCTTAGGTCTAAGAGCCTGTTTTTTTTTTTGCCATTAATTAGTGGTATGCCTACACAAATAGCTTTTATTTTTCAATACTAACTAGTGGTAGTTAGAGGCAAACCTTTAATTTTGGGCTTTAAACTTATTAAGTGATAGTAAGTGATTGGAAACAGCTTATTACCACTTAATGGGTTTGAAGCCCAAAATTAAAAGTTTGTCTCTAAGGCCCTGCTTTGTACACAGTGAATATTCGCAAATGCAAAAATTCACGATTTTTGTAGGTGCTAATTAAAATTCTATAAATTAGAAAAAATAATAATAAAATTTTAGATTGTTTATTTTGTAAGCTCATTGCAAATCCTACAAAATATTTGTTATTAGATGCTCTCATCAATCATCTACAAATACATAATAAACTGTGAATTTTTGCATTTGCAAATATTCACGGTGTACCAAGCAGGGCCTAACTACCACTAGTTAGTGGTGAAAAATAAAAGATATTTTGTATGGTCTGCCACTAATTAGTGGCAAAAAAATAAATAAATAGCCTATAAGTGTGAGGAGGTTTTATCTAAAAGGACCTCAGTGCTTTGTAGTAGTGCAACCCATCCTAATATTTCACTTGACGTGTCTTCTCGTAACCTATGTGGGACTATTCCAAAAGCTCTAACAGACTAGGGTCTTTTTTATAAACTTTTTATAGGGTTAGAAATTATAGAATGGATTGTCTTCTCCATGGTGAGAAGAACATCTTGACCAGAAAATCATCTTTTAGATCTCGACGATCTAGAAAATTAGCCGTTGGATCTCAATGTGGTCGAATCCCACATGATGGGATTATTAACAATTTAAAACATATGAAAGAAAGCCCCGACGTACGTACCCTTTATTGCTTTTGTTTTGATTGGTATTAACATATCCAATGGTTCTCCTTAGTCTAATTATATTATGAGTCCGGATATATGTATAAGCTTAAATGTACAGGTTAGATGTACAGCCTCTTGTGGGATCATATGAGGTTGATCTAAGGGCCGAGGTTTTGTAAAAATGTTCTCTTCATCATGTAGATCATCGTAACAAAAAATCAGTAAATTTTAGGGGCTCTAGCCCCACTAAAAGTTGTCTATTTTTCTCATCGTTCATTTCTCACCTTTAATTTTTAATCAAATTCCGATCAGCGTTTGGTAGGGCTAAAAGTTTTAGAATGGGCTGAATTTTTGTGAAGATGATCTACATGATGAAGAGAACATTTTCACAAAACCACGACCCTTAGATCAACCTCATGTGGGCCTCACAAGAGGCTGTATATCTAGCCTGTACATTTAAGCCTATACATATATATAGACTCTTATATTATAATAATTAGTTGTAATTAATTAACAAACATAAAGCAAATATACTTTAATTAATTTACTTTGCGCCGTAATAAATCTTTATTGGTCGGCAAAAGTTACCGGCTATGCTTCGAGCTTAGATTGGCTGTTGAGACTGCGGCCAGTTCTTATTAGTCCCCCCCTCTTACGTATACAAAGAACAAATTTTCCTTTTCTCCTTCATCTTTTAATTTTTCTAATTAAAGTTCGTGGGGGGCCAAATATTCTCCAACATATATACAAACTCAAAATTAATCCAACCTTAATTAATTATCATATAATTCATGGGATATCATATGCCTCTATAATGGTAGTGTTAGGCAGCATTCAACATTACCTAATAAAAAAGAAAAATTATAATGTTGGGTAGTACATATGTTTGTTGGCACATGTGGAAAAAAAAGTATAATATGTGAAAGTAATAATTTTTTATATGAACAGGGATATTGCAACATACTTTATTGCGCCACTATTGCAACATATTTTTTATGGGGCCTACATGAAGATAGTTCGAGAGTTAATTTTTTTGTGGCGATGTTCTTTTCATCATATTCGAAAATCAGCCCCTTCTAAAAGTTCTGACACCTTCAAATCAGCCTATGAAAAATTGGTAAATTTTAGACATTTTTTTTAGACCGTTGATTTTTTTTAATTTTCGATAAATTTTTGATGAGGTTAGAACTTTTAGAAGGGGTTGATTTTCGAATATGATAATCTACATCATGATGAGAATATCTCCACAAAAAAATTAGCCCTCGAACCATCTTCATGTGGGCCCAATAAAAATTATGTTGCAATAGTGTCGCAATAAGGTATGTTGCAATATCCCTCATCTTTTTATATATGTATATATATGTAATGAAATTTCTTTTATTGTTAAAGAAAAATGAGAGTCAAATGCAAGGGAGAACGAAGTAATAGACGAGTTATTAAGAGAAATTAGCGTTTAATGTTAAAACGCAGTCCGACCACCAGCTGTTGGCATGTGGTAGGTTTTCATCAGAATCGTTAATGACGCATTTCCTATGTGAGCACCTCTTGATCGATGTAAGTCTGCAATAGGCTTCTCATCAGAAGTTTATTAAAAATGTTGAATATGTTTTCATTAATTAAAAAAATATTTGCATTTTTTAATATGAGGAAAGATCGGCTTACAATGCTATTCTTAAAATGAGTTTTCACTTTACACTGGCTTGTAGGGCCTACATGAAAATGATTCATTGGCCAAGTGAGAATGTTCTCCTCACCATAAAGATCATTCACCTAGAAAATCAATCGGACAAATCTAGAACTTATAACTTCATAATCCAATGATTAGAAAATGGACAGTGATTGCAATCAATAGATGATAGGATTACCAGGGTTACAAGTAATTATATAGTAAATAGAAAACCCTCACCCTAAATCATTCTTTGGAATATCATCTTCACGTAGATCCTACGTGCTACTTTGTAAACATACACAATATTGTAAAAATAACAATGTAACATCCTGCCTCTTTAATTATACTTTTGTTTTGATCAATTGTGTACGCAAGCGCTTTCAACGGATTATAAGGATCATTGGATCAGTGAAATTTTATGCTACGATCAAACGATGAACGACCAAGATTTGATGGGTACATAGGAATAGAAGTACCAAAAAATATCCCTATTTGCAGGTTAAACTATTTAACAGACACATATATTAACTAATATAGCCTGAGTTCACTCACAAAATATATTTCTTTATTTCTTTATATTTATACCCCTCTCATCTCTCTCTTTCGCTTACTCCTTTTTTTTATCTCTCTCTCTGTCTGTCTCTTGGAAATATATTCTGTTGTGAACCTTCAAACTTGGAAGACTCTGTCATCTGGAGCATGGGATGAAGAGATAAGATTGGGAAGACAAGTGATAAGAAGTTGGGGGGGTCAGTGGGGCTGGAAAGACCACTTTATTAGAGATAGATTTAGAATTACAAGACACCTTGGTATGAGGAATTGAATAAATGAGACAGGTTGGGATATGTATGTCATGTATGACAGACATAATCAGATAATTAAACAAATTTAAGAGAGAGAGAGAGTGAGAGAGTGAGAGAGATATCTAGAGAGAGAAAGAGATGTATCATGCATGTTTCTTTCTTTCTTTTACTTTCTTTTCCTTAAAATATTAAATGTGGAGAGAATAAACCAATAGGAGAGTTGGAACCATTAACTACTGTTCCATATTCCCACACTTTGTGATCCCTATATAAGGATCAACAGACCTTCTCTTCTTCCTCACACATCAAATCAACAAAAACTTCACTCTTCTTTATAAAACAGTTAGGGTTTTTATCATAACCCTAGCTAACTGAAGAGCTAGCTAGGGTTTGAAGAAATTATTGATGGTGTGGTAGATAGTACTAGTAGTGTACAGTAGTACTACAGGTAAATATTGATGGTTTTGTTTGTATATATAATTTATATAACATGGGTCAGGTGACAGAAGAGAGTGAGCACACATGGTTTTTCTTGCATGAAGTTCCATGCTTGAATCTCTGCGTGCTCACCCTCTATCTGTCACCCAGCCACCAAATTATATAAACTATATCTTTTTCTCTTCTCTTTCTCTTCTCTTCTCTCTCTCTCTTCTCTCTCTCTCTCTCTAGATTTCTGTGTGTTTCTCTCTAGATCTCTGTGTGTTTCTCTCAAACATCAAATCAACAACTTCTCGCTTCTTTCTCATCTTTGTGAAACAGTTAGGGTTCCTTTTAATTATAACCCTAGCTAACTGAAGAGCTAGCTAGCTAGCTAGGGTTTGAAGAAGTTCTTCATGATGGTGTGGTAGCTAGTACTAGTAGTGTACAGTAGTACTACAGGTAAATATTGATGGATCTGTTTGTATATATAATATGTAAAATGGGGTCAGGTGACAGAAGAGAGTGAGCACACATGGTCTTTCTTGCATGAAGTTCCATGCTTGAAGCTCTGCGTGCTCACTTTCTCTCTGTCACCCAACCACCAAATTATATAAACTATATCTTAATTCTCTCTCTCTCTCTCTCTCTCTCTCTCTCTCTCTCTCTCTCTATATATATATATATATATATATCTTTCTCTACCTCTCTCTCTTTCTAGATCCGTGTGTTTTCTCTCACACTAGATCTCTCCGTGTTTCTTCATAATAGATCTCTATGTGTTTCTTTACACCAGATCTCTCTCTCTCTCTCTCTCTCTCTCTCTCTCTCTCTGTGTGTATGTGTTTTTCTCTCCCTCTTACTCTCTCTGTGTGTTTCTCTCTCACTCTAGATCTCTCTCTGCATTTCTCTATGTATGAGTGAATTTCACTGTAAGTTTCTATAAATGTTGTGTTTTAATTGGGTTTTGCTTGTTTAATTTAATTGGCATCATCATCATCATGTCTTAGAGTTATCCATGATCAGATGTATCACTTGATGGGAAAGTTGTAGGGTAACAGTTTAGGGGTGTTAAGACTATATAGTTGTTTGTGACAATTTTTTTTAAATATCTGCTAAAAATTAAACTATTACTGGATTAGGGTAAATGAATGATTCAGTCCATTTGTACTGTTGGGAGTAGTTAGGGTTTTGATTATTCAATAATATATGAAGGACCTTAAACAATTTCTCTAAAGTCTAAAACAATGTATATGTAGAGCTTATTCAGACTCCTTTATATATATATACAATATTTGGTTGGATTCCTGGGATATCAGGTTTAATTTTAGGGAAGTTTGTTGACTTAAGCCCTTTGATCATCATATTAAATATCGATATTAATTTATCAATATATTTTAAAACCGATTAAAATCAAGGGTCAGATGTATTGTTCAAACCCTTTGTGATCAAAATCCTGGTGAAGTCAATTTTTGCTTTAATTCTTAATGTTAAATCTTTGTTGTACGCTTGGGGTTCTTTCAAAGGCCTGTTTAAGCATTGTTTTTTTGAGGAATTGGTTGTAAGATGGGCATAGCCCCTTTGTAGTTCTTGTGTTGTAATTTTGATGCAACCTGCATCCCTTTTCTCCTTAAAAAAAAAAAAAATCCTGGTGTCCCTGGAACTTAACCCTTATATATTACACTTGAACTCAATTTTTTTGTTTTTTTTTTGTTTTGTTTTTGTTTTACACACTTGAACTAGTTGAAGCAATATATATTTCACAACTGTCTATTGCAGAGTGCAGTTTATATTTTTCCTTTTAAATTGTACTTTCTGTTTTTGCCATGTTGAAGATGGTGTTTAATTATTTGACAGGTTAGTATTGTAAAACTTTTTCATCTATCCTTCCCACAGTTTTTTCTTAGGCAAATTATGAGTCAGTTTCTGATCATGAGCAAGAAGTTAAGAAGTGTACAAGAATTCAGATTTCAATTCCCTCCCTGCAAGGAAAGTAGAGACAGAGAGGGCTAGGGTTAACTTTGGGCTGTTTTATTAATCATGGGCTGGATGATGATTGAAGAGTACTATTGCTGCTTGCAATTGGGGTAGAGCAGCAAATCATCTTAAAGAGAGCAACATTGTGTGTGACTCAATTCTATAGCAGCCACTTGTTCTTTCTTTTATTTAATTTCTCTATTTTTTAAAACAAATTTCTTGTACTCTCCAAATTAATAGATCAAAATTCTAAGAAATCCTTCAATTCTCATATTATTTAATTAGCTAGTTATGTATAGTTTTTAATTTGTCACCGTAGCTAGAATATGCATGATTATGTATATATGATAATTGTCTGGTTTCTAACTTGTGTGAGAAATTAATCCTGATCACCTTAAGAAGAAGAAGAAGAAGAAGAAGAAGAAGAAGAAGAAGAAGAAGAAGAAGAAGAAGATCTATTTCATATTATAGTGAAGCTGCAAAAAATGTATATATCTTAATGTATATCTCTAGCTTAAAAAACCACCATGAAATTAATGGTGGTATAGAAGCAAAAATTTGTTATAGATAAGATGATTAATAATCTTTTTTCGTTTCGATAGAGGTGAGCCTGTTTTTTATGAGATCATCAAGTCTAATGGAACCTGGGTTGAACTACGCAATGACTAATAATCTTCATTGGTGCGTATAAGAATCTCGAAAATATTGTTGAGAAAAAACATGGATCAATTTGCATGTTCTAGCTAACCTAGCGCATCTGATAGTGTCTGTTGTTGATTTAATTACTCATCTCATATAAAACAGGCTCATCTCTTAAAAAAAATTGATCAATATTGAGAGAAAAAAACATTCTCAAACAGAGAGAACACATTATAACACATAAAACAGATGTCATAACAAAACAAACTCACCTCTTTAAAAAAAAAAAGCTCTTGCAAAAATTACGAAATTACAAAGCCTACATGAATGTGACTAACCTAAACCCCAAAACAACTAATTAAATGATTTTCTTAATACAGATACTCCTCAAAATTTGTGCCATAAGTGTAGCTTCCTATTTCTGCTTCTGTGTCCATGGACAGTTCCTCTAAAAATGTGACCTACCTAGCTAGCTAACTGCCAGCATGCAGTACTTAAAATTTGAGTTGAGTGGGGCACTCCAAAGATTTAAGCGTATCTTGTCTCAAGTTTTAATGGATGTTAAAGCTCTCATTTACAGCTAGATGAGTTGCCGAGATGATTTTGATGGTTTATGCTTTGAAGACTTCGTTTTTGATTAGGATAAGATATGTATTATGTAATAGTTTTTTCGATCATTTTCCTTTTTGTGGCTTCTCTGTAATCTATTGATGCTGCCTTAGCATCATTTCTTGAATCAAATTTATCCTTTTCAAAAATAACCAGAAATACATAGGGTTATTCTTAAGAATAATTTTAAGGGGTTTTGGAAAAAAAGTCCCTGTAAAAAAAGTCATTATGATTTTAGTCCTTGTTTTATAACTTTAATCCCTACTTTTGGACATAAAATCTATAAAAGTAGGGACTAAATTTATAAAACAAGGACTAAAATCATAATGACTTTTCTTACAGGAATTTTTCTTACATTTTTCATAATTTTTTTTAATTTTAAAATTTTTGGGTAGGACACGTGCCCCATCCAATGTCAATGTGGATCAACCCCTTATTAAGAATACAAAAACTACAAAAAAGAGCCCAAGAGGGCATGCATAATTGAATAGCTGCCAACAGGTGTATGAAGAATATTAAGTTTGTGGGCATCCAACTCAACTAATTGACAATGAGTGGAGTGGTCCAGGATCTTTATAAATTAGCTCCATACCCCATGCAATGCACAAAAATTTTTAGTAAAATTATGTAAGTTTTTTTTAAAGGAAACTAAAATTATATAAGTTAATATTTAATATTTTTTTAATTATTTAGTACATAATATTATTGATTTAGTAATGAAGTTTTTTTAATTAAAATTTCATTTTGATTTCTTTCTAATTCTTAGATATAGAGTTTATAAATTTTTGGAAAATACTGAATGCAGTGAAAGAGAAATTAATTCTTAAAGAGTTTCTAAATTTTGAAAAACAAATTCTAAGAAGGATTGAGAATTTGACACATGATTGGGTTCCAATACTTTCATCTTCCCATGAAAGACTATTTTAAACACCACTCTTAATATGTGGTGTCATTATTCTATTAGGTGACATAGAGTATGTGTGGCATTTGGACCTATCACGTATGGTCCTATTTTTAGAAGTAGCAGGCAAAAGAAAAGATAAAAAAGGAACACACCTACATTTACAAACAACCATGTCCCATTTGAAGAAAAGATCTTCAAATCTTACTCCTGCCAACTTTTTGATAAAATCAACTTGTCCATCCCCTATCCTTCCCCTCAGAAGATTCTTTGGTTCCTCTGGTTCCAAAGAATCCAACAGATCGCAAATGGTAGGGCTCTCCAGAGAATCAACTTGTCCATCCCTTTGTCATGCTTTGATACCATATTAAATTTGTGGGGCATACAACGACCCAATTCTATATGTATTAGGTTGCAAGGCTTTCATATCCCATGTGAGACTATTCTCAACACGCCTCCTCATGTGTGACATTATTTTGAGCACACGTAGAGCTTATTCGTTGTGGGCTTGCTCTGATACCATATTAAATTTGTGAGCATCCAACTCAAAACTAATTGACAATGAGTGGAGTGGCTCATGATCTTTATATATTGATTTGCAAGGCTTTCATATCCCATGTGGAACTATTCTCAACAATTTAATACTAAGTATAGATTTTTCTAGATGCTTTTAAGGTTTACATAAAGAGAGCGCATCATACATTGGTATTCATAAATTGAGTATATATTAGTCTGTATGATCCACATAGAGATGTTTCAAGCTAATTGTAACCCCGTCATCCATTTAGTGGTGAGGAAAACTTCGTCACCACTAATTGACAATGAGTGGAGCCGCAAAAGCAATGTATGAACAAGAATGTATTTGGATCAGACTTCTGAATTATTTAGTTCCCAAGTTTGAAACTTGAAGCTAATAAGAACTTCCTCCACGGGTTTCGGTTTTGCTAACTTTTCAAACGAAGATAAAGCGGATTTTGAACTTGAAAACCTTCTTTTCAGAAGCTGTTTGAGTACATACACATGCCATGCCAGCCCCTAAAAGAAAACCTATTTTTTACTTTTCTTGGTAGGCAACGTAGTTAAGTTAAGGTTGGACAGCAGAGACCAGTGCTAGACAGGTCCTGGTCCTGGGCTAGTATAGGTACCTAGCTAGGGTGAACCCCACATTGTATAAGAGGGATATTCAAAATCTATTAGACTGCAACCCAAGTGGATCAACATGCAATTAGAGTAATATAAATGGATCCATATACAATTAGACCCTCTTTTGGAGGTTGATAGAGGGCAGAGGAAAATGACATGGGCCGAAGAACTGGACAGCAAATACTGTCTCAACTGATGTGGCAGATGAGATAGAGTGTAGCATTTGAGGGCGTGTTTGTTTTTGTTATTTTTTAGATCTGGAGGCACTTAAGTGACTGAGCAGACCTACTTAGAGAGACTTTAATTCAGACATGAACAAAAGGGAATTATTTTTTGGCACTACACATTTTGTTGTTGAGGGGATATGTTTGTTTGACCTGTGGTGAGGCTGCACTCACCATGAGCCTGCCTGCCAGCGAGGTTGTGGGAGTGCCAATAAAACTTTCCATAACCAAACATTTAGTACATGNTTTCACTAGGTGTTGCAGTGCCCGACGACACAATTCTATTCAAAATTTTAAGGTTTGGGCTAATCAATATCGAATTAGCAGGTAAGTTTGTCCACCCATCTTTACGGTTTTTTTTTTTAATATTATACGAAAATTAATTTGTTCACTAATATTTGATTTCAAATAGAACGTGTAAGTCGTAAGATTAATATTAGATATTAGTCACTCAAATACAACTAACATTAAATTGGCATGTGTAAAATTTATGTGCTTCCCACTTACTTTTTAGCACATAATCACCCTTCTACTATCCAAAAAGGATAAGATAGAAGTTTTAGAATGACTTGATTATTTGTGAGAATAATCTCTACGAAGACGAAATAGCAAAACCCAGGGAAGATTCTTAATATCGATGATATAAGAGTTCTACCTAGTCTATTCTAGAACAGTAGTGCTTTTTGAACCTAGTCTGTTCTACAAAAGTTGTGCCCAATGCTTATGTGGTATAGTCAGTCTCACTGCCATGTAAATTGGAAACCAATTCAAAATACTTTTGGGAGAGAAAAAGTGATGGTTCCCGCCCTACTACATAAAAATGGTGGATCCACCCTACCACATAAGTATTTCGCACCAGTTTTTGTAAAACCCTCCATCCAAAAATCATTTCTGATTCTAGAAAAGGGAGCCACCACATGATGTGATAGCTAATATTTACATACCACATCAGCCAACTTGATGTGTACATGAGAATGTGGTCCAGTCCTATCTTGAAAAGGTGGACAAAATAGCACTCCAACCTGACCAGTCATGGGGTCATATTAACTGATGTGGCATTGTCCACACCAGCTGCCACATCAATCAATCAGCTAATATAGTCATATAATGTGGTCCATATAGCATTACATCAATCTTATTTTCTTTTTACTAACTAAGGCATCTGGGCCTCTTAGAGTACCCACCACCTAGTCTTCGGAATTAATGCGTACCTCTAATTTACACTATCGAATAAGCGATCCCAAAGAGAGTCCAACACTCAGACCTCTAAGATGATGGGAAAAACTTTTATCAACTGGCTAACTCCTGTGAGGTTCATTACATTAGTCTTAAGTTGTGATAACATATATACATATAGCTATGGTTTTATTCAACTTCTAATTGTATTTTAAATAGTTCTAATATTAAAGTTCTGGCCAGTATAGTAAACATACTGAAACAGTTTGATTCCAATCATCCTCCAGAATCGAGCCAAAACAATCCCAAAATTTTAAACCATCTAAATAACAATCCATTGTGTTTACTGATGATTAAAAGCATTACAGTGCCTTTCAGTTTGAAGTATCATAAATATGATAATAAGCTCAAAAGCATTCATCTTACAAGAACATGATTAATTCTGCCAAAAAGAATCAAGAAACAAAATGTGCAAGGAATGGCTTACTGTTTATGGAAGTACAAGATATTCAATGGTACATAGCTGAGATCTCGCTCGTAACTACTTCCTGAGAACCAAGAGCTGATGATGTTTTGAGATGAATCGATTGACATTCCCGTTGGCCATCTATCAAGAAGCCTGAAACCAAATTGTGATGCAGTTGAAAGTATAGATATCTCATCAACTCGACGAACAACGTGGCAGAGAATCAGAGCTGGTTTTGAGACCCCTGTAACACTTTCGTGATAAGAAATCAGCTCGCTTGCAGTTGCAAACAAGGGGGAGATAGCTTCACGGACATATGTTACATCTGTTCCTATGATAACTTCAAAACCTTTAGGATTCATCTCTTTGATGGCCTCGATTTGATCACGATTTCCCCACTCCAATCTTTTCGTAAAAAGTTTGTTAAGGATAGGTTGTTCTAGATTTGAGACAACATTTTGGTTCAGAAGGTCAATTGCTTTCATATCTCCATCAGTTGCAACTACAAGATCTGCAGATTTAGCTGCAACCATCGAGCAGATTCCCGTGCAGCCAGAACCCAACTCAAGGACCCTTTTCCCTTCAACGATTGAAGGATTTGTAGCTAGTACTCCAGACATCAAACGAGCTGATTCCCAGAGCATCAAGCCTGTTGATTTGCAGGTGTGCTGGTGTTCTCTCGAAAGTCCTTTTATCCTGAAACTGCATTCTCCTAGGTTGATGTTGATGATCTAATAAAAAATGGCATAGATACAATTAGAAGGATGCATTAGATTCCAAGAAATACAACGCAAACATATGTGGGTAAGTATCCACTTAAAATGTGAAACTCCAGAATGTTGTTGCCATCAGAATTAAGAGAAGTGGAGGAACAAAACGAATACAAGCTTACTCACCAAAAGAAGGAAATAATATGAAGACAAGCAATAAGGTGACTATACAATTGATCACGCTGAAGTCTAAATAACCATAGCATTATGGATAAATAGTTGTTACATATATGAGATTATGTTTTCCTGTCTTTTGTGTAAATTCATCAAATCGACAACAAAAGTTATTTGCTGTAGTTCACAAAATTCAATTTTGCACTAGCTTGGTGGAATTGATTGTTGAAGTATCCAGAAATGGAAAATGAAGAAGCATCACAGGAGTCTGGAGGTAAAACAGGAAGAAAAGTTTAAAGCCTAACCTCATCAATGGATGACGGAACACTGAACATTTCAACAGCAATGCTCTCAGACATGTCAATCTCAAAGCCATCTATAGGTTCCTTCAAACTGTTACTACCATTAAGTGCAGGCTCATTAGTGTGTTGACCAAGGAGCGCCACTTTATTTCCAGATTCTGAAATACAAGAAGAATTTAACCCATCTGTTGAGCGGAATACAGACTGAATCCAGCGCCTGAAATTACAGATAACACTGAGAACGGAATCTGGGAAAGAAATTTTTCATTCAAAAATAGAAATGCACAATTAACCCCAAATAACAATGAAAGGAGAATAATTAACTATTCAGGATTCAAATAGGTGACAAGCAACCGACTGAGGTGTCGAATAAGGAAACACGGATAATTACTTTCAGTTATAAGCAACATAAATAAATAGAAAAGTGCCTCCGCCAGCATAAACTACAGAACTAACAAGGTTGATGAGGATAGCTTTCTCTACATGATCTTTAATATAGGCTATTGATTAGGCTAGTGAATTACTTTATGAATAATAGTGAGTGATCATCTTTGCCAAACAAGTCTATTTTCAATGGCCTAAAGATGACTCATTGAGTAAAGATTTGAGATGGTGTTTCTTAACTTCATTGCTAGTAGCACCGTGTTTCACGAAACACATTGAGGTTGATTATCACTTCATATGTGACCTTGTAATATCATGATGGTTGTTACTCCTATATCTTCAATCTGCGAGTCAGCTTGGTGATATCTTCACAAAGTTATTGACTAGAAGGCCGTTCTCTTCTTTTTGTACCACGCTGGGCATGTTTGATTCGTATGCTCCAGCTTGAGGGGGGTGTTACTGCATCAGTAATTAAGCTTTTCTTAGGAAGAGTTCTTTGTTTATTTTCTATTTGTAGGAGGGGTTAGTGATTACTATTATTTATTGTTTTTAGGTCCCACAAACATTTATAATATAACAGAGGCAGGATCGACAGCACTAGCAGACACTAATCTCTCTTCTTTTTGCTCTTATATCTTCCTCTACTTCTTTCCTCACAACCTCTAACCTGATTTTTTTAATTCAAAGTAGTCTGATTGTTGCAACATAAAACATATGTCAGTTCTACACAAAAAAGAGTATATGTCTGACAACTTTCTCACAGGTTGTTCAGAATGTTGCTATATTCATTACCCATATACTTCACATTATCCACCATATAAATATAATAGATTGTACCTATTCATCACTAATTCCCGTGACCGGTTCTCCACTTGTTTGCAGCACAGGCCAAGTTCTTCAGTATCAAATCCATTTTCTTTAAACAAACTCGTCAAGAACTCTTCAGAGAAGTAAAAAGCACGCTGAAACAGGAAGGAGTAGATGAAAAACCTGATACTCTGATAGTAAATAATCGAGAATTCATTACAAACTTATCTCTGTGCCACAGAAACTTACAGTACCATCACCCCTGACATAGAAATTCTCACTGATCTTTTGATCTTTGCAAGTGAACCTTTCCTGAAAATTAGGTATCATGAAAAATAGGATAATGAGCGGAAAGACGAGCATTTCTATAAGTAATCTGTATACATCTCAGAAAGAAAGAAACAGCAAACCACATAAAGCAAGATCTTCATCTGACCGTAAAGGAAAGTGAAACCACTACTTGACAGCACATCACAATCAGGGGCTTCATTTCTAGACAATAAATCAAACATAACATGATCCATCCATTATATCTGGAGAAAAAGTTCTGCATTGTTTTTGGGATTAGGAGGCTCTCTGTTCTTTTAATAAATTCTGCGGTCTTTATTTCATGAGCTGTTGAGTTTTGATATATTTGCTGGTCCCAAAAGTTGAGATTGCCAGTTCAGTTCAATGTCATTTGTTGCTTTAGTGAGATTTCCAGTCCAGATAATAATATACAGGGATAGGATCCGTTAAGTCTACAAGTTGACATCTAAAAATTGGTCACGGAGCATACATCGGGATTTGTTACTGGCTGATTTTTCTGAGGGTAATCTCCTCACCATGGAGATCAGTTGTCATGAAAAATCAGGCTGTTTTGAAACTTCTAGTCCTACCAAATGTTAATTCTAAGTGAATTGTATAGTAGATGACCTAGAATGCTTTACTTGTAATTGAACTTTCGTAGAGTAAGAACTTTCAGGACTTGGCAGATTTTTTGATGTAGATGTACTTCATGATGAGGATCTTCACAGAAAATAAACCCTGATTTCCTGCTTAAGTAACCATACTAGTTGAGAACAAATATCTACATCTACTCATACATCCTCTAAAAATAGATCCAAACATGATTCAAGTTTCTATCAGCATGGAGGATAATCATTTAAAACATATCCCCACAGAAAGGTAAGATTCTTCTTTCTAAGAAGGTTCAAAATCACACATAAATTGTAACTATAATGAAGATTAGAACAGAAAGCAACCTGAGCAAGGTCACCAACGGCATAATCCCGGAGCAGCACAAGTCCATTTGGCTGGAAAAGTTTGGAAGAATGTCATAACAATGGAACAATATGGGTAAGGAGCTAATCTACAAAATGTGAGCTTCTATGAAGTTTCATAGAAACGGTAGCCATCTTACCTTAAGAACTTTTCTGATATTCTGTAATACCAGAGTCATCTTTTCAGGAGCAACTGCAGATAATACAAAAATCTGTTTTAAATGTCAGCTGGTTGTATAATTTACTCCAGAAATGGCAAAGAAAGTAGATCTAAACACAAGAAAATGTTCAATATTACACACAAGAAGAAATTCATCAACTGAAGAGCCCATACATCTCTTCGAGCAACAGAGTATGAAAACTGTACAAAGCAGAGACTGTTTCATATATACCATGGTTATAAGGTCAACCGAAGATGGTGAAATCTGCTTGCATAGGTCATCCACTGTAAGATCACAAACGAATGCATTGACTCGGTCGCTCGTGAAGTCCTTGTGTGACTGCAATAAGTAAACTCAATCTAGTTACTGAATTATATAGTTGAATGAGATTAATGGAAGGTGTTTACACAAACAAATCTTGTTTACCTGATTGAGTGCACACTTTCTTTATAAATCTAGCCTTATAGTACTGTATTGACCATGGGTATTATATAATTAAGTTTAAAAAAATCTTTCACTTCTGCATAAAAATTTAAGAGATTTAGTTATTAAAAATAGGTTATGAGAGAGATTTCAGTAGTGAGTCGTTTAAGAGAAGAATTTCTTAAGGGTTTAATAGTATATTTTAGATTCTGCTATAGTATAAATGTAAAAGATAAGATCATAAGATAAAAGGAATTGTATCGAGAAAGGTAAAGCTGACTCTCTGAACAAAATAAATCGTCTGAGTGAGGGAGAGAGAACAACTAGTGAATCAGGAACTCTCTAGGGCACAACAAAAACTAAAGCACTGTATAAAGATAGACTGTCAAAGTGAACCCCATTGGATTAGAAATAAAAGAAGGCCTTGGACTTCATCGTACCAAAATGGATTTATAAAAGTATTGCCTCTCAGGAAAAGGGCGCTTGTCTTCTTTAGCATTTCGCATTGTCCAATCGTCTTATATGTGATAATCAATATATGTTATTAGTCATCCAATGTTCTTACTCTATTCTAACTTTTAAATACATGTCATGTGATGCTTTGAGTTATATGTCATGTCTTGGACCTCAAGATGCGTTAAATGACTGAATCATAAAGATGATCACACAATAATAGGAGTCTTCATTTTGAGGAGAAAGGAAAGCAAATAATTGAGTTCAAACGCGTAGTAAGTCATGCATAGAATGACAACATAAGTCTTCAAGTACAAACACACTCACAAGTAGTAATTTTTCACTGCTTTTCCTACTCTACCCATTTCACATACATTTCAAAATCATATCATTTTACTAGATTTGCATGTTAGAATTTGAACTAAAAGAGAGCAATCGGTAAACTTGATCAACTGAACATGCTAATAATATTTGACCAGACTCCCAAATTCTTTTTGTCAAAATCAATATGAACTATGGGAACTAGATACGAAAAACACGAACCTTAACCAAATCAACGGCACGAGGAGAAAAATCACAAGCATGCACAAAGATATCCGGGTAAGTCGCAACCAATGGAAAGATAGTATTTCCAGCTCCACAGCCAACCTGCAAGTAGTGAACAACAAAAAAGACCTAAAAAACCCAACAAGTAATAAACCAGTTGAACAAATGGATTAAGTCGTTTGATGTCAAAAGTACTCCAAATAACCAAGGAAAACGACAAATTGAAAACCCAAAAACTAATTAAAGAAACTAAAGGAATGCAATGAACTACAGAATTTATTTATTTTTTTACCTCCAATATGACTTTACTTTCTGATCCCTGAAAAAAAGAGTGCAAATTAAGTATCAAGATGAGAACTTTATTCGAGTCCGACTATGAAGATCTTATAAAGAACGAAGAGAGAGAAAGAAAAAGTGTCAGTTTGATGAACATTACATGGAAATAGCGACCCCATTCCTTGTCTAAATAGTGGCGATCTTTGAAGAACTGTAGATGAACAGAATCAAATTTCAATTGCTAATCATTTAATAGAAGTAGAGAGCATATCGATCAAACAGAGAGAGTGAGAAGGGAACTGACTCTGTCTTGATGTCTCTTGTAGAAGACATCCCAATACTTCTTCGCGTCTCTCTCATACTTCTCTGCGCATCAAAACATTGAGTTAGAGAGAAAGAAATAGAGAGAAGTTAGGGAGAGATTGTTTACCTCTCCAGAAAGGAGAGATTCCAGTAGAAGCAGTCGAGTATATTTGCAGCTTAGGAGTAGGAGGAAGAGAAGGTTGTGGTTGCTGTTGTTCCTGTTGACCGTTCGTCGACGCCATTAAACGACCTAAAATAACGAAAAATACTAGACTAGGAATAATCAGAACTGAAGGTCACTTTTTCTCTCTCTGAAACTCTCTTATTATTGCAATGCGGGAGATTTGGGAGTGAGAGAAATATTTCGTTGAGCAATTTGAACCAGGGGTGGGACTAGACTTGGGTCGACCTGACTAACCTGAATCCGATCCGGTATTTGGAAAAACATGGGCAAAAGTTGTTAGGCGTTTGGGCAACTATGAACATTATTTTGCCAATCTAAAGTTGAAATTGAGCAAGTGTGGGCAGAAATAATTGTCAATCCGGATACCCTGCCCAATCCAAGAAACTTATATTTATAGATAAATATATAAAGATTTTAATTAATTTTTAACATGTGAAAAATATTTTGAAAGATAGAAATAGATAAATATATTGAATTACCAATATAGGGTAGATGTATTAAGACCCATTTTTTTTCTCGTGTCTCATTTTATGTAAAGTCAAAAAGATTTTTGTCACTTAATAAATAAAAATCGAAAGATTTTAAAATCATCTTTAATTTATTTATCACGTGAGCAGATCGATTGTTAGTTTGTTTATCTTTTGAAAATGTGAAGGATATTTTGTTTAGTTAAATTTGTTATCTATTTGTTATTATTTTTATATTAATAAGTTCATCTAATCACCTAAATTTATTAAAATTTGGGCAACCCGAAGAACCTGAGAAACCCGAAGAACTCGAGAAACTTACACGGGCCATGCGTGGGTAGACTCATTTCGGGTTTTGTCGGTTTTATGGGCATTCTAGGCACACGGAGGTATAGTGTGGGCATGGCATGTCTAAAGCCTCTAATCCGCCTGAGTCCCACCCCTAATTTGAACTTACCCCCACTTTTAATATCACTTTGGACATACCCGACCTTTTTCAATAATGTACTTACCACTCCACTTTTGACGGGACCGTCAGTTCCCCGTTTGAAGTGTGCACGTGGAAGCACGTGCCGCTGCTTAAAGACCAATATACCTTACCTTTAACTAATTATTTACCATGGTTCTATTAAGCACGTGTCTAGAGGGTGTGTACATGGTTCTTTTGGCTAGGGACTTTGTCATCTTGAAGGGTGTATATGAACTTGGGGCCCTCATCCACTTTGTCATACATACTTAAGAACATGTTTATAAAGCCTGCGTCATCAACGACACCACAATCCGTCATCTCGAAGAATCCTTTATCATTCATAATTGTTTCATTATGACCATTCCTACTCTAGCATAATTCTAACTCTAGACCATCAACAATACTCAAATTAGTTCTTAGCTTATGAATAAAACTCAATATACCAACCTCATCTCCATTTAGATCAAGGATTTTATGAACCATGCCATTGTAATGATGAACCTTAATGTTCCTTTTTGAGAAGGTCACAAAATTCATGCATTTACCAATAAAATAACAATATAATCATGAAAAAGATGACAAGTTATGTAGATATGGAATGACATTATAAACAACTGTGTTGGACAAGTTAGAGAGATATACTATGTGTTGGAATATACTGTGTTGTACAAGTTATGTACTTTCAGTTCAAAACATACTTCCTTACAGAAATGAAACTCCATAAACACATCATCACCCATAAAATCAACGTACAGGGGAAAATACTCATCATTGAGTTTTCTAGGCTAGGGGTTTTCGAAAACCCTATTGGTTTGTTTGGATGAGGGATTTCAAGGTAGGGATTCAGTGGGGACCAAGGATTCACGTTTTCCTGGTCTGTTTGGCTACCAAGAATCCATAGAAACTTGTTTCCCAGGGAAACATATTTTCCAGCAAATCCTTGTTTTGGAGTCCCACCTCCCCCCCTTAGAATTTGCTAGAATTCTAAACTAAGGATTCACTATGTATGCACCCAACTCAACGTAGATTACACCCCACAAAATTAAAACAATAAAATAGAGATTTTTCTTGGATTTTAAATGGTAGCCAAACAAACCAAAAGATTCAAGCTTCCAAGGATTCATGAATCCATGGATTCTTATATGGTTGCCAAACAAACCAAAGGATTCATATTTCTAGGGATTCATGTTTCCAAAGACTCATGTTTCCCGGGGAAACATGAATTCTGCATCCAAACACACTATAAGATTAAAGATGGGATTCAAAATGAATTCTTCTATAAGTGAAGAAAGATCACTTACACGTTCCGGTGAAGCATCTGACCGGTTAAACAAAAACGATAACACCAATCTCGACAGTACAACCACAAAGCCAATCACCTTTCAACGTCAGAGGTGCTATTTGGTGGCGTCTTTATCAAGTGTGAAATCCTACACTCGGAGGACCGATTCGCCTAAGCGCCCTCTCAATCTCATCGTAAAAAAACTAGTTGCAGAGGAAGAGGAAGAGGAAGAGGACGAAGGAAAAGATTTCTTCCTCATGCCTGCTCGAATTGGTAGACATAGAGCCTCAACGCACGTGCCTTGATTAGACGTCTACTGCATGCTTGCAGAGACCGTTGGATATTCATCGGGATAAACTAATTTCAGATAACCTCAACTTTAGTTATTTTGGGAAAGGTTAGTAATTAATTAAAGGTAAGGGTATATCGGTCTTTAAGCAGAGGCACGTGCCTCCATGTGCACACTTCAAACGGGTAACAGACGGCCCGTCAAAAGTGGGATGATAAGTGCATTATTGAAAAATGTGGGGTGGGGGGAGCGGTGGGATGTCGAAAGTGAGATTAAAAGTGGGGGGACTAAGTTCAAATTGCTCTATTTCTTTCTTTGTTTACAGACAAGTATATGGGCTTGGGATTTACCAAATCGGACTTTGAGTCACTAGATTTCGTAATCCGTAAAGGTTATATTGGATTTAGCAGTCGACTGATCAACTAGGGATGGATCAAATCAATGGTGTTAAGGTTCTAGGTTAATATAACTAATGAATTGGGATATTCATTGTACAAAGCCGTTATAAGATTTGTATTGGGCTTACTTTGTTCTAAAACTTCTAATTCTATTAAAATTAGTTTAAAATTACGAAATCACTTATATACTGTGGAAAGATGGTCAGAAATCACTTCACTTACATATATGACAAAGAGACCAGCATCCAACTAACCATGAAGAAGATAAAAATTGAAATTAACTATGGTGTCCATGAAAGAGGTGGGTGATCTATGTATATGTTTTGATGGCTAAAGATAGAAATTGCAGTCCCTAATTTGTCACAAGGAAGGAAATGGTTGATCAAACGAAGTATCAAATTGGGAATCTTTAACAGATTTTTGTTTCATGAAAAAGTAGCATTAAACATGCAACCAACAACTTTTTGGGAAGAAAAAGATCTGTTCAGAATTCAGAAGGAAAAACAAAATAAAAAATTAAACCTTTTTCATGAAAGGAACAAGTTTTGGATTAATGGCAGATCCCCATGTAATTGAAATCCTCCCATTTCAAGTAACAAAAGAACCTGTGTAGAAGAACAAAGATCAAAATTTTCTTTTCATCAGTGGAACAAAACTTGATCACAGTAATAGAACCTAGTAATAGAACATAACTAACTAGAGCGCAGAGCAGTTCCAGACCGGAGTGGGACGTCGGAGTGGCCGATTAAAAAATGTTCTTAGTTCCAAAATGCCTTCGGAGCGGGAGCGTCAGAGCGTAATTCGTAGCAGGAGTGTGAGGCTCCAGTTACTAAGAATAGAACTATGCGAATTAGTCCTAATTAACTGTTCCAGATATATAGTTAAATTAGTCATGTTTAATGTAATTTGATTGTAGTTAACATGTTATTGTGTATTTCATTCTCCCAAATTGCAAAAACTTGAAAGGGAATTAGGATTATCTGTGAGCTCAAGTTTACCCTTAGAACATAAAAAACAAAAAGTTACAGGCTATTAGTATTCCTCACAAAATCTAACCAGTACACCAGTCTCAGAGCATTCTATGTTTCACGTATATATATTTATTTTCCTTTTGCATCAAAATTATGAAACTAGAATATCAGCTGTGTTCCTCATTCTCAAACCTAACAGTTGATGTGGAGCAAAAATAATAATAACAATATCTCACATATTGACATAAACCCGCAAATTATACGCCCGCAATTAGGACATCTGATTTGATATAATGGTAAGAGAAAGTTTGATCCGTCGAGCCCAACCAAGAGGTATGCAGGAGGAATTGCTCTGTCTGATCCTTCGGTGTGAGAGCAGAGAGAGTATAGATCTGCATCTTGATATCATTTTCTACCAAAAGAGACATATTTGATAGAAAGTACAGGAGAAGAATGATCAACTTCCTCGAAATCAAATGGTGTTTTTGACAGAATTCAGTTGATCTTATGCTTCTCCATGCTTTTCACTAGTAGAAGTAGTATTCTGCACATTTCCATCAGCTTTGGTTATCCCAATTTCTTCTGCTTCAGCATCTGGAGGAACCCCATTTTCTACTGCCACCGGATCTCCACCATTTTCGCTAATATGCTTCCCTTCTGAATCATTCACCACTTTGGGGAGTTCCCTTGCAGGAGCGACTGCCAATAGTTGACCAACTCCATCAAAAAAACTTTTTGACTCTGTGATCAAGGTAGCTCCACCAGGATAACAACGACCAAAGCATGTTGCACAATGTGGATAAGCAACCTAAAGACAGTGGTTCAAAATAAAAGACAGGTTTTTAATCTCTAATAGATAGATAGATAGATAGATTGCATCTGAGAATTCGTCCAAGGATGTTTACGAATTTTCACCTCAAGGAATGCTCGGCAGAGTGAGAGGAAAAGTACAGACTCGTTCTGTCTCAGCATTCTAGTGGCATTATACAACATTAAAGAGTCAGAAACTGCACGTAGTCCCTTCACAACTTCCTGTGCCAACACATGTTTCAAGCTTACTGGGGCACAGGGCCGTAATTCATTCATAGCTGCTGAGACACCTGCAGCAAGAGAGTGAACAAGGGAACCTTGTTAGGAATCACCCATTTTATTCATGTTTAATGTGAATTTTTACGTTTTTATGAAAGATCATATGGAACACATGTATATCACAAGTTGAAGCATATATCATATTATATGCGTGTTACACACGAATTATTACTGCATTTTTTGACTTACTTAAAAGGTATAGTGTATAACAGGGGGAGAGCAAATCACAAGAAAGATTATAAAGTTTTTCGACTTATTTAAAAGAGCATATTGTCTTTACCCCCCCAATCCTTAATTCAAAAATCACTTACCCCCC
>MVGT01003301.1:286713-311161 GCA_002174775.1 Macleaya cordata
TCTCTCTCTCTAAAATCAACTGCTAAACCACCCTAATTGCCATGAAATCTCCCTTCACTACAACTCAAAACAACCAAAATTTTTACTCAAAATTACTATCTAATACAACCTTGACCCACCCTAACACCAATAATACCAAAATTTTTACTCAAATTCAAGATCCGAATTTAATTCCTCCATCAATTTAGGAGAAATTAATTCGAACCTTCACGAATTTGATTGCTCACAGTTAGAGGTGTTCTACCCATCATATTCTCCTTTGCTTCATCAGTACTACTAGTACTCATCTTCATCATCTTCATTGCAGTGGATGCAAAAGATCCAAATAGATTTTTTTTGGTCGGTGGTGTTAGTGGGGTGTTGAAGAAAAAGTATATGAAAAGAAAAGACCATTCTATTTAGAAATTTCAGCCTCACAGTTCAAGCTTCATCATATTAAATTTCAGTTTTCACTAACCCCCCACTGGTTAATTTGTTAAATCACTTACCCCCCAATTTTCAGAAGACGAAACAGGAACAAGAAATCCATGGTTTTTTCTTCTTTAAGTGCAACATAGGGTTTGATACCAACATTAAACCAACCCACTTATGTGTTTTAATCTCTGTCGTCCATCTGACGGGATTTAGGATGATGCCACGTGTCTTTAACCCAAGTCTAAGGGTTGGGTTGGGTTAGTTAGAAGGGAGGGCATTTTAGACTTTTTTTGCGTCACATGTACTGCACGTGACTAGAAATTGACCAAATGGATGGTCAAATGACGGAAACTTTAACTGTGGGGGGGTAAGTGATTNTAAAAAGATATATTTAAAAGACAGGGGAAAAAGAGAATCATTTTTTAAAATTATATGTTTATATATTATTATATTAATCATTACGAACTTGGACCCAAATTTTGAACACCAATCTTAATAATACTAGAACTTTTCACGTACTATATATTTCCCGACAGTTTGAGTACAAAAAATCAAAGATTTTCTAAAGGGGAGAGCATATCACCTTCCCCCAGCAAGAAAGACTAATTTCACAATATATAATTAAAAGACAATGAATAATTATAAAAAAGTATCATTTTTTATTTTTATCATTGTGTGTTGTATATTATTATCTTAATCATTACCAAATTTTTACCCAAATTTTGAACATTAATCTGAATAATACTAGAACTTTTCATGTATCCTATATTTCCTGTCAGTCAAGTACAACTAATCAAAGATGCTCAAAGGTGATTAACCCTACAGGATGTTAGTAAGATGGGTATCATCATTGTACTGAGTAATATGCACCAGGTAAAATACAGATTAAAGAAAAGGACCATTAGAATGGTTCACTTTCTCATCCATATAATGCATGCATGCATTAGAAAGAATTCCATGAGACTATCCCATTGTGTTTCTTGTGCCTTATCAAATACAAACCTACTAGTGTTCTGTTGATCCTCATCGTGATATCCCCCTTATCCGCCTTTAATGGAATAAAGTGGATGGGATGTTATTCTCGTCGCGAGCAGTTCCAAGATACCATAAGATGGACAACCCTCAACTATTTGTCTTGGTTGGTCAAAATCACACCAGCTTGTTCAAAATGTAAATCAACAAATACAGAAGGTCACAGATTCAAATATAAAGCTCTCTTCACACAGAAAAGGAACATAAAATGAAATGAAGCAACCTCCTGATCCTAGAAAGCATTCCCTTAAAAAGACACAGGTGTTTGTCAGACTTACCATTAACAAACACAGCAAGAGGTGGATGCTCCATCAAATAAGAAGGTGGAGTCACATCCTCCTGACTTTCCTCAGATGCACCATTGGCTGAAAAGCCAACAGCAGGTAATGTAACCCAACGATGCGAATCCAAAACTACCTAATAAAGGCCATTGAAAAGGAAACATAATCAATCACCCCCCAGCAAAACTGACAAATTGTATACTAGTGCAACTTGATTCTTAACAAATATGACAAAAAGATAATAATACTTCCGTTATAGAATAACCAAACCATTCAACTTGACTGTCAGCAGTATTACAATCAAAATTTATTCAATGCCACTTGCTTACATACCTGAAAATTCTCAACAGCTGTACCCATATTCTTCGAGAATAAGTTGAGTACTGCACTGAAACAATAGCAGATAATAGTTAACATTTTAAAATGCCTGAAAACAAGTTGCCAACCAAACAAAAATGAATGTCATTTACTCTTCAAAAAGTGGTGGAAGCAAGCCCCGAAAATCCAATCCAACCCAACCAAGGCCCATGGCACAATACTGGCAGAACACAAGAAAAAGGTGGTCATCAGTTTTTGCATGCAGCAAAGAGAATACTAACCCTTTCAGACAACTACACTTATGACCATGACTGTATGTTCTAAAAGGTTACTATCAAAGTTTTTTCGGCAAAGAGCTATGATACCCAGATAGTTATGAAGCTATCCATGTCGTATCCCTATCAGATACTTCCATTTTTCAAGTGAAAGTACCATACCACACCACATCAGTACAATATCAAGAAAATAGAACTGATCATTATAGAGATCCTTATACATCAAAAGGAAATGGGACTGATCATTTTTTCTTTTGTTGATTGGTTTACATGATATTATGATACTAAGTTTCCAAAGAAGGTGTTACAGTCTGAAAGTACATTCACATTCTGAAGGAATGTAAACACAAAACATTATGATGGAAACAGTCTTACCATGCACTGATCTAAGATATTTGACAATGATCCACCTTCAGTAATCTTGGGAAGCATGGTTTTAAGAGTTCTGAGGAGAGAGGTAATTTGATGCATAGCCCAACTAAACAGAAGGCCGCCATCATAATTTTCTTCACTTCCAGATTTATCATCAGCAAATATTGCTCTGTATTGATTAACAACGTCAAATAGATGCATCCTATGACAATTCACCATTCCTTTTAAGTAATCATAAACATTTCTCTGGTCTAAGTCATCCAGAATGCCTGCAAGCCATGATTCTCTGCATCTTAAAAACTGCTTCCATGGAAAAGGAATTTCTGTTAGAAACAGATCAGAATGAGGGAACATTAGGACATGCTCAGAGAAATATATGCCCCTTCAAATGTATAAAATTAGCTAAGAGGGAGAATAATTGAACAATTTCATTTAACTTTTAACCTAACATAAATTAGTTATCTACAGGTTAATGCCCTAAATATGAGCAAAGATCATTCCTCAGCCATACCTGTAACCGCATTTCAGACTCGGTAAAAACTCCTATACGGCGTAAATGTCCAATTATGCGAAGACATTCTGGCAACTGCAAACAAGAACATATTAACGAAAAATATTCATATGTCATGCACCATGTCCATTTTCAAAAGCTGTAATAAAAAGTGGTTGTTTTCTTGCTTCATCTTGTTTCTCTCAGATTACAAAGAAATACCTGGATATTAGAACGAAGTTTCTGGAGAAGCTGAGAAAGAAGAGATTGGGTCGTCTGCCTAACTTCTTCTGCTAGTGCCTGAATCACAGGTAGCCTTGGCAGAAAAAGGGAAAAGTCTCACTTTGCTATCAAAATGTGTATATAGCTACGCATTTGTCCTTAAAAAATAAGAGAAAAAGATACTAAAACTTACTTTGGGTGCATTGTTAACAGTTTGCAAACAAAGGCTTCCAAATCCAGGGCCTCATCATAATTTCCATTCCTTACACATCTGCAGCAAGAAGGAACTTTGAAAATGCCTCCACTAATTTTTCTCATTAGTTACTGATAAAGATAAACTAAGATGAATGCCGAATTAAATAAATAGAATAGAGACTGAAGGTCATGGAACTATAAACAAATAAAGTGGGCTGTCAACAAAAAAAAAGAAAAAGAAACCCTTGATCATTGCGTCAATGCTTCTCATAAGTTGCTTTTTAAACTAAAGATGCAGGAATCCTCTTCGTTTCTTGTCTTGAATCTAGTGTCTGTTGATGGTAAACTTTCAAAGACTTCAAGTTTAGCTCGACACCATACATCAAGTGATCAGGAAAGGGGTTTTAACTATTAGAAGCACAAGATGCATAATCTACATAATTCGGAGCTAATCTCTCAGTCCAACAATCCAACTTACACTAACAAAACCAGGTTTCATAGGTCGTAACATGTACATGCCCCAACTCGGATCAATAACTGCAAATCCAGGGATAATACGTTCAACTTTGAGCAGGCAAAGTCTATCATGGTACAATTGAAACAATGTAAGAAGTACTCTTAAGTAGTGATTGCACGGAAAAAAAAAGAAAAAGAAGGAATCTTATGTTCATAAGAATCTGAAATAACTGTCTCTCAATTGCAATTACGTTGCTATGATGGCTCAACCAAATAGAACTTTCAAGATGATTGACAATTGATATAGATACTCACAAACAGAATATTAACCCTATCTACCATTAGCTATTTCACAATTCCTAAAGCCTATTATCTTCGCCAAGCATCAATAAATAAAAGAAATATAACTCAATATACATAATTTGCATATACCAAGGCCATTTGGGACTACTAACATATTACCATTTATTTGAATTAACAAATTAAGAGTACCATTTCAACAATCACATACGTGTCCATAAGCTGAGGAATTTCAAGCAAGTCAAGCAAAGTACTATGGTTTGCTAGTAATGTTCGATTCAGCTTCCTCTTCTCCAAAATCTGTTGTGCAGAGTCAATGAACTCGGTGCAACCGGATGTGAGCTTTGGAATCTCATTTATCTGCCAACATTGGAACACAAAGTCTTAGCTCAAGGACTTCCATTTAATGGGACTTGAATGTAAATGTATAAAAGATTGCTCATACTACGTAAGAAAAAAGAAAGCCAAATATGCTCATTTTAGTAATATTCTCTCAATAAAAACCTAAGATTCATCATGATTAATCATGCCACATGGATTCTAAAAAACACTTGTGAATTGTACTCTACTCGATTTCTTCGAATTTAGAAAATGAGAACTTGTATCCTTTCAATCGAAAAGGAAAAAGAAAAAAAACATGAAAATGTAATCCTGGGACCTTGTTTCTCCATGTGTGTCAGCATCGACAGCCATATCCTTATTTAAGCATCTCATAGTGTTTGTATCTATGCAACAATGATACAGGTACGTGTGTCGGTGTCGAACACTGGTACAACAACGATTTGAAAAAAGAAACAAAACGTGATACACGCACTCTTGTCTTCCTTCCTTTCTTTCTTTTTTAATTAGAAAGAAATGATATTCTTGTCTCAATTATAATGTGCTTTATTTTTCATTTATAACTTACACTTCTAGATCTAACATTGATACACATTATACACAAGATATCAACCTAGAACAATCTAATGTGAGCAGTATACACAAAATATATAACATTATTATGTGCAAGAACCCGCTGTCATGTCCACATGTCGACACAGCAAAAAGGCAAGTGCGGTATTGTTGTTACATAGGTTTATATGCAAAATGTTCACATAAAAAAAATTGCATATGAACTAAAAATCATAGGGTTCTGTACTAGAAAAACTGGTGCATTCCCTGCTTTGGTTGAATATAGGAAAAGAACACCAAAGTTGAAATAACAAAAGAAAACCCAACTCCTTGTATAGTTATCCAACCATATTTCCTAATCAAAATCAAGGCCCTTACACTTAGAGGGTTAACTTCACTAACTATTCTCTTGCTAAAAGAATGGCTAGTTGTATACTGGGAAGACCCTTAGAAAAGTGGAACTATCTTTCTTTTTTCTAAGAAGAATGCCTACAGATGTGTATACTTCTCCATAATTTAATTAAACCCACATAAGCTATGGATGAAAGAAAAAGAATGAAGTCTGTCTCACAGTCTTATTTGATCTTCATCACAATGTACCTCGTACATTTACATCAAACAACTTATCATTCTAAAATGGAAAAATTCAGGCGAAACAAGTTTCGAACTTTAAGTTAATTCTCGACTCTGATTTGTGAGATACCACATTACTGCTTGAGCAATTACAAAATATTAAAAGACAATTTTGAGAACCCCCCATAGAAACTGAAATTCAACATTCTTAATTGCACTGTACAAACAAGAAAAAGAACTCAAGAGCAAAAGAAAATACCGTAGATTCAAGATGTTTGTCGACAGCAGAAACTTGCTCTCGAATTGCGAGTAACGCATCGGAAGCAGCAATAAATGCGCGGTAATTTCCCACCGCCACTTCTTGCATTTGCCGCCGAATACGCTCGGCATCTACCCGGAGAAGCTCTGGTTCCTGAATACACCACAATTACAACAATCTCATGAACTATGCACATTAAGAAGAGCGAGAGAGAGAGAGAGAGAGAGAGAGAGAGAGAGAGAGAGAGAGAGAGAGAGAGAGAGATGAAGGGCAGTGAGGTTTGAGATCTGACCTTGTGGAGGCGTTCGAGGGTGAAAGAGAGAAGTTCTGAAACGTAGGGTTGTTGAGAGACGGAAGCAAGAGGAAGGAGACCAGCAACCATTGTAGCATCTTCTGGATTTACAGACTCCATTGATGAGCTTCAATGAGTGAAATTCGAGCCTCGAATAAGGGCTCGAATTCTACACAGAGATTCAGATCGAAATAATCTGCGAAAATTTACAGAGAAAACACTAGGAATCGAATGAATTGATGTTAAAACTGGCGGGTTTCTGTGATTCTATATCTGATATCTCAATTTTAGTTTTTATCAGATCCAAGTCTGGGTTGGGGAAAGAGTCAAGAAAACTGAACTAGTGCTTCTTGAGCTTATTTTTGGTCTATCATAAACGAAGGGAGATTTTGAAGGCGCCCCCAAAATGTTATTAGCAGGCTTAGGTTGTAGACACTAGGGGTGTCAATTGGTACCCAAAAATCCGGAACCGAACCGGTACCGGAACCGTTTTTTGCGGTTCCGGGACCTCACTTTGTGGATCCGAAAAATTTTAGATCCATTTCGGATCTACCCGTTTTGGATCCGAAATTTTTTGGATCCATTTCGGATCCACCCAACGGGTACCCGCGGGTACCCGGTTCCGTATAAATTCTATAATTTTATAGTTTAATTTACTATTATATAACAATTTTTTGATTTTTTTTTAACTTTTTTTTAATTAAAAAAAGAAACCAATGACTATTATTTAACAAATTGTATAATAAAATAAATTTTATAATTGAATAGAATACGAAAATATAAAATACAAATAGGTTTTGTGTGAAAAAAATAAAAAAATAATAACTTAAAACGGGTATCGGGTACCCGCGGGTACCCGCGGATCCTAGCGGTACCGGATCCGGAACCACCAATTGAGGTTCCGGAACCGGAACCGAAAGGATCCGGAACCGCTTCATATTAACGGGACCGGATCTGGAACCTTTAGGTTCCGATCCGGAACTGACCCGTTGACACCCCTAGTAGACACCCCTCGAAATTGCGTTTGTTGTTAATGGCCCAATCTTGTTAGCACCTTAGAGCCTCTCCAATGCAAATGTGGTCTGATTAAAAGTAGTGTGCCACGAAGGAAGCACATCAAATTTCTTCTTAGAGCCTCTCCAATGCAAATATGATCTGCTTAAAAGTAGTGTGCCACGTAGGAAGCACATCCAATTTCTTCTTAAAACCCTCTCCAATGCAAATGTGCTCATCTAATGTGAAGATGATATGGCATGCAGTTGGGAAGACATCATCTAGTCCATCCTCTTGTTCTAGAGGTTCACCAAGAGGATGTCTTCCCATCCTAGTCAGCAAATTTAGTTAAAGATATTACTCTTTCTCCTATTTTTTAGCAAATCTCATTAAAGATTTCATTTTCTCTTTTCCTTTTTACAATTAAAAAAATAAAATATTTAATTAATTAAATGCTACATAAGCAAAACAAACAAGCAGACCGCATTTGCATTGGAGATGCCTTTTTCTCTTCAACATAAATTGCGGAGCTTTTTTCTTCACATAAGAAGCAAATCTCAAGAGGATGTCTTGAGAGCCATGCCACATAAGAAGCAGAGCACATTTGCATTGGAGATGCTCTTAGGGATTACCTTAGGCAAATTTCCATAGATCACATACATTGAGCCCAACATTTCAAATTGGCATACTTATTTGTCAATTCTATTGAACCATCACTGAAAATTTCCTCAAGTGGTTTGTCGGTTCTATAAACCTATTTACATGGGAATACCAAAACAACGGGAAAATTATTTATTTTTCCACTATCCAAACGCACACTAAAAATTATAAGGTTTTGATAAAGAATTTTAGACAAAACATATTTGCCCTTGATTGTAATTATCTGACGTAACTCTTTTAGTTCTAACATGATAAGGATCATATTTTAGCTAATCTAAAATCATCCGATGATTGCAATCAAATGTCTAAATATTATGTCAAAACCTAGCATCCTAAAGTCCTGACCTAAATTGGGTCAGGATCTAGAGATGCCAGGTTCAAAGAAAAATAGAAAACATTTGGACAATAAAATTAATTTGACCTTTGATTCTAATCATTCATCAATTATGACAAGAACTATAGATACGTCAAACAACTAAAATCAACCAAATTTGAGATTTAGGCAAGTATCAAGGACGCCTCAAATAACCAAACCTTTCTCCTTCGTCTCAAATTTGAGGTTGGATCAAGAGGTTTAAGGGACACTAGTACAAAAATTGCTTTTTGTCACGGTTAATTACCGTGACTAAAAGCATTTAGTCACAGATTTTGGTGTTTTATTTTACGTGACCATAGGCCTCGTGATAAATTTCGGTCATGTTTTTTCTAATGTGACTATTTCACACAATAAGCCGTGTCCAAAATCTTGGTCGAATAGTTACTTTATGGCTTTAGACGTGACCAATGCACACAATTGTGTATGTATTAGTCACGCTGTTATACTTTTCATGTGACCAATGCACTCAATTGTACATATATTAGTCACATTGTTATACTTGTGATGTGACCAATGCACCCAATTGTATATATATTAGTCACGTTGTGATACATTTTTTGTGAAGATGTTGTAATTAATCACTATGAAATTCATTATTATAGAAAATTGGCATATTCTAAAACTACTAACCCCATCAATATTGGTCTGAAATTAACAAAATAATATCATTTTCATCGTTGATTTTCTACCAATTCTTACTAGGGTTAGAGATTTTAAAACAGGAATAATACTATTTACTCATTTAGTATGTATATAGAAAAAAATAAGTTAACAGGGATATATATTCAAAAAAATTGATTTAAAGTTCGTGTATTAAATGTGAATAAAATAGTGATTATTAAGTGCTAACAAAGCTTCATTGTTAAAATAATTCAAAAATATGGGTATTAGTTACATTTAATGTAAATAATGTGACTGAAAAATAGGGATATTAGTCACATGTAATGAACGTAACGTAACGTGACTAAAGAAACATGGGTATTAGTTACAATTAATAAACATAACGTGACTAAAGAAACATGGGTATTATACATTTGATAGAAATGACGTGACAAAAACATATTAGTTACTCACATTTAATTAGTTTATAATCATCACATGATTTACATACTCCCGTGACCGATAATGTTAATGTCACGATTTCATAAATATAACGTGACTAAACAAATAAGGATATTAGTTACATTTAATGTAAATAACTTGACCAAAAAATAGGTGTATTAGTCACATTTAATTAACGTAATGTTACTAAAGAATTATGGGTATTAGTTACATTTAATAAACATAACGTGACTACAGAAATATGGGTATTAGTTACATTTGATAGAAATGACGTGACAAAAACATATTAGTTACATATCTAAAAAATAGGCTTATTAGTCACATTTAATTAACGTAATGTGACTAAAGAATTATGGGTATTAGTTACATTTAATAAACATAATGTGACTAAAGAAACATGTGTATTAGTTACATTTTATAGAAATGACGTGACAAAAACATATTAGTTACTTTATAAATTTACATTAGTCACGTAATTTACATGCCGCAGTGACCAAAGTGACTTAACTTCACTTAAGAACATACATTAGTCACGAGGACACGTTACACAATGACTGTAAAATCAAGGTATTAGTTACATAAAAATAGACTTCGCGTGACTAAAATATATTAGACAAGGTGTTCAATTTATAACAGCGACTAATATTCTTTTAGTGCACTTTTGTAGATACGGTGAACGCAATTCTTAACTTCAACCTTGACCTAAACTATTATATCATTCTTTAGTCACGGTTGTTGGTACTACTGTGTCGCTTCAATTTCTTAAAACCGTGACTAAATGTCATTTTTGTACTAGTGGGAGCCGGCAGAGATTGTGCTGGACGACACTTTCTTTGCTGCCCAGCGCAATTTCTAACGTCCCATACCTCACTTTTTATCGCAAATACCAAGCGAGGGGGACCATTTTATGGATTGAACAATTTTAGGTCTTACGCAAGAAGGCAGAGAGAGTGCCTAACGGTACAATCTGTGTTGCATGGCACTTTCAATGTCGTCTCTTTACTCTTTCTCAACTCAACACGGTGCGTGACGGTGGTACTCAAAAACTTAAACCCTAACCCCAAACAACCTAATTAAAGATTTCTAATAGTTCTTGCCCTTATAATTCTAAGATGTTATGAATGAACGAGCCACATTAACGGATTTACAATCATTGAGCAATTATTATTATCTTTTGTGTATAGGTTTTGTCAAAACCTGGCGTCTCATCATATATATAAAGGATTTTTTAATCATTATCGAAAAGTAATTATTTTTCTACTACAAAAAAAATTGAAAGAAAAAAAAAACTTTGAAACACATATTTTTACTGTTTAGAGCATCCACTAGTACAAACCTGTACTAGTGCAAGCACCAAATTAGTAATTGCTGGAAGTGTTTTTTTTAAGGCGAAAATAAATTTGCTTAGATTTCAGTGATGTAATTTGTACAATAGGCATGGCTCTGTGCATAGATTCAAAAAATTAGAGTTGCCATCCTTGAAGTTTGGCATTTTGACAAAGCTCAACAATAATTCCATGTATATGATGATCTCCATGGGTTAAAGTCAGATATGGTCAATTGTCAAGGGAGCCAATTCTAAATTCTAATTCTTCCAGATCCAATCAGAAGGGCTACCTAATTAACAAATTAAAATGAAGAAATATTAATTAAGCAGCAAGCACAATATCCCAATATGAAATTTTACAAGAAGATCTGTACATTGCCAGGAAATAGGTCACAATTTCATCAACAAAATGTAATGAAGAAAACTTCTCCATTTCTACAAATAATTAGCCTTCAAATAACATATTTGAAGGCTAACCCCTTGGTCGCATGCTCCGACCCACACAGAAGTTTCCCAACATGCAACTGGGTAAGTCAAGAATAATCTTGGTGGATTGGCCACGCACCTCCTGACTACAAAAAAAAGAGATATATATATATTTTAGCTTAAAAATTCTACTAATCACTTCACCTCTCCCCCTGCATATATAACTTAGTACCAAAAAAAACACACTCCATGACACAAGGCTAGAAGTAGGAGAAGGAAGGATAAAAAATAACTAGGAAGCGAAATTTGAGTCGCCTTTGATGCGTAAAAGTAGTAATAAGGATAGGGATGATTGCGCGATCCATTGGTGGGTGGCGAGGAAGAAGAAGGTATGTTTTGATAATCGGCGGGAGGAGGAACTTTTTCCCAAGAATATTGAGAAGAAGGTGATGGAGGTGGTTGTGTTTGTTTTGGTGGTGTTGGTGTTGCTTTTGGTGGTGGTGGTGGTGGATGGGTAGTGTAAGAAGACTGGGGAGGTGAGTAGTGATGAATTTTGGGTGGCGACGGTGGTGGTGGCGAGTCAAATGGCAATAAGAGAGGTGGTGATGAACAAATGACTGGACATGTTGTACATTCACTAATACATAGTAAGGAATCATCTTCCTCTGCCGACGACATTGTCGTAAATACGACCGTTAGGACGATTCCGACCGTTAGAAATTTAAATAACCATCCTCTTCTCAGATATGCTAGACCCTCTCCATGACCCATCTCAATTGCAGTCTCATACACCAGCTATGCTAGCAAGAAGAACAACTAGTACTTGTAAAATGTGTCTTAATTTGTGGCTTGAAAACTTATAGTTTTGGTTCCAATTTATGACTTTATAAGCTCCTAGGGTTGTCTCTTTTAAAAGTTTACATGTTTGGATTCTTCTTTTCTTCTCAAAGAAAACTCAATTGGGTGTTTGCTGTAAAGTAGTGCAGCTACTAGTGCTTCCCATAGTTTGTTTTTAAAATCGGCTGATCCTGAGTTGACTCTGCCACTTAGCGAGTCAGGGCCGAGTCAGACTCGAAGTGTGATTCTCTAGTCATATTAATTCAGAAGTGAGATGGGTCATTCTAATTCTGTTATTGAACAACCCGGAACCAGATCTTATTGAATAAGACTATTCTGGTTTTGGTACTCAAATAGGTAGAACCAGAATTTGGATATTCTGTTCCAGTTTTTGTTGGCTTTGTAGGTTTTCGCATTTTAATATCAATTTTTTTATGCAAAAAATCTTAAAATTAGTAAAAAGTGAATGGGAAAAAATAATATATTTATAAGCTAATTCCAAATATTAAAGGCTTATGCCAAGTTACCAGAAATGAGAAATAGAACCGGTTATAAATTAAACTAACGGTTCTGGTTCCGACATTGAAATATGCGGAACCAGAATTAGAGAAACCAGATCCGATTCCAGTTTGGTTTGTTCCCAGATATACAGGTACCCATTCATGATTCATGTGTTAGCTGACTCGAACTCAGTCCAATATTCGCGGTAAATCGGCATTTTATTGGTCTAACTCGGTCAATTTGTGACTCGAGTCGAGTCGTAGGTTTGCATTGCAAAACGTTTTGAATCGAGATAATCCGATCCATCCGAGTTACCCAAACATCTAAACTCCGAGTTACCCACACAAATGTGGACCTTCATCAAGGAACCACCTGATGACATTGATGATATGTAAAAGACAAAGATCAAGACATCAATCAGTCTGTGGGTCTCACATAGAAGATCTCTAAAGTCAACAATTGGACCCATCAGATCACCCTAAAACACATTGACTACAGCAAGTAAAATATAGATCGAAAGAGTCACGATAAAAAGTCGACTCATCCGACGGTAAGAGATCAATAAATACTTATTAGGCAGTGTTCACAATTGATACACTATATTTCTCTCTTGGGATGTAAAAAAAAAAAAGTATTCTTTTCTTTTTCATGAAGGGGAATCCTAGGTCAAGCGTGTTTGGCAATCCCGATTGATTTCNCAAGTTTTCTCTCACTTGTACTTTCTGTTTTGAGCTTTGTTCTTGAATCATGAAGTACTATTCTTACTAGTAAACGTGGATCGTGAGTGTTTTGCACGTTTTATGTGGAAAGTGTTATGATGCGTATGAGTTAGGTATCCATAATCATATTAATGAGAAGTCAAGTAGAGTTGAGCTGTTGGATTTAAAGGTGGTGTTTGTTTTTCTAAAGCATCTCGATTTGACTCTGTGTGAGTTTGACCTTATTGCATTAGGCAGGATTTTCAAGTTTAAGAATTTTAAAAATCGGTGATGTTACACTTAAGTGTACTGCCAACCTTACTGCAAAGGTTATTTAGGGCATTTCTAGTGGGAAATTTAAAAATAGATCTCTAAAAATGAAAAATCCATGATGAAAATGTGTTTTACTCTAGTGGGGAATCCGTAAAAATGGATGAAGAAACAAAAAAAAATAAAGAAAAAAGAAGATAGAGAAGAAAAATAAGTTGAGATATGTTGTGTTCCTTTGTTTAAGGAGAAAAAATAGAAAAAGTGGGAGAGAGAAATCTATGATGCTACACTTACTGCAAAGTTTACTGCAAAGGCTATTTAGGAGGGTATTTACGTCAATTGAAAAATGACGCAAATCACGAGAGGTGTGAGATTATTTGAGAACCATGGGATGACTTTGCAGTAAGGATTGCAGTAGAAAATGCAGTAAGTTTAGCATTTTTCGAGCGAAATAGCTCATCCCATGAGCGTGCCCCTCATCCTATGATACCCTCCACTAAAGATCCCTAAAATGGTGGATTGAGATCCATTTTTAGGGGTTAAGGGTTCCCACTAGAGCATGAAAACTGCTTGATCGGTATTTGTATCAATTTAGAAGTGACACAAATTACGAGAGGTAAGAGATTATTTGAGAACCGTGGGATGACCAGGCAGTAAGGTTTGTGGTAGGAAAATATTTCTTTTAAAAATATCTCATTTGTATCGCGCATCGAGTAAGATCATCCATAGTGGTGTAAAAATTTGGACAAAATGGAGAAAAAAAAAATAGCACAATGAGACTTTGCAAATTTGGATTTTGGCATATGAGGGCAGATGGATAACTATTTTTAGCAGAGAGGGTCTTTTAGAAATATGCATGGGGCATGCCCCTGGACACTGCCCAACGTGGGACAGTGCCGGAGAGAGCAGTCCAAGGAGCTGGGTGAGATCCTTGGAGACTGCAGATATGCTGATTTGGGTAGTTAGGATTGTTTGTAGTCTATCAACTTATTAGGTTTTTTTTTTACTGATCTTTCATGTGTAGAAATCTTTTTTTGATGGCCCTCATTTTCTCAAATCAACCTCCACAGGTAATGGCCCTCATTTGTTTTTTAGTCGCACCCCACCACTTTTGCTTTTGAGCTGACCAAAAAGAGTAACGGTAAAATTGTCAACGGGGACGACCTTTAGTTTCAGTTCAGCTCGTACTTGTACCACACTACCACCTCAATTTTCAAATCTTCCATTTATGATACTTGAAAGATTTTGTGATATTCCTTCCAGTGTTTCAAGTTTCAACTAGAAATTATGACTCTGATCATCTCCATTAATGAATGATGGGTAGTACAACCACTAGTAGCAACGATAGGTCGACGACGTCGTCGACCAGTACGGTGGTGGCGGTGGCTGTGAGGGGAAGCAGCATGGGTAGTCGACAAGCAGTTCGTTGGGCTGTCGATAATCTCATGCCCATTGCAGATCGCTTCCTTCTCATTCATGTCATGCCAACCATCAATTCCATCCCCACTCCATGTACCAGACTCTCTGTCTCTCTAAATTTTTTTCATGTTTCTTGAGCTGAGTTCTTTCTTTTTATCTAACTTTCATTGATCTTGATTCTATATTCATGTTATTTAGATTCAATTTCATATCTCTAGTATTTTCAATCCACTTTTTATTGATTTTAATTTATTCTTTTCTCAATACTTGAATTGTTAGAAATTAGAAATCTATTTGGGTAGAATTTCATCTGTGTTATGAACCCTTGGTAGAACAGTCACCCTTGAAAACCGGCTTGCAAGGGACTAGTTCCTAAGAGCTCATATACCCATGACCAATCTCATACTTGGTCGATGTGGGATCTTATCACTTTTATTCTGAAGTATTGGCTACTCTTTTGTACCAAAAGAAGAAAGATCCTGTTTGGATGCCCCCAGAAACGAACAATTTTTTTAAAGTGAACACTTTGCTTTTGGGTAGTTCTCACTTTGCACATTAATTTGAATTCACCCCACCCGCAAAGTGGCCGACAACTATTGTTTTCCCGCGATTTCATTTTCGCCATTCAAATCTTGCTCTCAATATGCCCTAGAATCTAATGAACTAATGAAGCCAATTAAGGCAACATTGTTGCTTCAATTGGTACTCAACTAATGAGTTCTCTTATTTGAAAGCCTGACTCAAACCAGTGTCCTGTTCTGACTCATAGAACTGAAGGACTTGATCCAGAATATTGTGTCTGGGTCTGACGAGTTACTTACTAGAAATGTACAATCTCTCTTAGGTATCTATCAGGAATCTAAGGGATGTGTAAGTTAGTTAAAATGTGGAATTTGAATACATGTGTTCCAAGTACTACTCTATGGTATTTACGGTGTCTTCTCTTTGGGGTTCGCTTTTCTACAGCAGGAAACCGTATCCAGATCAAGGAAATGGATGCTAATATGATTGCCATGTATAGGCAGGAGTTGAAATCAAAGTGCGAAGAAATCTTTCTCCCATTTAAGACACTCTGCAAAACAAGGGAGGTTAGTTATTTCTTCTCATTTTTTGGATTGAATTTGATGTAGTTTGAATTAGCTTTAAGTTATGGTTTTGTGTATGGAAATTGTGTAGATGGAGACTTTGGTTTTGGAGGATGAAAATCCTGCTTATGCGCTTTTGAGATATATAACTGAATCAGGTTGTACAAGTCTAGTATTGGGTTCTTCATCTTCAAACTATATTACAAGGTAGTAAACCTAATTTTCTAAGAGAACAATAGATTGCAATTTCCTAACTTTGTTCATCAGTAATTTGTTATCTCAATATGATAGTGCATTATCTTTTTCGTTATTGCCCCATCATCTATTTTAGATCATTTTTGCGTTCATCATCTATTCAGCGAAATAAGTATGACATTTTTGGGCTCACTTCTAGGTTTTTGTTTACAACTTTCTAGGAAATCAAAGGGTGATCAGGATGTGCCATCAACTGTTCTGAACTTTGTCACAAACACATGTAATATTTACGTCATATCAAGAAACGAAGTCATCACGAAGTTGGCCAATCCCTCCTCCAGTGCTGGTATGCTGGAAATACTGACTCTCTAGCTAGAGTCAATCTATTTTCAGTTTCTAGTTGTTGGCTTTCTCCATCATGAGCTTATCATTATTCTTATTTGGCTTGATTCTCTCAGAGATCGGTGCTGGAGAAAGTATGTCCGCTCAAACAAAACATAGAGACCCATTCAGTACTTATGATAGACAAATATCTTCTTTTCATCCTCCTTCTCTGGCATCAGAGTATGGTGAAACCTTGGAAGCATCAATATCAGAACTTCATACTGAATTCTTCGCTCGAGGATACACAAATGGTGATTCTTTTGCTAGTGCTATTGTAGAAGATAACCAGGGAAGTAGCCATCAGAAGAATCGGAACTTTGGAAACAAGAACTTAGAATCTCTGATGATTGAAGATTATGATGTCATGGCTTCTTTTAAGGATGCTAAAAAGGTGAGCAATTCTGAGCTCTATAACTTCTTTTCTTGAAGTTCATGACTCTTTCAAAACATTTTGAATTCTGAAATTCAACAACTTTCTTTTCGCCATGCTGACCAATATTTTTTTTTTTTCATATCACAATGTTTTATAAATATCATCAATGCTTATATTTCTTGAGGAAAATATATTTGTGCAGTTTGTACTTCAAGCTGAATTAGAAGGACTGCAGCTGGAACTACGTACTACTCTTGACATGTACGATCGAGCTTGTCAAGATCTGGTACATATCCAGAAGAAGGTGATTGTTCGATGCATTTAGATTATCCCAAACACTTCCGTGGAAAAATTAACACATTGACCAAAGAAAAAGTATGTATAGAAACATATATACTTGTACTCAGTTTAGGTTTGGTTAATTTTGCAGATCCAGACACTTTCTTCCGAATGTGTTGAAGAGGCAAGGAGAGCGCGTGCTGTCACGGAAAGAGAAGAAATGTGGATAAAAACTGCTGCTGAGGAGAAATCTAAGCATTTGGAAACCATGAAGGAACTTGAGGGGGCAAAGCAATTGCTTGCGAAAGAGGTTCATGAAAGACAAAAGGCAGAACTGAGTGCCCTGACAAAGTTTTCGGAGAGACAGGAAATAATTGATGCTCTTTTTCATGGTGATAAAAGATACAAAAGGTATACCAGGGATGAAATAGAGGTTGCAACTGATTTTTTCTCTGAGGCCAGGAAGATAGGTGAAGGAGCATATGGAAAAGTGTACAAATGCACCCTTGATCATACACCAGTAGCCGTCAAGGTTCTTCAGCCAGATGAATCCGATAAGACCAAGAAAAATGAGTTTCTCATGGAGGTAAGTATCGGTTTTTTATAATCTGAATAAAGGTTTTGGATTCTTTCAATCCTAATGTTTTGTTGTACAGTTTTGTCAATTGAGTTGAATGTTTTGCAACTTTGTCTTTACTTGACAGGTTGAAGTTCTTAGTCAACTATGCCATCCACACTTGGTTTTACTACTTGGAGCCTGTCCAGAAATCGGTTGTCTAGTTTACGAATACTTCGAAAATGGAAATCTCGAGGAACGCCTTTTCTGCAACGAAGGAACACAACCTCTTCCATGGTCTATTCGGTTCCGAATTGCTTTTGAAGTAGCTTGCGGTCTCACATTCCTACATGGTTCAAAGCCAGAACCAATTATTCATCGAGATCTAAAACCAGGGAATATCTTGTTAGGCAGAAACTATGTGAGCAAGATTGGAGACGTTGGGCTAGCTAAATTTATGCCAACTCTTGTGCCTGACAACGTTACGGAGTTCAGAAACTCTACTCTTGCAGGTACACTCAATTATATGGACCCCGAGTATTACAGAACTGGTACTATCAGACCCAAATCAGATGTATATTCTTTTGGAATAATCGTCCTACAGCTTTTAACCGCTCGTCCTGCAAATGGGTTGTTACTGAGTGTTGAAAGGGCCATCAATAGTGGTTCCTTTGTCGACATCTTAGACAAGTCAATTCCAGATTGGCCACTCCCTGAAGCAGAGGAATTAGCATGGCTTGCATTGCAATGTTCCCGATTAAGATGCAGAGATAGGCCTGATCTTGAATCTCTCCTGCCAGTGCTTGAAAAGTTCTCGAATCTTGGTACTGTTCAGCTACAGAAGGCCAACAATTCTACGCCGAGCTACTACTTCTGCCCCATACTTCAGGTGCATGATTTAAACTTTAAAGATGATATTCTCATTCAAATGTTTCTTTACTATGCAAGGCATCTCTTACATTGATATGTTCATTGTTTTGGGTATTTCAGGAGGTAATGGATAATCCACATATTGCAGCTGATGGATTTACCTACGAGTACACTGCGATCAAGGCATGGCTTGAGAAACAAAATGTATCTCCTGTGACAAGGATTAAGCTCCCACATACCATTCTAACCCCAAATTACACTTTACGCTCTGCCATACAAGAGTGGAAGAAACATGCTCCATGTCCCTGAAATGAAAAAACCGAAAGAAAAAAAAAAAAAAAAAATCAGTTTTACAATGCATGATTCAACTGAGATACCTAGTGAAGCAGTCCATCCAAATTATGTTTTATTAAATTTATATACTGTGAAATCTAATATATTTTGTGAAATATTTTGTTTTTTGGAATCATAATGTAATTTGTAGTACTAAATATATTCAGATTTGAATATTTTTCCCGGAATTGAATTCTAATAAATTCAGACTTGAATCTAATAGGTACCCCAATGCTTACCAACAAAAAAACTTTAGACAACGGTTTTGGGCCCACTTGTGGTTTAATCATACTAAAGACCACGGTTATACTTGGAAAATGAAGTTTGCAAGTCTTATTTGAAATTTTGGACAAAAAATTTACTTGAAACCGTGGTTTATGTGATTCCTTAAAAAAGCAATTTTAGACCACGGTTAAAAACTGTGGCGTAATCTGACCCACCAGTTAAACGGGTTAACCCAGGAAACTCACTGGTCAACCCATCAACCCTAATCCTAACCCGTTGCTCAGTCTCCGGTCTTCCAGGCATATCAAGTTGACGCGGAGTCAACGAACAGTTCTTATCAAATATTTTTAGTCAACAAAAAAAACAGAAGAAGATCACTTCTTCAATTCCATAGTTGTATAAACCAAAACTAGGGTTTTGAAATTAGGAACCCATTAATGGCTAGTATTTGCAGCGACGATCGGTCGATCGCGTCGTCCACGAGTACGGTTGTCGCCGTGGCCGTGCGGGGAAGCAGCAGAAGCAGTCGACGAGCCTTTCGTTGGGCGGTAGATAATCTCATGACTCATGGTGATCGTTTCGTTCTCATACATGTCATTCCACCCATCACTTCGATTCCAACTCCATGTACTCTCTCTCTCTCTCCCTTTCTCTCTCTAGAATTTTGTTTATGTTTCTGGAACAGAGTTTTTTATCTTGCCGATCAAAAAACAAAATAGGGTTTTTGATCCACTTTTCATTGATTCTGATTCGATTCTTGGTTGCGTTCTTTCGCAATACTTGAACTTTTAGAATCTGTTTGGATAGAATTTCATCTCATCTAATATCTCTTTCTCTCTCTAAAGTTTCTGAAACAGAGTTTTGATCCACTTTTCATTGATTTTGATTCTATTCATGTTTGGGCTCTTTTAGCCCTACTTTAACTTTTAGAATTTATTTGGGTAGAGTTTCATCTATTTAGTTCAGAAGGTTGCTAAACTGAAAGAATTCTCAAATCCCAATTTGTGAATTAGACTCAATGTTTCTATGTGGTATTTATGATGTCTTCTCTTTGGGGTTTAATTTTGTACAGCGGGGAGCCGTATCCCCATCAAACAAATGGATGCTAATGTCGTTGCCACGTATAGGAAGGACATGAAATCAAAGTGCGAAGAAATCTTTCTCCCTTTTAAGGCATTGTGCAAAACAAAGGAGGTTTGTTTTTTCTGCTCTTTCTGGATAGATTTTTATGCGATTTGAGTATTTAACGTTGGTTTTGTGTCTTGAAATTTTGTAGATGGAGAGTTTGGTATTGGAGGATGAAAATCCTAGTTATGCGCTGTTGAGATATATATCTGAATCCGGTTGTAACAATCTAGTATTGGGTTCTTCGTCTTCAAACTTTATTACAAGGTACAGATCCTAAATTTCTGAAATGAAAATAAACTGTGATCCCTGAAATTGGAAATTTTGTTTTTCTCAAGATGATAGTTCATTGTATTAGAAGTATAGAACATGTTAACTCCAATGACCAAAACATGTTAATACATTCTTTTGAGATGAGATGTTCCAAAGTTTTCATCCTTTTGATCTTCCGAGACAGCTATAAAAGATATCACAATCTTGAAATGTTGTAGCTTAAATGTAATCTGGATTGGAGGCTCAAATATACAATAGTATTAATGGAAGGAGAAACCCCAATTTAGTAGTCAAGAGAATGGCATAAAGTTCAAATGAGACTTCTCAATGCCATGTTTCAATTATTTACATTTAGAAGCTTGAATCTTATATCAAGGTATCACCCCATTAAATTGAATCCACAATAATTTCTTTTGTTATGACATATCACATATGTTTTCATAACCTTTCTTACCACCTCAAGGTCCTCAACACATGTTTCTCGTGCTTCCTCTAACCATATTAGAAGTTGACCAAACCTTCATACAGTGAGACATTGGTCTTCCTTTTATATGTTGAACCCAATTCAATACACCTTCCTTTGTTTTATCCCCTTGTAGTAGTTCATCCTTGGTTTTCTCATCTCTAAAATTAAAGATCAATCAATGAATATTACTGCATACAAGTATTAGTGCACATAGCTATGGATAATGGGTGGAGGAGAACAAGTTTTTTTTATACCAAGTTTTGCTTATTTTTCTGAATGTGGTGTGTTAGTTCACCACTATGTAATTTTTTTCTTTCCATGATAGACTCCATAAAATGAGTATGACAATTTGGGATAAATGTTATTGTTTGGAACTTCTAGGAAATTAAAGGGTCGGGACATAGCATCAACCCTTCTGAAATTTGTTACAAACACATGCAATATTTACGTCGTATCAAGAAACAAACTCATCAAAAAGTTAGCCAATCCCTCCTCAAGTGCTGGTAAGCTAGAAATACTTTGTTTTCTAGAGCCATTATGTTGTCAGTTTCTACTTGTTGTCTCTATTCATCACATGCTATTATTATTTCTATTGATATAATCATCATCATCATCATCATCATCATCATCATCATCATCATCATCGTCATTATTATTATTACTATTATTATTGTTTTTATTATTGTTATTAATATTAATATTATTATTATTATTATTATTATTATTATTATTATTATTATTATTATTATTATTGTCGTTGTTGTTATTGCTCCTAGAGACCAGTGCTGGGAACAGTATGCACACTCTAACAGAGTATAGAGAAAGTTCCAGTACCAGTGGTGAACATATATATACTCTTCATTCTCGTACTACCTCGGAAGCATCGTCAGAAGTTAGTGACTTGTTCGGTCGAGGATATACAAATCGCGATTCTTTTGCTAGTTCTGTTGTAGAAGATAATCAGGGAGGTAACCATGTTTTCATGACTTCTTTTAAGGATGCTAAGCAGGTGAGCAATTCTAAGATCTATCTACCTAGAGCTTCTTTCTTGAAATTCACGACTTCTTCGAAACATTTTTTATTTCTAAAATTAAACAACTTTATTTCCTCCCTGCTGACCTGTTTTTGTTATACTGGTAATGTTTTAGAAATATCAAAAGCAATGCTTATATCTCTGGAGCAAAAATATTTTTGTGCAGTCTAAGTTTCAAGCTGAATTAGAAGGACTGCAGTTAGAACTACGCACTACTCTTGACATGTATGATCGAGCTTGTGAAGATCTGGTACATATCCAGAAGAAGGTGAATACTGGATGCATTTTGATTATGCCAAACCCTTCCATGGAAATATTAACACATGGACTAAAGAAAAATGTATAAAGGCACATATAAGAAACACATATACTACATCAGAGGTACATTATTCTTCACTGATGCTACTGTTACCTCATATATCTGGACTATCTACTCACCAATTTGGACATTTAATTATTGGGCTACCAATTGATTAATCATCAGGAAGCGTCCTCTGGTATTTGTCAACAAACAATTATTATGAACTAAGACTATATTTCTAAGTGCTATCCCAGTTATATTTCTAATTGGTTTAGCTTTCAATACTTTTGCAGGTTCAGGCACTTTCTTCTGAATGTATTGAAGAGGCAAGGAGAGTGCGTGCTGTCATGGAAAGAGAAGAAATGTGGAGAAAAACTGCTGCCGAGGAGAAATGCAAGCATTTGGAAGCCATGAAAGAACTTGAGGTGGCAAAGGAATTGCTGGCAAAAGAGGTTCACGAAAGACAAAGAGCAGAACTGAGTGCTCTGACAAAATCATCAGAAAGACAGAAATTAATTGATGCTCTTTTCTCTGAGGATAAAAGATACAGAAGGTACACCAGGGATGAAATAGAGGTTGCAACTGATTTTTTCTGTGAGACCAAGAAGATAGGTGAAGGAGCTTATGGAAAAGTGTACAAATGCAGCCTTGATCATACACCAGTAGCCGTCAAGGTTCTTCAGCCAGATGAATCCGATAAGACCAAGAAAGAAGAGTTTCTGAGAGAGGTATGCATCAGCTTATTTTGTTCTCAAAAAAGGTTTTGGATCCTTTTGATCCTAATGGTGTGATTAGTAGATAGACATTAGTTGGTCTGTTTCTTTCTGGGTTTGCCGTGTTTTTTCATGGCTTTCTTTGTTGTTGCATTTCAGATTTCTCTTTTGAATAGTCTTTATACATATAAAGAAAAAAAAGCTTCTCTATACAATTGCGTCAATTGGAGTTGGATTTCTCTGACCGTTTGTCAATACTTGGCAGGTTGAAGTTCTTAGCCAACTACGTCATCCACACTTGGTTTTACTACTTGGAGCTTGTCCAGAAATCGGTTGTCTAGTTTACGAATACATGGAAAATGGAAGTCTTGAGGAACGTCTTTTCTGCAAAGAAGGAACAGAACCTCTTCCATGGTTTATTCGGTTCCAAATTGCTTTTGATGTAGCTTGCGGTCTCACATTTCTACATGGCTCAGAACCAGAACCAATTATTCATCGCGATCTGAAACCAGGGAATATCTTGTTAGACAGAAACTACGTGAGCAAGATTGGAGATGTTGGGTTAGCTAAATTTATGTCATCGGTTGTGCCTGACAATGTTACGGAGTACAGAAACTCTACTCTTGCAGGTACACTCAGTTACATGGACCCTGAGTATTACAGAACTGGTACTCTCAGACCCAAATCAGATGTATATGCTTTTGGAATAATCATTCTCCAGCTGTTGACGGCTCGCCATCCAAATGGGTTGGTAGTGAGTGTTGAAAATGCCATTAATAACGGTTCCTTTGGTGACATTCTAGACAAGTCGATTTCAGATTGCCCAATTGTTGAAGCAGAGGAATTGGCATGGATTGCATTGCATTGTTCCAAACTAAGATGCAGAGATAGGCCTGATCTTAAATCTGAAGTTTTGCCTGTGCTCGAAAAGCTCTCGAGTCTTGCTAGTGTTCAGCTTCAGAAGGGCAATATTTATACACCGAGCTACTACTTCTGCCCCATCCTTCAGGTGCATGATGTAAACTCAAATCTGGTCTTCTCATGCAAATGCTTATTTACTGTGCATGCATCTCTTACTCTGATCTGTTCATTGTTTTGGGTATTGCAGGAGGTAATGGATGATCCGCACATAGCAGCTGATGGATTTACCTATGAGTACGCTGCAATCAAGGCATGGCTTGAGAAACAAAAAGTATCTCCTGTGACAAGGCTTATGCTCCCACATACTGTGCTAACCCCAAATCACACTTTACGCTCTGCCATACAAGAGTGGAAGCAACACGTTCCGAGGTCCTGAA
>MVGT01003301.1:311228-361888 GCA_002174775.1 Macleaya cordata
AAAGAGAGAGAGAGAGAGAGAGAGAGAGAGAGAGAGAGAGAGAGAGAGAGAGAGAGAGTTTGACTGTGCACGATTCAACGGAGTTTCCTAATTAAGCCGTCTCAGTCCAAACTTGCTGGTTTTATTGCGAAAGATATGCAGAGAGATTAAGCTCTATAAATCTTATGGATGGAAGTCAAGGTACCTCCACTTGTAGAAACTCTTAAAGTATTGTTGAGCCGAAGTTCCTTGGTACACAATCTCCACTACTCCAAGGTCAGCTTCTTTGGTGTAAATTTTAGTAACATGTTTTTGTATATCTGTAAGACTTTTTGTCCTAGTAATTTGAGATTGTTTTTTCGCTGAACTTTATCCCACATGTGTAAGAATTTTGAAGTATTAATAAAGACATCATTTGGACGTTGACAATAAAAGAGTCTAAGATTTATGGATGTGGTTATATCATTTCAATCTTTCATTACCAAATTCCATATCCCTTTTCATGCACTTCAACTCCTTATTTTCGTGGAGTTTCATTGCACACCAGTCACTTAATGGTATAAATAAATACATAATAGAAAGAGATGAACATAAAAGGAAATGAATAAAGATGAAGAAAAATGGATTTATTATTAGTATTAATCCTGCTTGCGCTCCAAAAAAAACTAAGTAGTTTCATTAGATACAACAGTGCTTCTCCTTGGAACACGCCATATATGTAGTAATAGCAACCTGTTTCAATCTGTCTGAATTAACTTACCTAGGAAAAATGCAAAAGTCCAAACAGGTAGGGTTTGCACCAGCTATGGCTGCAAAAAAGACATCCATTTCTCTATGGCAACTTAACAATAGGTGCAAAAGAACTTGAAAACTTAAAACAGGCCAGAACCTGTTTTCGTTTTATTTTAGCTTTTTATTCGTCGACTGTGATCATCTTTCTGTTGATAAACCTTTCTGATTCGGTTACTGATCTCGATCTTGAACCTGCTCTCATGTGCTCTTCTTGGGAAGATCGATATGGGACTCCCATTATACAGCTCTTGCTTGTTCCCTGATTATCCACACTCAAAACAAAATATGTAAGAAGATAATGTATAGGACTTGAATATAATCTATGTTTCCATAGTATTTAGAAACATATTCTTAAAGTTCAAATAGTTTTTAAATGTGCCAACAGATATAACAGTTTAACCTCTATTATGCACAAAGAGTTAACAAGCCCCTTCCCTTTATGTTGTTTCCTTAATATTTTCTATGACTTGAGTTCTGTTCTGTTATGCTTTTTACCTTTTTTTACTTTCAAAACTTATACAAGAAGAAAGATTTAGTTCAGTATTTGTTTCTAAAAGTGGGATGAGGACGTGGAAAGATCTTCAGACCTACACTCAAGTTGGGAATATGCTTCCAGATATAAGTAAATGGAGGAACTGGATTCAAGATTGCCGAAACTCATATAATTAGAACAATGCACTCTTATATGATAATGACGATGAATTTGAAGTCAGGATCACAAGTAACAACCACTTAGTTTTTAATATATGTTAGGCTGCACCTCAAGTACTTCCTTTTCCATTTTTATCACTTACTGATATAACTTGGAGCTTTTAATGTCTTATGACTGTTTCTGATTCCTACTTTTCCAGTTTGTGAAGATCTATTGTTGCTGTATGTCCAGAAGGTTAAAACTCAATCTAGCTGGGTTGTAGGTTTGAGCTTCAACATACTTAATGTGGTTCTAAGCAAGAATGAAATCTAACGGGTCGATACTGACATGAAATTTTGTTAACCAGAGTTGTTGGGATTCACTTATTCAACATCAAATATCTTTGGGATGCAAGTTATCTTTTTGAATTTATAGGAGAAGATTTATCATCTTTAGTTATTGTGAAGTAAACAAAAATAAAGATAATAAAAGAACAGTGAGATTGAGGAAGTAAAAAATTTCTCGCATTTATTGCTACTGCACTGTTCATTCTAGTTGCTACTGCTTGTGAAATAAAGTCTCCGTGTTTTGTCAGTGAGACTGAATACTTGCAATTCAATAGATACCTTGTTTTAAAAGTGTGGTTTTGTTGACTCATGTTTAACGTCGGACACAAAGACCCCACTTTGTAATTGGTGGGGACTTAAAACAGTCAACTTCACCATCCTATTGATCGTTTAAGACCATTAATGTCCCAACCAATCACATGGACGTTTCTTCTTGACCCACGTTACACATGGTTGATAAATGAAACTCTTGTTGTATTGTAGAAATAAGCTATCTTCCAAACAAATAGTTGTTTATTGTTAGCAAGTACACTAACCTCACTTGTAACCGATGATCTTGGACGTGAATTTGCAGTGTAAGACCAAGGAGCGTAGACAAAGAGGCTGGCGGCAAATGATTCATTGATTCCAAGGTCTCTTAACCGGTTAAGCTCTGGCAAAACAACGGTACCAAGATCTGGTCTGTCCTTCCTCCTCAACTCAGAACACTGCAGAGCAATCTTTGCAAATGAAAGAGCTTCTTGCACAGGCCAATTTGGAACTGTAGGATCCAACATCTGCTCAAAGGTACCTTTCTCTATAGACCTTTCAACATAATGAGATAATCCCATTGGAGGTTTTGCTGTGATAATTTGAAGCAACATAATCCCCAACGAATAAACATCTGATTTGATTCCCAGCATTCCTGTTTGTTGATACTCTGGATCAATGTAACAAAACGTTCCCGCTGCCGATGTCATCCGATATTGTGTTACAGTATCGGCTACTGACGGTGGGACTAACCTTGCCAGGCCTACATCACTGATCTTGCTCGTGTAGTTTCTATCTAAAAGGATATTACCGGGTTTAAGATCTCTGTGTACAAGAGGCTCTGGTTTTGTCTGGTGAAGAAACAGAAGTGCTGTTGCAATTTCTGCTGCTACTTTGAATCGGATTTGCCATGGGATTGCAGGAGTATCTCCATGTCGGAAAAGCCTGTCATCTAAGCTACCATTATCCATGTATTCGTAAACCAGGCATCCGTTTTCTGGACAGGCTCCTAGTAATAAAACCATGTTTGGATGTCTGATGCAGCTCAGCACCTCAACCTGCATTTTCATGATCATGATATATAGAAAGAACCACAAAAAACAGTCACACACCAAACACTCCATGCACCTATATGTATGGGTCGGATTCTAGGACACCAGCTTTTGACAAGAATTTTGTCAAAATCCTTTCACTGTTGGATGCAATCATCTGATGGTTATTGACTCGCTTATAGGAAAATAAGAAACTAACGTAGTCTTGAAAGCATCGAAGAATGATTGCACTGTAGCTTTGAAGTATTTGCACTACAATAGTATTAGACAATTATGATCATTTAGTTTTATTCTACTACTATTACTACATACCTCTTGTTGGAACTGTTTCATTCCCTGTACTGCATCTGCTTTCAAAACCTTAACAGCAACCGGTGTGTGATCGATAATGGTTCTATAAACTGGTCCATAACCTCCTTCACCAATCTTTAATAAACCCGAAAAGTTATTGGTGGCAGCTTCAATCTCTTCAATTGTGTACTTTCTGTATCTAATGTCGTTCTTCGCCAAGGAATTCAAGGCTCTCTTCTTCTCTTCTGCCTCCCATTGGACCTTCATCTCGGCTTCCATCCTTTTTTTAGCTTCCATTTCTGCTATCTTTTGAGCCATCGCCGCTGCTTCTATGGCTTCTTTGCACTTCGCCTGTTCCATCTTTGCAATTTTAAGCGCCGCCTCTTCAGTAAATCTCGCTCTCTCGAATCTACGGCATTCCTCTGTCTTCCACTGCTGAAGCTCGCTAGCCTGAAAAATCAAAACAGTGTTAGAGATAGGAGAACTAGACATCAATTGTTGCATCCATCTTTTCATTTTTGCGCACCCACATGTTTTAAATGATAAAAGACAGAAGGGATCAAAATTCAAATGACCCAGGATTACCCATGGCTGTTGGGGTTGTTTACCTATGGCTCTGGGGATCATGAGGAAATGATCCAAAGGTTAATTTTTTTTCTTTTCTTTTTTTGTGATGATGCTTTTCTCATCATGTAGATCAACATCATTTCTTAAATTATTTCCATATGTATCTCTACGTCGGTGTAAAATGGGTGTAAGAGCAACTATAGTATTAATAGAGAAAAAGTGGGGTAGTGTTAATCTTCTAAAGCGTGTGATTTTTTTAGTACAAACTCAATAAAAGGAACAAACCCATCCTAAAAAAACACGTGCAATATGCAAGAAGAGGAATTGGAAATATAATGCAAATTGATTGATGATCATCATCGGATGTGTTTGAAAATTCTGAATGTGGCGAATTGAACTGTCGTGAAGAGGCTCCATGGTTGCTATCATCATCAGAGAAGGTTTGATTATCATAATATTGTGCGGTTCTCAAAGTGTGGATCGAACGGTCTTGATTGTCCGTCGAGAAGTTATTGTTAGCACGATTCTCGAAGGGAGATCTTAGCCGCTCCTTTGGAGGTATTTTGATGTGATCATGGCTCCTATTATCAAAAGCGGGCTTCCTCGCAAGTGGTGGTGGCCCTAATCCACCTCTTCGACTGGGGCCCCTAGTAAAAGGTGTTCTGCTTCGGCAACAACCACAATCAAGAAACCGTGACAAATCTGGGAGTCCAAATCCTGTACACTTTCTATTTGGGCTACGTGGCGAAATAATAATGGTGGAAGTATTATTTTTACACGTCTCCCTGGAGTACAGGATCCAGACTCCCATAAAATTAGAAACACATTGCAAAAGCAAAATTATTTTATTATTTGGTATATCAACATCAGCTTGGTTTTTGCGAACCAGCATGGGTTAAATCTTGGATAGATTTAATCCGAACCCTAGGGGTTCAACCTAACCTTGGATTAGACTTGGAATTGGATTTGAACTGGTTCTTTTCCTATTTACGGTTGGGTTCGAGTCGAAATTTTGGTCTTTTTTGGTTGGTGATCCCGATATGATTAGTTGTTTTTGAAAATAAGGGAAACAAAAACGCGTATTAATTACCCATAATTCCTGTTAATCAGTTCCAGTTCCGGTACTCCGTTGGTTGGAACCGGAACTAGGATAATTGGATTTGGTTTCAGTCACGATTATTTGATATTTAATTCTTATGCAATTCTTTATAAGCCATTTCTGGATTCTAGTAATTTGGTTCCGGTTCCATTAGGTACAAAAGTACCCAGAACCGAAACCAGTCAGGTTAATGGTTCCTAGCATTATTTGATATTTAATTTTTATGCAATTCTTTGTAAGCCATTTCTGGGTTCTAGTTCCAGTAGGTACAAAAGTACCCATAACCGAACAGTAAGGTTAATGGTTCCTAGCAGTTTTGGTTTCGATAGTGAAATAAGTAGCGCTGGAACAGATAAATCTTGATGGTTCAATTCTGGCACTGAATTTGGGGCCGTCGATTTTATCTAGCTAGTTATATCTATAAACTTACTTCATTGGATCCCCGAGATCTTGATCAGGTGCAGTAAGTCCCACTGACAATAGTTGCCTCGGCGGAGCTCCATGGAATGGTACGGGTCGAATCGCAGATCGGGTGGTCGTGGCCTTCAGTTTTGATATAACGTATACCCCACAGAAGTCTGGTGCAAGTTTAGTTAACACAGTTGCCACATCTGGTTTTCTCATGAAGTTCCTGTTATCGAGATTCAAGACGATTAAGAGCTAGGTTATTTAGATACATTGACTAATAGAGAGATTGGAGATGATACTTCAGCCCACCTTATCAGTCAATTCTGTTCACAAGACAATACAAAATAACTTGTTTGTTTCGTAGAGCCGTCAATACAATTAGAAAATAGTTTGTCCTGTTTTTACGTAAGTTATAGGGTTTTAAAATCGCATGTAGCGTATATCGAGAACCCAAATGTATTGTAAGGTATATATATATATATATATATGGGTCAGGTTATATAGCCCCTCTTATATAACCCCCTGCTTATGGGGCCTACATACAATGCATCAAGGGGCTAATTTTAGGAAAAAATGTTCTCCTCACTATGTATAACATCATATTAAAAAATCAGCCCGTTCTAAAACTTATAACCCCCTCAAATTAACCCTTAAAAAATTGGTAAGTTTTTAATTTTTATTTTGACCGTTGATTTACAATGGTTGATTTATGAGGTTAAAATTTTTAGAACTGGCTGATTTCGGGTGAGTATATTTTTCTTACCATGTAGATTATCTTCTCTAAAAATTAGCCCCTAGATGCATTCTATGTGAGTCCTACAAGGTGGAGGGATTATTATTGGGCTATATAAGGGGGCTATATAACCTCACACACTCTCTCTCTATATATATATATATATATATATATAGCATAAAACTATTAAATCAACTCAATATAACTCAGAAAAACCAATTCATTTCATTTATAAGTGGTAAGTAACTTCATTTTTCGGATCATAAGTCGTGGAGCAATACTACAGGGACACCAGATTTTGACACCAAAGATTACATCTGTTTATTTTATTGATTGAAAACCAATTATAACAAAGCATTAATTCCATTTCAGCCCCTCATACCACTTTTAAAAATCAGATGTAATATTTGGTGTCAAATTTTGGTGTTATTCTAGCAAAACTCTTAAGTCGTGAGTCAAAAAAGATAACATCTACAAGTATGATGCTTTCTTCACATTCATATATGATATATAATTGTATGTGCAAAAAGAAACCTAAAAACTCTCAACTTCTCCTACTTAAAGTTTTTCTTAATCTAAAATGCCTTAAATGTTCGAAGAAGAAAAAAAAATTAAACAAAAAATAATAATTTTTAAAAAACTCCTGGACCCCTTACAGAATTCAAAATATCGCGATATTTTAGATGCGAGTTTTTTGAAAAATTGTAATGGAAACTACGTATCGCGATATATCGCAATTTTCAAAGCAATGATTGGACCGAATTAGGGAAAAGATATATCCTGTTATAGTCTGTTTGGATAAAGGATTTTAAGGAGGGATTTTGTGGGAACCAGGGATTTTGAGAAAAAATATAACATGATTTTTCCACCAAATCCCTGGTCCCCACAAAATTCCTCCCCCAAATCCCTTGCAAAGACTAATATATTTTTTCTCAAAATCCCTGGTCCCCACAAAATTCCTCCCCCAAATCCCTTGTCTAAACAGACTATTAGTCTTTGCAGATCATCTATTTAATTTACGTTTAATACATGAATAAAAGTTGTTCTTTTACAAAATTCACAAATACAAAGAGATTTTTAGCGACGCTTTAGTGACGGTTTATTTGGATTTTCTAGCTTTTAAAAACGTTCGCCACAAGTCAGTTTTGTAGAATTCGATCGTATTTGCATTCCAATTTAATCAAAGAACCAACTACATTTTTATTGCAGTACGTATAGCATTACCTTTTTAATAATTGTATTAATTAAATTTTAATATTCTTATGTTTTTATTAAGAAAATAATATATGTAAGTGGGTTTGAGCCCGGATCCGATAATATTTACATATCAATATAAAACCATAGCAATCAACGAAATAACCATTAAACATCTCTTAATTTTCTTTATTTGAAAGAAAAAAAAAATTTAACAGTGTATATGCAGAGAGAGAGAGAGAGAGAGAGAGAGAGGACCTTGTAAGGGCATTCCTGTGTGATGCACCTAATGCAATATTGTGGATAAAGTTGGTATCGATAAAATCAGCAAGTGCCCTAGCAATATCCGTGTCATGAAGGATCACCTCCTTTGGAACAACCTGAAATAATATCCTCACCTTCCATCAAAATAAGATTTTGATCACAAAATAAGAGAGCTTATATATTGCTGAACAGGAGGGATTAAAAAAAAAAAACCCCATCTAAATGCCCCCGTTAAACCCCAATTACGTGGGACCCAAATGGAAAGATTCTAGGCACTGATTTTTGGTTAGAATGGCTTTATGGCTGTGTAATCACCATATTCGAAAATCAACCAGATCTAAAACTTAATTCTATCAAAAATTGGTTGCACATTAAAGATACAATACTAAAATTTGAAACCTCAAAAGATTTAAAAGTTTAAAGTTTTTTATTATATGATTTGTAGGGGGTTAAAAGTTATAGAAGATACTGGTTTTTAGATATTTGGCCCCTCGTCAAAAATCAGTCCTTAGATCATCATCTTTTATGTATACAATAGGGGCATTGGATATTTGGCCCCTCACCTCATTGCTGAAATGATCAAAATCATTATAAAATAGATGATTTTTATTTGAATTTTGCATGATAATATTATCTATCCACCAATCACATTTATGTAATTATAACGTAATACGTATATACGTACCCCTTTGCGGGCACAAAATCCACGGAAGGGAAGGAAAAACTGTTGCATTTGATCGGATTCAGATTGATCTTTACTTGTTTCAGAGGTAGTACTCCCATGACCACTCCCATCGTTACTTTGATCTACATGAACAATCCGCGAAGAAAATTAACGGTCATGATGATCTTTCGATATGATTTCGATAATTATAATGATCTTGATGGATCGGTGATGATGATTTATGATGATGAGTGATTGAATGAAAGAGCTGATGGAAGGTACGTACAATGTTGTTTGACCCTGACATGGACGAGGACAACGGTTTTGTCCTTCATCGGAAGATTATCAACGGCCCATCGTAGAGCAAATTGGCTGCTCTTGTCCCTATCAATCGCCACCGCAACGGTGGCGTTTATGCAATCGTCGACGTTGGACGATGGAAGGTAAGGTGCCATATATATGAATCTGATGAAGATTTAGGAGATGGGGTTTGTGACACCGTTGTGCTTTGGATCAGCGCAACCAGAATCACCACCACCACCACCACTACTGAGAAGGCAGGTGGAATAGATGAAAGGTTCCAATCACAGCTACTATTCTCCTAAAAACTATAAAAAGAAGCTTTAACTAACTCAAGGGATCTCCTCCTTTCCCTATTTCTTTTGTACCTTGACTTGGTCTGTTAGAAAGTTGAGTAATGTTTGTAGGAGATTTGATTGGAGAATTTTTCGGTAGGTTTTTCTTAGGACTCTTTACATGGAGATGATCTAAGGGTTGATTTTATTATTTTCTTTTGGCGAAAATGATTTGATTATTCTCTTAAAAAACTATATCATTCTAAAACTTCTTACCCTTTCTACATAGTGAAATTTTGCACCTTTTATTATAAATTTTAAATGGTAATATTGAAAGGATTAAAAATTTAAAAATGATAAGATTTTTTGTGAGGATAATTTTTATGGTGAGCTAGGAGAACATCCTTACCGAACATCAATCCTGCGAGCGATCATCTCCATGGACCATACTGGTGAAAAATAAAAGCTATTTTGTGTGGGCCTGCCACTAATTAGTGGCAAAAAAACGTAAACATGCTATTAGTTAATAATACTAACACCTTTACGTGCAAATAATTAACCACTAACTTATCTTATTTTTTCGATTAAAAATGTATTAGAAATTCAGAGGTGTGAGTTACTGCAATTCGTAGACATTCACAAGTAAAGAAGATAGAGAGAAGAGAAAGATAACAAGAACAAAGAATAAATTAAACAAAGTAAAACAAAAGGTTGAGGCAAGAATTGGATCCTCTAGCCTTAAGATAGATTCGCCCTACACAACTGGTACTCATGGTTTTAAAGCGTCTGTCTCCCAGGATACAACAACATAAATTTCTCAAAGTAGTAGCACTCCGAGAACTAGCGAACCAAACGTTGTGTTGAATTCTCTCTCTAAAAACAAACACGACAAACTCTCTAAAAACTCTTATAATGCAAGGATGATAATGATTAAATGAATGCAAATGCCATGGACTACTTGGGTTTTTATAGTTTTCAAAGTACCATTTCATAACACATTTAGGGCAAGTCATCAAGCAGTTTTCATATTCTAGTGGGATCCCTTAATCTGTTATCATGGATCCCTTTCCACTAGTTTAGGGATCCTTAGTGGAGAGTCCATTGAATGAGCGTGGCACCAAATAAAAAAGCGGTACGTTAAATGGAATAGCATTACACTGAATGATTCAGTGGTGCGCTAAATGATTCAACAAATATTTTTTATTATTTAATCATATTTATTAAGAAACCAACTTCTCTCTCCAACTTTTTCTATTTTTTTTATTAAAAAAATGTAACAAAATAACTATCTCTTCTCCTTATCTCTCTCAACCGTCCTCTCTTTTTTCTCTCTCTCAATTTTTTTTAATCTATTTTAAAGGATTATCCACTACAGCAAAAACACCTCCACACCATTGGGTTTGGACATTAAGGGATCCATTTTTACATTTCTCACTAGACTTGCCCTTAGAGCATCCACAGTGGTAAGGTAAATTTGGATTTTACCTTATCTCACTTGCACAGTGGGTAGGCTAAAATAAGAATTTTAGCCTACGAGACTCGGAGATAGGCTAAAATTGGCCTTCTGGAAACAAGTCTCCAGATATATTTACGGGGCGTAGAACTGACACTGCGTCCAATGGGGCGTAGAGGTAAGAGCACGTCCCGTATTTTTTTGCTTTTAAAAATTACATGGGGCGTGGAGATAGCCCCACGGCCCATGCCAAGCGTGGTGGTAGCACCACGCCCAGCACCAGGCGTGGTGCAAGCCCCACGTCCCACTAATTCTTATATATATATATATATATATAAATTTAATCAATTTCAATCCCACGTATGGCTTTTTTTTATTACTACATAGAGAAGGCTGATCTAAGGGTTGATTTGTGGTGACAATGATCTCCTCACCGTGTAGATCATCATATGTCAAAATCAACACATTCTAAAACTTCTAACCCTCTCAAATCATCTCATCAAAATCTTAAAAAAATTTATGTTTTTTAAGCTTTAATTTTAGTACAAATATGTAACTAACTTTTGATGAGGTTAGAAATTTTAGAATTGGATGATTTTCGGGTATGATGAAGTATAAGGTAAGGAGATCATTTTTACAAAAAAATCAGCCTTTAGATCCTTTCCGTGTGGGCCCTATGTGATTGGGGTTTAGTGGGGGCATCTTTTTAGTTTTTACAAAAAAAAAACCATTTTTAAAAAAAAAAAAAAAAATTTGCTAGGCGTGGAGGAGGCTCCACGCCTAGCATCAGGCGTGGTTCTTAAACCACGCCTGATATATTTTATTTTTTTTTAATTTTTTTTACTTTTTTTAAATTACGATTATATCCTTTAAATTAGTTTTTTATTAATTTCTCAAATTTTTTTAAAAAACTACCACTGTGCATGAGGTTCTCGTAAGCTAAATAACAGTAAGGTAAAATAGCTTTTTACCCTGCATCACTGTGGATGCTCTTAGTGACTCTTTTGGGGAGGTTTGTCACACTACTGGTTGTGACTTTTCACATAAATATGCTTCAGTAACCGTTGGATGAATTGTACACATCTCTTCATCATATGCGATGTATCACTAACCATTGGATGTTAGCCCATCTCATTAGACACCTTGAAGAGGCATCAATTTAAATTATATTTTAACTACTGTTAAAGGGTGTACTTTGAAATACAATTTCTCGTTCATTAGAAAACGTAATTTGAGCCAATAAAATATGACACCGTTTCCAACAAAATGCATGTCATATGAAGGTTACTAGAACCAAAACCATTGCACAATGATACTGTAAAAGACACGGACCCTTAGCGTGCATCTCTACACTTCTCCCATAACTTATTAGGAGGTATTAAAGTTAAAGCTTCTTGATTTTTTTTTTTTTTTTTATGTATAGTTTGCCATTAATTTGTCCCATGTGATCTTAGATATTGTTCTATAGTTTATTGACCAGTAGTGTTGTTTGGACTGACTAAGTTACAAAAGTTGTACNGTTTGCCATTAATTTGTCCCATGTGATCTTAGATATTGTTCTATAGTTTATTGACCAGTAGTGTTGTTTGGACTGACTAAGTTACAAAAGTTGTACTCTATACTTATGTGGCATTGTCAATCCTACTGCCATGTAAGTTGGAACAATGATGCTAGGCTTACCGAAAAGCCTGCAAAACTTTCTATCGAACGAACAATCTACGGTGAGCGCATACCACTTTGGGATAGATACAAATCACGAGGGTATGTAAAAAATAGTTCCTCTGTCGGATTATCTTTCAGTAGAAAATTATGTAGGATTTTACCGTAAATTTAGCATTATCCAAATTGGAAACCCCTTCAAAATATTTTTAAGAGAGAAAAGTGGTGGGTACCACCCTGCTACATAAGCATTAACATCGGTCCAAAAATCATTTTTGTTTATTGGTAGCGGTTTTGACCCACCTAGTTTTGCCCGATATCTGAGTTGAAGTATGATTGGTAAACTCTGAGTGAGTCAACTCATTTTTCAGCCGGATTCATAAAACCATAGTTTCCATTTTCCATTCCCGATCAAAATCCGTCCAGAATTCATAATGGGCGCGATTTAGCACAACAACTTTCTCAAATTTTCTCTCTCTACAACACTGACTCTGCAAATCTCTCTCTCTCTCTCTCTAGATTAATAAAAAGAAGTTGTAATATATCGCAACAAAACCCTAGTTTTCAAAAGGAGAACCAACCATTCTGCTCTGATTCATAAATCAAATCTTCTGTAAATGTCTTCAATTTACGTATCGGAGCCTCCGACGAAGGGGAAAGTAATTTTGAATACGAGCTATGGACCAATCGATATTGAACTTTGGCCTAAAGAAGCACCAAAAGCTACTAGAAACTTTGTTCAACTCTGTCTTGAAGGTTACTATGAGAACACTATTTTCCACCGTATCATCAAATCTTTCCTCGTTCAAGGCGGTGATCCTACTGGAACTGGAACAGGTAAAAACCTAAATCCTAACGAATTATGTAAGTTAAGACATTGTTTTGAATTCATTTGTAGAGGATTTAAGTACAATAATTAGGTTTTGTAAGTGATAGAGTGATCTTTTTCGTTTTTTTTTTGAATGGAAAGGAAGAAATTTTATTTAGAATAGAAAAAGAACACAAAGAGAAACAAAAACCAGTAGAAACAGAAATTTATATAAAGATACAATATTGGTAGAATGATCTCGCTTGCTACCCTAATCTGATTGAGATTCTGCAAAAAGTTTTTTGAAGTTGTAAAGTAGCCTTTTTGGTGTGATTCAGTGAGATTAAGTCCGTTTGGTACTGATTTGTTAAGGAAGATGAGTTAAATACTTAACATGGAGATTTTTATTCTGAAAATTGGGCATCCTATGCCTATCAAAATTCAAAAAGAAAGAAAATTTTAGCATCTTAGAAAGTTGTGAGTAGTCTTGTTGCTGCAATTCAGTGACATTCAGGTCCTTGTGGTACTGATTAGTTAAGGAAGATGAGTTAAATACTTGGATTTTTATTTTTTAATTTGGGTTATCATAGGGTGATGCTTATTTTGGAAATTGATTTTCTTAGACGGGTTTCCGTCGTTGCCATAATCCATCTAGATTCTACACTAGTTTTATAAAGTTGTAGAGTAGTCTATTTTGCCGAGATTCAATGAGATTGAGCCACGCTGCTAAGGGCATTCCATCCAGCGTAAGCATCTGGATAATCTGGAATGCGACGTGGCATACCCGAAAGCCCTAAGAAATGCATGGGAAAGAGGGTAGGATTAACCCCGAAAGAAGTGATCCAAAAATGGATTTGACCTAAAGTTTCAGGGTATGTCCGACCAAAGATTTTACCCACCCAATAGTGAAATCCTGCAAATAAAGCAAAAACGGCTCCCATAGCCTATCAGAGAAAGCCGTAGCGCGTTAGCGCGCTTCCGTTTTTCAGCTGGCTGCTCTGCTATACTATACTAGTCTCCGCGCGCTAGCGCCCCTATAGAGTAAGGGGACTCTATCATGATCTTACGAATCTAAAGATCTCAAAATTGAAGAACGAGCTCTTTGGCTCGCCCCTATCTCTAAAGGGGCTTACGCACTGAACTCGCTAGGGGATGGGATTCATTCACTTGCATTCCTGCTAGCACTACAAAAAGCTCCGGTCTTAACGCCCCTACTACTGCTGCGCAGCCTTTCCTCGGGTTCGTAGAGTCGGGTTTCCCGTTTACCCACAACGGAGGAGCCGCCCCCACCAGGCAGGCGGAGTTGTTAAGGAAATTGAGTGTCTTACACCAATACTTATATTGAAAGCATGCGTTTTTCAATGTTTCAGGTGGTGAAAGCATATATGGAAAGCCTTTCGCTGATGAGTTCCATTCACGTCTAAGATTTAAGCATAGGGGCTTGGTTGCATGTGCTAATGCTGGGACACCAAATTCAAATGGAAGTCAGTTTTTTATAACTTTGGACCGCTGTGATTGGATTGATAAAAAGAACACCATCTTTGGGAAGGTGATCTCTTTTTATTTATTTATTTTGGATTGTTATTTCTAACTCAATTTCAGTTTTGCTGGAACTGACTCCAACTTTTACAGGTAACTGGTGAATCACTTTATAATCTTCTGAACATAGGTCAGGTAGAGACTGATAAGAGCGATCGGCCATTGGATCCAGCTCCAAAGATACTCTCTGTTGAGGTCAGTTTACTTGTTGGGATGCAACTTATATTAACATTTATCTGATTATAAACTATGAAAAGAAAATGCATGTACGATGTGTTTCCTACACTAGATTACTTTTTCTTGACTATTTACCGGGAAGTGATACGAACTCATTTCTTTAGTGCATAATCTTGTAGTTGAAATTCTTGGGTGGTTATCTATCTGGTCAAAGGTCATCTTTGGTGTTAGAAACAACGTCCTGACCACTCATGATGGTGCTATTCTTTCATGGTGAGGTCTGACATGGAAAAAGATTGTCCATGTGATAGAGTTCCTTTCAGATTGGCCACATGAGTAGTTACTTTTTGAGACACCCCTTACACTTCAGTTTTGCACTCTTTCTTCAATTAATAGCAACCACCAAGTTTTTTTTTTTCTATTTTCTTTGAGGTTATGGGTAAAAAAGAGGAAGAACAATTACTCTTCTAGCCACATCTTTGAGGATTTAGACTTTCCATGTTAAGAGGGGTGAGCTGGTCAAACAGGTGGACCCATTTGGTCAGTTGGTCCAGCTACCTCTGACTGTTCAGGAAGCCAAATCACTTATGGTACCCTGGAGTAGTATCTTCTCTCGACGCCTAACAAGAGTTGAGTTATTCAGTCACCTATTGCTGTCTAGTATCATGCTTCATTACTGAAATTTGTTTCAGGTATTATGGAACCCTTTTGATGATATTATTCCAAGGCAAGCACCTGGAAGGTCCTTGTCTCGTCCCACAACTGATACTGAAAGCAAAGATCAGAAGAAGAAAGCTGTAAAGTGAGTATGAATCTCTCATATTGAAGCCTCGTATTGTATCCATTGTGGGAAAACATTTCTGCATCATTGAGTAAGCATTGTAAGTTGTCATTTAACTCCTGAATCTTCAAAGTGCAGAAAGCTGAACTTGCTTTCATTTGGAGAAGAAGCTGAACAAGAGGAGAAAGAATTGGCAGCTGTAAAAGAGAAAATTAAGAGTAGCCATGATGTGTTGAATGATCCTCGTCTCCTTAAAGATGAAATCCCGAAAAAGGAATTGGTAATAACCCAATATCTCTCATAATTTTATCATCTTATATTTGTTTGTGAGCCTCTCGTGTAATTGCATACTACTTGCATGCCTTCTTCCTGTTGCTTAGGTTTCTTTTACTGCCTCTAGGATCAGTTTTTTCTTCAGTTCTTGGTTCATCTTTGAGTCTTTAACTAATAACTATAACAGATAAACGGCTAGAAAATTATTAGTCATGTTTCATTTGTTTGTACTTTCATAACTTTGCGACCTTATACCTGCTTATATTTAGTTTGAAAATACTCTTTTATAAAGTTGTTTTTTTAGAATAGGTATTTCCTCAATGTTCATTTGAGACCTACAAGGAGCTTTCCTTTGGCTTGAGATTTTGGTCTTTTTACCTTGAATGTTCCACCACAGATCCACCCGTCCGTTGTAGCTACTCTCCATGAAGGCAAAACTCATTCACTGCCCATCTAGAATAGTATCATTTTAGAAAACCATGGTGTTCAATATGTTACTTATTAGCTTAAGATGTTTAGGGTCCCTTATTTCTGGACCAATCATTTGCAGTCACTTGGTCTGCTAGTTACAATTATCTTCCCCTGTTAGTTGTGGTATGGTTGTTCTTTGTGCAGTGGCTAGGAGCTCTTGTTCATCATATAATAGGATGAGTCTTTATATTAGAAATTTGTACATGTAGAGCTTCTCTCATGATTTTGACTTGTGGTAATTGTTCTCTAGTTGACTATATTGCATATTATATCAAAGAGAGGGCAGTGGAACATTTAAGTAACTGGCTGGATCCTCTAACTAGCATTCCATATTTCCAGTGTTGAGTTTGGCAATGAGCATCTCTTCCAAGGTGGTTGTTGTGGTTAATCTAACCAAGTCATCGTATCCCAGCACTAGCCTCCTATTGGTCTTATTTTAACCCGTGGGTGGGTTCTATCCATAGTTAGTAATTCGGCATTCGGCAAATATTCGGTTCGGGAATCTTTCGGGAATTATTCGAATTTATGGATGAAAAATTCAGTCAAATATCCGGTCAAAAGATCGGAGTACGGCAAAATGCGGTTCGGGAATAATTCGAGTACAATTCGGATTCTTCGTCAAAGAATTCGTTTGAAAAATCGGGTATATGCATAAGTAACATGTATAAAAATATTATATCTTATCATAAACTACAATACTAATAGTACCTATTTAATTAGTCATCACTTGAAATTATAATAAATTAATAAAATCCAAAAATATTGGAGTACAATTAGATATAAAGATAACTAATTTTTTATATCATCCAACAATTAGACATAAAGATAACTTTCAGAGATATTTTAAGTTAGTACCAATTTAGTCGAAAATAAGACACATTTTCTAACCTATTTTGCTCTGTACGATTAACCTAAACTCCTAACTATGTTGAAATTAGGGATTTAGTTGAAGAACTTTGTAATTAGTTATGCAGTGAAATGGCATATAAAAATTAGTTGCTATAACAAGATTACAAGAAGCTGGTAATTTTTTTTTTTATCAAGTTCACAAGAATGTTGATAAATTAATTGCAATAACAAGTTCACAAGAAGCTTTTAAAGACTAGAGAGAGAATAGCTAATATAAACTGATGAAGGAAGAAATGCAGCAGTAGAACTATGAATGAACTAATGGAGAGGAGAGATTTCGGACAAGAGAGAAGAGAGAGGAGAGTTACATGTAGTATAAGAAGGAACCATGAACAGATAGGGTTAATGGAGTCTGGGGTCTATGCACAAACAAGAGATGATTGATGGCCTTTGAACTTCTGGAGTCTTTGGAATTTGGACAAACAAGATGGACTTTTGTCCTTTGAACTTCTAGTTATATATATATTTTTATTTGATTCTAAAACTCTGGTCAAATAGTTTTTAAGTTTAAAAAGGTCTTTCTGTTCTTTTTTTTGTTTACGAATAAGTAGAAAATAAAGTTATAAGAAGACCGAATTTTTTAAAAGTACGATTCGGGTTCGCGATTAATTCGTGAATTGTTTGAAAAGCGCGAATTTTTCCGATTCATTGAGAAAGTCGTTTGTTCGGTTCGGCACGGCATTTATTCGTTCGGTTAGCGAATAATTCGCGAACTTACTAACTATGGTTCTATCCTCTTTAGTTCTCCTTTATATTTTGATCTTTGTCCATGGGGTTTGCCCTATCTTTTTTTCGAATTAATAAGTTATTAACTACCAAATAGAAAAGGAAAAAAGAATAAGCAGCACTGGATTTGATCAATTGTCTGAAGCTACTCATTCCTCCCTCTTGCTCAGTGGTTTTCTCTCTTACGAGTAATCTTGAGTGTGCATCTTTCTAACTCTCTTGTACAAACTTGTCTTATCAAAATTCACTTGTGCTGTTTTATTATTTAAAGCTTCTGATCTCTGATATTGTGAATATCTATATCTACTTTGGTGAAAGCCTATGCTAAGCAGATATGTGCACTACATGATTAACATTTTACCATATGTATGTGTCATGGGTCTGCGTCTGCGTTATTCAGTCTAATTCATGAACTAGCATGCTATTCTACGCTATTCTATTGTTTGGTTGCTATCATTTTAGAAATCTGAAATATATATTTCTGTTGCAGAGCTCATCTGAAGCTAAAAGGTCAAGGGATTTGCAGTTATCTGTAAGAGAAGCTCTAACCTCAAAAAAAGAAGAATTACCGAAAGCATCAGAAATGGATCTTTCTAGTTCCCATGATCTTAGTGATGAAGATGAGGCCCAATTTGATGCACGTATGCGTTTACAAATTCTTAAAAAGCGGAAGGATCTTGGAGATCTTCCATCTAAGCAAAAACTACGTAATGGTAATGTGGTATTGCCATAATTACGTGTTCTACAGTTATATGATTGGTCAACTGATAGCTTTAGTCATTATTCATGTTTACTGCTGTCTTCTTGTGTTAACTTTTGATATCCTTCTAGAATCACATAAATATTTGATACTAGGGATTGCTTGTTGTGTGTTTGCAGAGAGTTCTAGTCTCAAGGAGCGTCGGATGTCACCTCCAAGGTAGAAACTTTTATCTAAATGTCTTAATTTCAGCAATATTATAAAATTGTTACTGTACTTAATACCTCTTCTCAGAGGAAATTTCTTCTGAGCTACCATACTTCTTCTTTTTGTTGTGGTATCTGATTGGTGAACGTGAAAGATAAATCATCAATTTACGTTATGGAAAGCTGATCGACTCTGAAAGATAAATGTTTGTTTTTGACAAGTCCACCATAGGTTTTAGATCAAAGGAATCCCAAATTACAAGAGAAACAGACAGTTGCTGCATATGACAAGCAGTTGCTCTGTTACCATTCCTCTTTCATTATAACCTCCTGTTTACCTACGAATGTGGTGCTTGCTAATGCTTCCATGATTGACTGCTTTATCTCCAGAATTCTTTAGCACTTACAGCTTTATGTCCATTTATGTAGCCCTGATATTTGAATTTATTAGAGACATTGGTTCAGGTGATTTTATTTAAAAACTGTCATTTGTGTTCTAGTTTTGACTTTATAGACACTTATTTTTCCCTCTGATTGTTTCGACTCTATAAAGATAATTAAAATTACATGTTCATTAGGGCCAACAGTGAGGACGATGATGACAAACCCAAGGTGGAAAAACTGTCTTTGAAGAAAAAGGGAATAGGCTCAGAAGCCAGAGCCGAGCGCATGGCAAAAGCAGACTCGGACTTACAGTTGCTAGGCCGTGCTGAGCAAATCAGACAGTTACAAAAACAAAAGAAACGCAGGACTCAGGGCCGTCAAGAAGAGGTATTTTTCAACTTCTGTTTCCCTTCACTTTAACAATAACATATGCTAAATTATTCTCTTTGTCTATAGTAGTTGTTTACCAGATCTAAAGCAACCAACGTATCATTATTTTTCAGAAGTTACGGTACCACCTTGAGGCAGACAGGCCTCAATTAGTACAAGGGGTTTTTGCTTTCTAATTCATATTTCTGAAAATTAGAATTATGGATATAACCACAACCTCAGCGCTCACCTCTATGAGCAGCAAATGCACATTTATTTTGGGACCCTACTCATTAGGACAACAAATAAATTTTCTCCTCTAAAAAGGAAATAGCTTCAGATGGAATCGCCTCTGCTAATTGATGAAGTATTTTTTGATAGTGATAGGAAGTAGAATTTTGTACTGTCTATCAAAAAGAAGAAAAAGAATTTCATACTATCTTTGAATCTTTGGGATGTCTTTGTATTTTGCTTTTTATTTTTTAATGCTGTATACCTGCCTTCCTTGATTAGTAATTTTAATGTGGTTGTTTTAGGTGATGGCAAGACTCGAAAAGTTTAAGAAATCTATTGCTACGAAGCCCATTCAACCAAGTGGTGAATATGGGGGAGACAATGACGAGGACTTGTCCGGATGGAAGACAAATCTGTTGAAATTCAAGCCTGAGACTGCTGCCAAGGCAAGCTTCATTTCCTTGTCCTTTCAGTAGGTTAACATTATCTTAAATATCATTTTTTTGGTTTTGATTAATTTGCAAATTGTTAATACAGGATGGCATGGTCCGAAGGGATGACCCTGACCAGTATGTGGTGCTTGATCCCCTCCTAGAGAAAGGGAAAGAGAAATTTAACAAGATGCAAGCTAAGATGAAGCGTCGAGACCGGGAATGGGCTGGCAAATCTCTTACTTGATTTCATATCTGCCTACCATGGAGAGGATCTCATTTGCAAGCTAGATTGCAGTAGTGGGCATTCTCATCTTCATTTTGCTTTCTTTACCTTATACACAACCCACTCAAATGGAGTCTGAGAAAAGCTCATGGATGAACAGAACAGGTCCTGCAATCAATGGGGGGTCATATTCCCTTGAAAACAGGGTTTGCCATGTTCAGATAAGCAACAACATGAACCCTAACAGAGAGCCAATTTCAACAGGGAGGCAGGTTACCGGCACAAACACATCGTGCCCCTCGTATCACTTGTGAATTAATATTTAATTGGTACTTACAATTTTTTTTTTCCCGGTAAAAACAAACTCGACCTTTCCCAGTTTCTGATACTTTGTATACTATTGTAGGACTGACCCATCAGTTGACTTATGTTGTACATGTGAGAAATGGAACTTGGTAGACCATTCAACCGGTCCCAATTAAGTGCTAATTGTGTTTAATGTGCTCACTGCATCTTAGTTTAATTGGGATTCTGCCTCTATATGAAGCAAAATATATGTTCTTCTGCAAGCAGAAGCTATTCAGATTAGGCGCAAAAAATCTTGGCAGTTGTCAATTTGAACTTCAGGTTTTGTAACAGTTGTATTTCGAACTTCCGATTTTGTAATTAATGAATGTTTGTTGCATGTGTTCCTTATGTTAGATTTGTACTAAAGAAATTAACTAGAGAAGAGTAACGCCTAGTTAGTGGAAGACCACTTGCCCGAGTGGTTGGAAGGCAAGTGGTTGGAAGCCGGCCTTCCTTTGGCGAGGTCGTAAGTTTGAATCCTTGGCAAGGCTCATTTGAGTCAACCCTTTTGAGAGATTTTTTAAAATAAAAAAGAGAAGAGTAACGCCTTGCTTTTTTCTCATTTTACACTATTCTTACACCCTTTTTATACTGGCATGTGGCCTCACATGGAAATGATACAAGGGTTGATGTTGATCTACATGATGAGAATATTATTCTCATAAATTTTCAGCCCCTGTATCATCTACACACGGGCTCACAAACAAGGCAAACAGAGGTAGGTAGAAATGGAGAAATGGAATACGTTAATTAAAGTGGATGGAAAATGTAGCATGTGTGACACAATGCCACAGTACACGCATAAATACACAGCACTCTGACTTCCTACCTTATTGAATTGCGCACCCCAACACTCCCACTCTACGCTCTGATTAGCATGCAGCATGTCAAAGAACCCTACATGGCGAAAATCAGAGTAAAAGGGATTCTAATGGCATCAGACTTTGAACCAGAATTGACCATAGGCATTCAGTCATGGGGTTTAACATTCTCAGATCAATCTATATGATTATTCTCGTATTACAAATCACATTTTCAGCATCAATAACAACTATATAGAGCTGTGGTTACGCACATATTACATTTCTATGATATGTACAACCTCAGATGCTCCATCGACAAGAACTATAAAGTCGTATGTCATACATGGAACACTTTATGTACACTAAACTTCCCTTACTCTAGAATATTTTTGGACTTGTAGATATTTCTACATCGTCCAAATTCATTGACAAGTAGTTGCTGTAAAGAATATATTCAAGAAACTCACACATCCACTTGTGTGAATTCTAGTGCATTAGCATCTGGGTCTCGAGCAAAGATCGCAGGCCTCCCAGACTTGCTCAGTGTGTAGGGAACACCTGCAAAATAAAAAGTGACTTCAGACATTCAGATGAAATCAATTCAAAGTCATCATACTGCATTATTAATAACAATGGTGTGAATGAGTGCAAGCTGGTTAAGCAAAAACAAGCTCTCCAAGGTTTTTTTTTTTTCTTGCTATTTCAATGTCTGGCTCGTGTAGTATCCAGTTCATGATACCAGAAGATGATATCATAATGGATCTAAGATGATTGTTGATAAATGCTTAATTTTCAATAAATTATCATTTATATCATATGCATTATCTGACTTCTCTTGCACATAACTCCATTCTTACAGCTGCTGTAGGGGCACATTCCTGTCCAATTGCTATACAAAATGTTCTCAACTGCTCATGAAATTAAAATGTCTTCTGGTCGATTATTAATAGGATTCACTATTTTAGACATCCCAAACAGGTTTGATTTGTCAATGTAGCAATCCTTGCTAATGGTAGACACAAGATGTATAGAAATACGTAACACTTAATGTTTTGAAGCCCTAGAGAAGCTTCTGATTCAAGTAATATTTCAAGAAAATTAGTAACAAGTGAATAGTCAAGAATGATGTTGCTACTCAATGAAGAACTAAGAATTACCAGCTTTATCAAAGATAGCTTTGAGCTTGGAGACGTCTCTGATTGCAATACAAGCATGACGGTCTCTTCCCCCATGTTCAGGACGCCCAGTTAATGGATCGGGATTTGGAAGTTCCATCAAGTGAATCATCTCTGAACCCACCCACAACCAAGCACCTCTATAAGGGAGCTTGTCATTTGGCCTTGCTTCATTTATCTTAAGCCCTGCACTTGATATGAAAATTAAAATTCTTGAACTGCAGGAGGAGAAATTTCAACTTTAACCAATCAAAAAAAAATAATTCAAGAATTTCAAGCTTGCAAAAGGTGGCGTACCCAAAAGATTTTGATAAAATTCAAGTGATCTTTCAAGGTTTTCACATAGCAAACCAACATGGTGGATACTAACAACTCCAATACCTGCAAAATTATCGCCATATTTGGTAAGATTCCTCATCTAAAATTTGAAATGTAAAGAAGCAAAAAAACATAACCCAAAAAGCTGACTACGAGCTCTTTCTGTCATATACATAATACACGCCGATGGATTCTAAGAATGCTAACCGTCACTACTTTCAGTAGTAGTAGATTGTTTCACAAGTATATCCTCTCGAACAGAGATCTTAGCTTTTGCCGTCAAGGAACGGCCTATCCTACTGTTTCTCGGAACTGTGTCACAATTTTGAGTTGACAGCATGTTCATAGATATTGTGCTGAAACTAATGCGGTTCGCCTGTAAAAATTTACTTCATGGTGAGCAATAAGAGGGAAAAAAAAACAAAAAGTAATATCACTCAGTAACTCTCAGTAAAGCATTCGATATTACTTCAATTCAATCAAATAAATGATCAACTACTAAGAATTGCTTATTTTCAAATTCTAATGTCGAAAGGGACTTCTTTTACATAAATCAAGATTTGCAAATGATTGAGGTAAAACTATTTTCGCCACCCATAGTTCTGCACTGCAATTTTAATGAGATGATTGAAGAAGAAAGTTTGAACCCAAACCTCATTTTTCCTGTGTGATACTTGAACCAAATTCAGCTATATAGCCGAGAAGCTTAAATGTCAAGAGAACAAAAACAAGAAAGATGGTGTTGCAGCTAGACTTCTTCAAAGGTCAGAGAGGAATGGTGATTGGTGACTGACATGTTTGGTGGAAGACTGCCAAAATCCTAATCCAAAAGGAACCCTAGGTCTCAAAAAGTAAATGGGTACCAAAGTTTATTTTGAAGAGGTAGTTTATTTTGAAGAGTTTTTTTTGGCCCCAAAAATGGGTGCCAAAAAGTGCTGCCCATTGAACCAGAATCAACACATAGTTCTCTCACCCATCAAGAAGTTCCAACTAAGCACCAAATTCTGATTTCAGTTCTACAGGAGATGAACTACAAGACACCATCTAAGAAATTCACAACCCGTAATCCTTATAAAGCCTAGTCACTAAAAGATTGTTTGGCACATCAATTGAAATCAGAAAAGATGCTGACAAACTAAAATCAATCCAAGCAACAAACCCAATCATAGGATTCAGATAAGGGTGGGGGTTGGGAGGAAAACCTTAACTGGATTCAATTAGGAATTCAATAACAATTTTGTAATTGTGAGCTAGTCTAGTGACTGTGCCATTAAATCTTTAAAACTAATAAACATGGGTATTCATTTCTAAAACCAAATTACAGAGCTTTAACATACTATTTGAATCTTTTAAGAATAATTTCTTAGAACATCTTTACATTGTTTCTCCAAGTTTTCTGATTTTTTTTTTACTGTTTGATTTGGTTCTCCCTTCAACAGTTTATTTAATAATGAAACAAATATCAAATTCATGGAACCAGAAAAAAAAAAATGAAATGAAATGAAATATGGAGATAATTGTGATGGCATTATTGAAAAAAAAATTACCTCATTTAAGTGGAGAGAAGGAACTGAGAATAAACCCATAATTGAAGAAGAAGAAGAAGAAGCCATGGAAAGAAGCTTTGAGAGTTACAGGAACAGTTTTCTTTCACAAAATAAAATGATAGCCTTTTCAGTAAGCCACACCCTGTTTTTTTAAGGGGGCGCAAAATGTAAAGGAGGTTTTTGCAACACAGCCCTGTGTTTAGCAAGTTATTAATTATAAGTCATTGTATGTTATCTAAATTATAAACTAGCCCCTTGACCAAAATTTGATCTTCCTTGAACAAAAGACATGAAGAAGTCACAATATTCATAAATAAATCTTGACATGCAATCATGCAAAGCTATGGTGGATGGGTTTTCTTGTGGTGCAAAACTTTTAAGTGTTGTTTGTTGTAGGTATTTGACTTCTGTAAGTTTGGAAATTTAATGATTTGTTTGGAAGGGGATTTTAAGGAGGGATTTTGTAGGGAACAAGAATTTGGTGGAAAACATAATTTATAATTGAGGGAGGTTATTGCACCCCCTCTTAGAACGCCCCCTCCTATGGGGCCCACATACGATGCATCCAAGGGCTGATTTTTTTATGGGATGTTCTTCTCAATATGTATATCATCATATTAAAAAATCAATCTGTTCTAAAACTTTTAAACCCCTCAAATTACTTATCAAAAATTGATAACTATTTGACCCCTCAAATAGTTACTAAATAGTTACTAATTTTCAAAAGTTAATTTGAAGGGGTTAGAAGTTTTAGAACAAACTGATTTTTTAATATGATGATATACATATTGAGAAGAACATCCCATAAAAAATTAGCCCTTGGATGCATCGTATGTGGGCCCCACAGGAGGGGGCGTTATAAGGGGACGTTCTAAGAGGGGGTGCAATAACCTCCCTCTTTATAATTAGTTTTCCATTAAATCATTGGTCCCTATAAAATCTCTCATCCGAACAAACCATAAGAGTATTCTTGTTGTTAATTGTTTACCCTTCTCTAATTGCAATTATCGGGTTTCTCTTTTTTCTCATTGTTGGTGGTGGTTTCTCACTATCAGTACATCTTTTATGGTGCTTCTTCACATTCTTATTGGTGACGGTGTTCTTTTCGTTATTAATGGTGCTTCTCTTACTCCTAGTAACTAGGCAATACTTTCGTGGCCAAAGGAAAAAAAAAAGTAAAAGGAAAAGGAAGATTTAATTAAGATGTACTTGACCACATGATGTCATAACTAATGTGTACATGGTTCAGAATGGGATTGCGTGATATTCTAAGGGAATCAAATCGAATTGAACCACTGATCTATCCCAATTCCAATTCCAATTCCACATTGTTCAGTATTGGAACCGGAATTGCTAGGAACAAGAATCATTGGTATTAAACTGGCTTCGTCTGCATATTTTGATATCAAATGGAACTAGAACCAAACCTATAAAACACAAAACCAACTTACAAATATTGAATTCTTTTTTCTTCTGTTTTTCATAACTAAACTTTTGCGTTTCTGGATATGAAAATTAATATTAGAAAATCAAAATCCAAATACCTAAAAAATCGATCAAAATTAGAACCAATTATCATGATTTTGATTCTAACTATTTGAGTATCTCAAAAAAACTACCAAATACATTAACGAAACCGCCACTAAAAGGTAATCCACATGTCAAGAGTTTTGATTTCAAGACCTCCCAAGTCATAGAAGGGTGCACAACCACTCGGCCAAATACCGGTAAACATCTGAAGTTTAACTTAAACCTATTACGTATAGGGTGACAAATTTCGATTGCGTCTTTCATGACCTCACCCACGATAGCTTTTCATAAAATAAGCTATATTGTGAATCTCATCTTTCATAGAATGGGCCATGAAACAGCACCATGGCATGGTCCACGACATGTTAATTAAAAAAGTGATTAATCCATAAAAACAATCAAACAGAACACTACAAAAATAAGCTGTATTTTAATGACAAAAATAAGATGCATAGAAGACGATTACAACGACGACGATGCATTGCAAAATTAAGTTAAATAACTAACAGTTGTAATTAATAAAATCAGCAATATTATAACCTTGATAGGTTTTGTATTTTTTTTTTTTTAAGTCTCTGCTTGTTCTCTATTTCTATTATTTTATTATTGTAACATATGATTTTTTTTTGTTGGACCTTCAAATCTCCTTCTTACATCATTTTCCTAACGTAAGATAAACGAACGAAAGAAAAGAGAAACTGCCAACTTATAAATATTGGAAGATCAATTGTTGATGAGGTAGACATGACTCATTCACAAAATCTCGCTACTATGAAAACTTGAATGCATGACATGCATTTTCCTAAGAGGTTTCCCAACCATTACACTTAAGCATATAGTGGTGCTTCTTAGAAATAATATAAAAATGTTAATTGAATAAGAAATCACAAAAATCACTACAAAATTAGGTCTTTATGTACAACAGACTCAAACAAATCAAGGTTAGGGTTGAAAATTGACCTTATTAACAACTAATCAGGGTTAGAGTTGTACATTTTATACCCTTCAACTAGCCAATCCGAGATTGATCCTATATCCACATTGTAACCTCTGTTATGTAATTGCTATTTATGCAACGTCGTTGCAAAATTATGTGAAGTCCACGTGTAAATGATCCACATTATAAGAATTCGTTTATATTATATTCATATATATGAAATCACCTATTTTAAAACTTGTAACCCCATCAAAATTTGCTTTGAAATTAATGGTTTTTTTAGATGGGGGATTTTAAGTAGAGAATTTGTGGAGACCAAGGATTTAGTGGAAAACTAATTAGAAATCATGTTATAACTAGTTTTCCACCAAATCTCCAATCACCCAACTTTCTCTTTGGTTTGTGGTATAGTATTTTATTTATTTTTTTTAAGCCGTCTTTTTTTATCTAATTCTATTGCTAATCTTTTTTTAAAATATTGGATTACAAGAAAAATTACTAAAAGTTTATAAAAATAAAATAAAATAAAAGACCCTAAGCAAAAACTCTCGACTTTATTTTACTCATAAAAATCTAAAATAATAGGATGTACAAAGACCCATGCACCAAACTCAAACAGTCAACTCCACCAAACTTTTACCAACATAATATCAGCCAACCACATGGTGGGTCTTCTAGACCCACGTTATATCTGGGTCTACAGAATCAAATTCTTGGTTTTGACATTTTGTTTGAAATATGATCGATCACATGACGGGGTGAGTCAGACAGACCTGAAAAAACAATCCAAGTGTCAACCAAAGAATGTCTGTAACATAATTTTTTGAACTTTGAAGAGGGAGGAGGTAAGGTTAAAGGGTCAGGACGAAGACCTTTCGTGGTCTCTTCCGTTGCTACCTATAAAATCGAGCCCTATTGCTATTGCACCGCGTTATCCAACTCACACCGACACGCTTCATTCCACCTTCCCCCGAACCATCCCCGAAAAAAAAAAAATAACGCGTTCACACGCTCTCTCTCTCCTCCATATATAAACCCCATCACCATAGTTTTGTTCACATTTCAATTTCACACCTCTTTCTCTCTCTACAACTTTCTCTCTCTAGAGAACTAATGAGCCCCCGAGTTCTTCTCTCTTTTCAGTTTCTCTCTCTAGAAACCTAAAATCTTAACAACAGCAAAACCCTCTCTCCCTCTTTCTCTCTCTCTAGTCACCCAAGGCAGCCATTACAAGTCCTTTCTCTTTCTCTCTCTAGTGATCAAAAGTCATATAAAAGCACAAAGAATCCATCTTTCTCTCTCTAATCCCTCAAAATCTTAGAACAGCCTCCAAAATACTCTCTTTCTCTCTCTCTTTCTAGTCAGCCAAAATCTTATCAAAAGCCCACAAAGTCCTATTTCTCTTTCTCTCTCTAAAAACCCAAAGTCCATTAAAGACAACAGCTTTTGTTTTATCTCTCTATGATAATAACATCTCCTGATCTCTTAACAAACACAGAAGATTACTCCTTTATGTATTCATTATTTCAGGAAGCCATGAAAGACCCATCATCAACCATCAACAACACCAACGTCAACAATAAGCGTAGAAGAAAAGATGAATCCAATAGAGGAGGAGGAGAAGAAGAAGAAGAACCCAAAGCTGATTTTGAAAACAAGAAGAAGAAGATGAAGAAAACAGAGGTGTTGAAAGAGCTACTTACATCATTTATTTTATTAGATGAACAAGAGAAATCAGATCAACAAGAGTGGGATAAAATATCTCAACATGAATCTTCTCTTTTGGATTCCAATCACAAGAAGAAAACCCAAACTATGCTTGATTACTATTCTGATTTTCAAGATTATTACTCTGATCTTGAGGAGTCTGATCGATTTCTAATCCAACAGTCTCGATTATCTGTCAATAAAATTGCTACCCAAATTGCTGCTAACCCTAAATCAAAGGATTCTAAATCCATTCAAGGTCATCAACGTCGACTTTGGGTGAAAGATAGATCAAAAGCGTGGTGGGATCAATGTAATCATCCAGATTTCCCAGAATCTGATTTTCGAAAAGCGTTTCGAATGAGTAGGGCAACGTTTGATATGATCTGTGAAGAATTGAATTTAGCTGTTACCAAGCAAAATACAATGCTTCGTGATGCAATTCCAACTCGACAAAGGGTTGCTGTTTGTATATGGAGATTAGCAACTGGTGAACCACTGCGACTTGTTTCGAAACGATTCGGATTAGGTATTTCTACTTGCCATAAACTTGTTCTTGAGGTTTGTTCAGCTATTAAAACTGTTTTGATGCCCAAATTTCTACAATGGCCGGATGAGGAAAGGTTGAGGAAGATTGAGAAAGAATTTGAATCGGTTTCTAGGATACCTAATGTTGTTGGATCAATGTATACTACTCATATCCCGATTATCGCGCCGAAAATCAGTGTGGCAGCTTATTTCAATAAGAGACATACAGAGAGAAATCAGAAGACTTCTTATTCAATTACAGTTCAAGGTGTTGTTGATCCAAAAGGGGTTTTTACAGATGTTTGCATTGGTTGGCCTGGGTCAATGCCAGATGATCAAGTTTTGGAAAAATCTGCTTTATATCAAAGAGCTAATGGAGGGCAATTACAGGGTTCTTGGGTTGTTGGAAGTTGTGGGTTTCCATTAATGGATTGGGTTCTGGTTCCTTATACTCAGCAAAATCTTACTTGGACTCAGCATGCTTTCAATGAGAAAATTGGGGAGATTCAATTTGTTGCTAAAAGTGCTTTTGCTAGATTGAAAGGAAGATGGGGTTGTTTACAGAAGAGAACAGAGATGAAACTTCAAGACTTGCCTGTTGTTCTTGGAGCTTGCTGTGTTCTACACAATATTTGTGAGATGATGAATGAAGAAATGGATCCAGATGTGCAATTCGAGTTGAACGACGATGAGATGGTACCGGAGAACAGTTTGAGATCGATGAGTTCCAAGAACGCTAGAGATAATATTGCTCATAATTTGTTGCATCATGGACTTGCAGGCACCAGCTTCTTGTAGTTGTATGAAGAGTTATGAAATTATTTCCATCTGAGCTTGTAATTTTTTAATAGGCTGTGTTTATGTTTAGGATTTACTCAAAACCACTCCAAGAAACAAGATGGGGATGGTCTTTCTAGGCTGAAACTGCAACCATTGTTAAAAGAAATATGACTGTAAAACTCAAGTTTCATACTTTCAAATACTAATGAAGAGATAAAAGATCATAATTCTTTAATATTTATTTTTATTTTTATTTTTTTATTTTTTTATTTTTTTTTATTTTTTATTTTTGCAAATCTTTTGGTTGCCCAAGTTCTGTTTGTTGGTTTCATGGCTGTGGAGGTACACAACAATGGTTAACAACACTATTTAACTGCTCAACATGACAGCAATGAAGGTCGATGCCGTCTTTAAACGACAATGCATTTCCTTTTGTGTGTGTGATGAAGTTTATCATCAGTGGCGAAAGAAGTTCTTTTGCCAACGACGACGAGTGGTCTATGGCATGACCTCCTTCACAGGCACTCTTCCGCAACGGAATGTGTAGAAGGGCTTTTTACCTCTAGGTTCAAGGTTCCGGTCCATTCCATTCGGCACAGATGCGGCGACGACCCTCAATTCGCGGTACCTACCCAAAAAAATCAGCTTTTTTTTTTCTCTCTTAATTGTATATGACAATAGACAATTAGAACTGATGTGAGTTGGGTTTAATGTGTTTGATTGAGTCAATGAAGTGTACTCCATTGTTCTGTTCTTCTGTACGTTCTGTTTGGTTCTCTCAATTAGTCAATTGACAATACCACCTCTTCTAGATCTGAACTTTTTTGTCAACTAGTTTGAATCTTTTGCATGGCTAGGCAGGGGAGATTAGGAGGGAGTAGGGTAACGGTCGTTTTCAAAAGAAGCATGGGAAGTGCTTAGCATAAACAATTCAAATTAATAAGTAATTGGAACTTAATATATGCTAAATAAATAAAAAAGCCAAAAGAATCCATATTTAATGACTATGTATTTGTAATGTTATGAGTTGTTTTACTGTCAAAGTTTGTGATCAAATGCCAGTGCAGACAGGTTCCTCCAGCTCAAGTGTAGGGACAGATGATGTACATGGTGGTTTTGATTAACTTCAGCAGGGTTGTTAGATTAGATTCAGAAATTCAGGCTACATTTATGGTTTAAAATCCAAAAATGAGTTTTAAAAACTAGATACAATCCAAACCTCTAGGTTGTGTTCTCAGTATTTATAATACCCGTTATGACATTTGGTTTTTGAATTTAAATAACTCCAAAAATGGATAGAATTGCAATGAAAACACCAAAAACAAATCTTGGTGTGTTCTAGATTGTATCCAGAAACTCATTTTCGGAAATGACCTAAGCAAACATGTCTTTTCAGGAATTCTTGTATCCATTGTATCCTTGGTTTCCAGAAACAATGAAACATATCTGGATCATGAACCGAAGAAGGAAATTCATTGATCATGTGCATAACATGTGCAGACAGAAAAGATGCAGGGATATGAATATGCATTATGGGTGCAATTTTAAGGAATAATGGTCGTTCAACTAATCATCGAGAAACACTCAGTTTAGGAAGTTCTTCCTGTAGGTAGCAGCAAGCTTTACAGGAGTGATAGCACCCATCCTGCTTGTCGCTTGAAATTGTGAATGGGGTGCTGTGTTCTTATGCCTCTGTTGGCTTAAAAATGTTGCAGGTGGGATCTATACGTCTAAAAGAACCATAGTTGAACCAAAAAAAAGCCTGTCATAGTTAAACTGCTCTTCATTAAGAATGTCAGAGAACTAACAACAATGTCAGCAACCATGTTTTGAATATCATCTGATAGACTAATCTGTAAAATTTCAACGCAAGTAGGACATTTATCCAAAGCAGACTTAGATAGTACAGATTCAGGTATCAAAAGTTTTACTGCTTAACGCAACCACCACTGATCATTTTACGCTCTTTTTTGTTCCAGCTACTCAACAGACAACAGATTGTCTACTTATCAAAGGCACTGATCACCCTTTTAGGACGCTCAACTTGCAACAAACGTGGGTCTCGGCAGAACAGGGCCATGATTAAAAGATATTCCCTTTATCATTGTACAGCATGTTAACATTGTAGTGGGTAATATAGGTTGGAGAGCTAAGCATCTGCTAGCTGAAGCTCTCCTACATGTTTCACTTTTTTATTCTTTTAACTGTGTATTCTCCCAGATCTGCAAATAGCGCTGCAAATCTGCTCACCATTCGGGGTTGCACGTTAGAGGTGCACTCTTACTGGCCATCTGCCCCTTCTTTTATGTTAGCTACTCTCTCTTCTGAAATATTTGATAATGTAACCATGGCTTTGACCCCAGCATAATGAAATTTCCAGTTTCTTACCAAAATAAGAAAAAAAAATGTTCATTTGTAGTGTACCAAAATAGCGAGTAACCAAACAAACTTTTCTTTACCACGTTGAAGAAATTATACTATAGGTATTCAATATCAACTAAATAAACCACAACAATCAAAATAAGTTTAAGTATGCTCAGTACAAGGATTCACAATAATGTAGGAGTTTAAGGCCCATGAACATACCAAATACTGGGCCAACGTGAAAGAAAAAGTAATTTTTTAGCTGCTCTTATATTCAGTGAAGTTGCTGTAATTTTCCTCTTGATTATGTGATTCTGAATGGAAATCTAAGGTATAAGTCAAACTAATCTGAATGACTTGGATGGATAAACTCCTCACCGTGATGGTTGGCGTCGATCCCTTCGATCATCCTGACTGGATGGTAGATGGAAAGGGAACTGGGCAAACTGAATCTTCAAGGCAGGAGAATCCGGCTTCCTATCATCGAATCTGTAACCTGCACAAATTCACAATACAGGTCTAATTCCTAACTAAAAGAATAATACCAATCTCAAGAATCACCAATGCTTTAGATACTTGACCAAAAACAGGAGGTAGCTGGGATGCAAATGGAAAGCACTGTTGTTAATCAGTAAAATGCATTCTTAAAGAGTAGGATTTTTGGTAACCCACATTTAGCACGGGACAACAAAACACCACCATGTAATTGGTGAGGACTTAGATGGCCAAATTCACCATTCTTTTGACTGTTTGAACCTTTTAAGCCCAGACCAATCACATGGTGGGGTCTTCTTGACCCACTTTACAAGTAGGTCGACAAAATCAAACCCCATGAACAAGTATTCATAACTCACTTATACATTATATTCAACTTCGTAACAGCAGAGATACAGCTTTGATATGGGATAAAAATGTATAGAAGGTCTCAATGCACATAGCAATAGCTGGATCTGAAATCCTTGAACAAAATTCTTAAAATACAAACCTTGAAGAGCGTCCATAGCAGTCAAAGCACATTTTGCATCACTAAACTCAACAAAACACAGGACCATAGCCTTGTCTCCAGCCTGCAGTTCAACAGGTTCACAAGAATGAGTACAAAGTAATAAAAAATAAATAAAGGTTGATATAGCATGAACAAAATATACAACCCAACATTCAAATGAATGATAGGCATGATCTTCCAACAAGACAGGCTAAGAACGTCTACAAAGAAAAAGGAAGATCATATTTTGCTGTCCTTCATTCCGCCATTCTATCTCTCTCCATTAAAAATTTTAAAACTTATAAACAAACTTTAAAACTTATTATTTGTAAGTTTACTTATAAGTTAGGAACTTTATTTAGATATAAAGTGTACGAGAGAATGAGAACAATTGACGGGTAACCAGGCCGGGCTAACAGGACATACTTAAGGGACCGAGCAGGCAGGGTATTGCGATTGGGGTTGAAGCCCATTCCCGCCTAGCAGACTTAATGAGGCAGGCAAGCAAGCCCAGTAGAGACAACAGGCGGGCACGAGCAATTGCAGCACCCGGCCGGCCCTTGGGACTCCTGGTATTCTTGACAGCCCTATTAACCACTAAGACTACAGTTAAGGCAACCAAAGACCTTCCCTTACAAGTGCAAAAAGGGCAAGTTTCTTTTATCTAGGCTCGAGAAAAGAAAATCTCTATTAGGACTATACTCAACACATTAACTGTTAGATATCACATATACCGAAGTTTAGAGAACTTCACACAAAGATGGTTTGAGTACTCACTAGTTAGAATTAACTCCATGAACATGTGTTTTAAAGCAAGGTTTCCATCTAAAAATTGGCGCCGTCTGTGGGAAATCGAATGGAAGTAAGTTGTTCTGCTTCATGCCTTGTTCTTTTTACCTAGGAGAGTATTTTTGTGCGATTCCCCTTTTTCTTTCTAGTATGAAGCATACCATTAAAATTCCCAATGTGTGCCTAACACTATTGTGAGACCTACAAAAAGATGATCCAATGGTGCGAGAATGATCTCCTCACCTTATAGAACATCCCCATGCAAAATCACCCAGTTCTAAAACTTCTAACCCCATCAAAAGTTAACCCAAAATTATTGATAATAATGGACGGCTCATAAATCACCTAACTTTTGATGGGGTTAGAAGTTTTAGAATGATGCATTTTCGGTGAGGATAATCTACATGGTGAGTAGGTTATCATCACCGAAACTCAGCCCTTGGATCATCTTTATGTGGGCCCTACAACACATTGGGATTTTAATATTGGGCAAAGTATATATATGTATTCCCACGTTTTCACTACACTGCACTGTATTCTTGCCCTAAGTAACTGATGATTATTTCTCCTCGCAGATGGAATCATGTGTTACGTTAATTTATTACACGACTATTAATAATAACTTGGTAACAAAGATAAAGAAAATAATGCAGACAAAAAAAAAATATTAAGGCAATAAAACAAATTCACATACCCTTCGGGCTCCCTTGTGGACAACTCTAATATCTTTAAAGCCAATAAAAGGGCGGAAAAGATCTAATTAAGAGTCAAGGATGATGGAAGAACCACGAAATATCTCACAGACCACAGTGAGGTACAACTCATGAGCCAAAAAGAATGAAGTCTCAAAAGGATACGAGCTGCTTCTCTTCTGGTACAGTCTTTTGGAAGTCCATCCACAAAGAGCATACTTGATTCCTCTGCCGAAACATCATCAGCTTTTCTTAAATAGTTGGGTCTTTCATTTAGAAAGTCTGGATGGATTCCTAGTGAAACATCTCGTCTTTGACTAATCAAAGCAGGGTCTTCTAGAGGAACAGGAAGCCCCTGTAAGCTTGCTCCAGTCGTTAATCCTACCGGTCCTGCTCCAGGATGACTGCCAACGCCATAAATATCATGGAAACTATATGCTCCAGGCCGTAATGGTAAGATCTGATGAGCATCAAAACACTCATTCGCTTGTTAAGATTTACAATAACATTACAAAAATAGGAACTCAGACATAATTGTCAACAATATCAAGTAAAGTATTACATCTTTTTGTAGATAATCTGAAGGCCCTCGCAAATCATTAGAGCTCCACAAGTGATGAGATGATAAGAAAGAAGATTCAGAAGACACGTAACCAGGAAAACTCGATCTTGGAACAGTGTCTGTTAGAATTAGATCCACCAATAAAAAACAGTAAGAGATTATGAAAGGCCAACACAGAGCAAGTTGGAAGATTATCTACTAGGAAAAAAAATTGTACGAAAGAAGAAAGAAAATGCAGGTATGGTGTAATACCTGTATGGGAAATAATGAAAAAACAAATCCAAGCCATGATAGTAAATGAAGCGGACATTTATTTTTATTTTTTAATGGGAAGCTGACATATTTATCCCAATATGACTAATTTCTTCGGTCATTCAAGGAGTACTCAAATCCATATCTTCACATAAACGTATTCGGTGACAATGCATACCAAATACTACTAACTAAATACCTAGCTAGTCTAAGTACCTAATTACTCTAAGAAGGATATTGTTTCAGAGTAAACCATTATGGCTGACGAGAAATGAAATACTATGACTTTGTTCTTGTGTAGTGAGTTGTTATTGCACACATAACCTACACTTGTATACAAAGGCAAGCGATTTTATTAAAGTTTAAGAGAAACCAAAAAAATTCCCCTAAATACATCCTCCTCTCAATTTAATGCTCTTTTTTTTTAATGGTTCTACTTGCATCTGCCCTGTAATTACTACAATCAAATTCCACAAATAGGTTTCAAAAATAAAACACAAAACTTGAATTAAAACCTGACAAACCGACCTTACCCTACTACCCATAACTGATAAGTGGAAAACCCAGCACACTCACCCGATCTGATTTTTGTCTTCACTTCTCGCTACTTCAAAAACTTTTTCCGTGCTCCTTTTCAATTTCCACTTATTCAGAAAATGAATCTATGACTAATGCAAACTACAGGAAACAAGCTATACCTTTTCAATTTCCATTCATCGTCTCACTAACTCAACTCTCATTAACTGTCAAACAAAACTCATTATTACATCAATTCCAAAACTGATTAACAATGATATAGGATGCCCTTATTTATAAGCCTAAGAGGCTTTGGCTACACAAACCATAACATAATAGGAAACTAAATCCTAATTAAAAGTTTAAACAGAAAACTTATTAAAGGAATCCTAAAATCTAAAACCTAGTTAAATATAATAATTCCCCTTGGCTGCCATGATTTGTCACGATCTCCAAGATACACCCGGGATATGCGTCACAAACGTGGACGTGCATAATTAATGTGATTCACATCACCCTCTCTAACAGTTTGAAATTTCAGAGCAAGTGGTTGTTGACATGGTATCAAAGCGAAAGATCCAAAGAGGCAGTGGGTTCAAATCGCAACACTAGCACTAAGCAAAAAAGTAAATAAATAAATAATGTTTTTTCGGATAATTTCCTCATGCTAGTGCGCCGGGGGAGTGTTAGATGAATGTGGTCCGTTAAACCTGCATAATTATGTGATATATATTGTGTCCCCTCTCTCCCTTTAAAGCAAATGGTTGTTAACAATACGATAAACAACATCAAAATTTATAACGAAATCGATATGTTTACCAATGCTCAAGTATAAATTTAACGATAAAACCTATAAACAGTTCAGGAAAAAATCAAAAAGACTGTCAGATTTTAATTAGACTGATGCTAACTTGCTGTAGAACAATAGAGCTTATTTACTGGGCTAATAATAAAAGTATACGAGTCTCTTTAATGAACAACTATCACTCATCACGAATTGAATTATAAAGATGGTTTGATCAAACATTGTCTACAATTGTGAAGTTGCATAGTGTAGTGGGTCATATATGGAATTCAGGTGTTTTAGGTATTAAAAAAAGTATGAAACCAAAATTAGGGTTAGGGTAGGAAGAAGAATACCTCTTTCTGGAGGAACACCGGTGCCAAACCTCCAGTACGGATCCGCCATTATTGTTTCTCTGTTCTCTGTTGTTCCTTCTCTCCTGCAATTCAAGAACTGCTGCCCCTTGATTACCCGCTCAAAAATGATTTAATCCACTCAGATAATTCCCCATGAATTCTTGTAACCTGTTTAAAGATTTATAGGTTGGGTGTGGAGCGAACTCTACTCCTCTAAACAAAACAGGCCGGGTTGGACCGACTTGCTGAATATCAACCCTGGATTATGTCCGTTGTTTTTCGAACTAGCCAGGGTCGGGTCCAGACCGGGGTTCCACACTTCCACCGTACTGGAGAAATATTATAGGCACAATGTTTTGGCTTTAGGCAGCCATTTCCCACAAATAAATTTGCTTAGAGCATCACAATGTGGACTGGGGAGGAGGTTTTTTACATGAATAAGGTTTTTTACATGAATAATGCTACACTTATAGCAGGGCCTAGAGCAATGTTTACAGCAAGGTGAATCCGACGGTAGATGTGTAAATTCTACGTATTCTCATGATTCGCGCCTATTTTAAAGTAATAAAAGCTAACCATAATGCTTTTTATTGTAGGAGTTATTGTAGCCCTTGTTGTACCTCTAGCATCACTCTTTTTGCATTCTCGTAGGGTAAAATACCCTATCTGATGCTAATTGCAAAAAAACTAGAAAAAGCCATACTATTTGGACAAAAAAAATTGCAAAATAGAATAAAATTATTAAAATATAATTTTTTGGGTTACGCGGCTTGCTTGACAATGGCACAACGTTGGGCGTATGTAGCCGGGGCTGCCTAATGTTGAACGGGCTACTTGGTTCATGCCCAACCCAAAAAACTTATGCAGACCTTCCAGGCCGCCTAACCTTAGACGTATGCTAGCATACTATGACCCATGCTCCGTGAAAAATTCTAAATCCTCTCTGTTTTTTGCCAAATTTATAAAAGATTTTTTGATTATTCTAGAATAAATTTACAAAAAATTTATTACTATGGTTGGAAAACAAATTTGATATTTAAAAAAACTTGTTCGAGCTATAGATGCTTTTAGGCTAGTCCAATCCCCAAGTTTTTTAGAATTATATATAAGATCATAGATTAGCGAGTGACCCGCAAGTAAGACGGTTTACCCATTTAACTCGAATTTCATGAAAAATCCAATCCCAACCCTATATATTTGCTTGGCGAGTCAAGTTAAAGTAGAGTAGTAGGTGGGTATTGAGGTTTTGCCGAGTCTAAGTTAAGAAGCAAGAGAAAAAGAATATGAATAAGAAGAAAATGATAGGTAAAAGAATTAAGCTACCCCTATGGATGTATGTGATAAGCAATGGTTCATAAGAATTGGTAAACTGCACTTTTAGGGTAAAAAAAGTTAGGTGAGAATCTTAGAACTAGGAATAAAAGTTACATTTCTCACCATGATTTGTAGTATGAACACTTAAATCAAGGGTTATTTTTAATTTTTTTTTAATTAATTGAGGTATTCAGGTTCTCTTAGAGTACTCACCTAGTCCCCAAAGTCAGTGAGAATTACACTACCAGATAAGTCGGAGAATTGATTCCTTAGAGTAGCCCCAAAAAGAGTTGAACACTTGACCTCCAAGTTGAGAGAGAGAGAGCTTTTACCAACTTATTAACTCCCTTGGGGTTAAAAGGGTTGTTTTTGCTGTGGGCCGCTTGTAGAAAATGGGGTTGGGCCAGAGTTTTATTGTTGTGGCTGCCTACAGCCAAAACTGGCATGCTAATAAAACTTATCAAGAAATCCCCGAAAACTTCGAGTGCTCGACTTTTGGTTTTACCAAACACGTCCTTGTCCACTTCAGTACAAGAGGGTACAGTCTGTATTTTACTGTGAAAACAATACATTAATACACTGGGTAAAACTTCCATGTAGCCACAACATACACAACTCCTTTTGACCAGTCAACCAAGTCAACGAACACATGCGTTCATGACCATTTCAATCTACCAACTTACCTTCTGACCAGTCAATCTAAGTACTAAAACTATTCCATCAGTTGACCACATAAAAACAAAACCATCTAAACCATTGATTTTAAATAGACGGTTTAGATCCTTTATGCAGCAATTTTTTGATGTGACAGTTATACACAAACGTTGACCCCACTCATGCATGCTTAGATATTAGAGAGAGAGAGAGAGAGAGAGAGGGGGTTTTAGAGAGAGAAAGTGAGAGCAGTAAATCTGCTGGAAATAATTGGGTTTACATTTTTTAGGGTGGTGGTGGTAGTGCGACAGAGAGAGAGAGAGAGGAGAGAGAGAGAGAGAGAGAGTTTTAGAGAGAGAAAGAGAGAGAGATGGAGGAGGAGAAGAAAGTAGAGCCCTTGGAAGAGGAGATATTAGGTTCAAGCTTGACTATGGAGAAGGTAGCAGCAGCAAAACAGTTCATCGAGAATCACTACAGAGCGCAGATGAAGAACATTCAAGAACGAAAGGAAAGGTAACATATTTTAAAATCTCTCAAGATCTGATTTCATCTCATCGGTTGATTCCGTCTCAGTATAATTGAAATTCCATTAATGCATCTAATACGAACTTGAATTTTGGTTCAATTTCCGATTTGTATTTCTGTTTTTTTTTGTCTATAATGTTTAAATCGCTTAAAAAATTTCAGTTTTTTTTCATAGTTTTGTTTGATTCTGAGCGATATGGACTGTCAAAGGTGGAGTTAGTGAGATTGCTATTTTGTTAGTATTTGTAGTTTGTTAGTGTTTTTATGTTCGTTTGGGAGTTAAAATGCTTGTTTATCTGAAGAAATTGACTCTTGATAGTGGAAATGTGGAAACTTTAGCCTATCAAACAAAATATTCCTTTAAATGGTACTTAAAACATAGGTTATTCCACGCTTAATTGATTTCTGTGTGATTGTGTAGTATTGATTGCAACATCACAGGCAATAGAAATTACTATGATGGCTACAGAGGGGCATGTTAAGTATGGATATTGGTGAATTTCAGAATTTGGTATTTTTGATTTGGGGTTTCCTAGGGTCTTAATCACCGAACTGGATGTTGATTTTTACTGTCTTATGCGCATTCACATTTGTGTTCTGTAAATATGAGAATAGAGGTTACATACAAGATGCATATCCTTAAGTCTATTGCAGCCACATCCTAAATATGGTTTACAATACTGGTGTGAGAAGAATACTTTTTTTGCAATATTGGTGTGAAAAGGATGCTGTTTTGCAATTAAAGATTTGTTTAGTGGAGTATGAGGTTGTTAAAGGTTATTGCAAGAAATTCCCCAGTCATTAGCTTCTTAGGGAATTATTCATCTAGAAGAGACAGAGTCCTAAGCTTCATCCAGCCAGCAATCTACGTTTGTTTAGCCAAACTGATTAGTTGGAAGAAATGAGAAGGTAAACGCAGGGAGAGAAATGTCAGTCTCAAAGTACTTAGATAGTGAGCCAAATTGGCAGATCAAGTGGTTAAATTAATGAAAGACAATTTTGACTTAGCTAATGTTTTGAAACTAAAGGAAAAAAATGAGCACGATAAAACTTGATTTTGTTACCTGTATGAAAGGGTAAATCTTAAATCGTTGTCAAATGTAAACCTAGTCAAACAAGATTTGATTAATTAAAAAAAAATGGAGAACCCCTCTACCCTCTTAACAATGTGATAGATTCATATAATGGTTTTACTGTCATGAAAACATCAGAGACTTAGGAAGAAAATACTTTCCTCATGAAATTTTTTAACAAACAGAAAGTAAATTGTAGGCTCTGATTTCATCTTCAAACTGGAAACATATATCTCCTTTTGGACGATAAGAGAGATCTGAAAAATGGTTTGGAATCCATGTAATCTTTAGGGAGTTCAGAAATAAGTGCTATTTCTCATAAAATATAAAACTGAGAGGTGTCCAATTGGGGTAAGGCAAAGCTAAGAATCTATGCAAATGCAATATGTTAAAGAAAATACTGCAGCCCACACAATGTGTACAAAATAAATGTAAATGGGATGCCTAAATACCTATCAACTTATAGAGGCACTTTGCTGTTGTACATTTCATTATCTTTTTTACACTCATAATGCAGGATAATGCCCATTACTGCTGATTAATCCTGTATCTTACTTGACTTGCATCTTTGCATTAATTTGTTTAGATAACTTCTCTTCTTTCCATATTGTAAGTGTTTTATGTCATTGTTCTTCATGTTGATTATGTTGCCTTGAAGTTCCTTATATCGCTAGAACCAATATATATTGATTGGAGAACTCAATCTTGTTATTAGATCTTGGTATATTATTTACATGGTTTGGTTGCATTGCAGACGATGGGTGTTAGAAAGAAAGTTAGCTTCTTCAGATGTTCCCCAGGAGGAGCAGATCAATCTAATCAAGGATTTGGAGCGAAAAGAGACAGAGTTTATGCGACTAAAAAGGCATAAGATTTGTGTCGATGACTTTGAGCTTTTAACCATTATTGGGCGTGGAGCTTTTGGGGAGGTTAGAGACGTGCTTGAGTCAATTTTGATGCATTAACAGTTCTGCCTTATTACTGTTGTTTTGTTTTTTCTATAGGAAAGTAGATTTTGGAAACTTGGAATTAACATATGGCGAAAAAAAAAAGAAACCACATTGAGACCTTAGTAAAACGTGACCAGATTTTCCAATTATTTGCAAATTTTGAAATAGTCCCAGTTTTGTGCTTCTGCAAGACTGCAGGTTTCCTACATGCTATTCAAATATTTTCTTTGGCATGAGATTCCCTGGCTGGTAATTCTATTATTCTCATCAGCAAGGCCAGTCTTTCCTTTTCATATGAATTCCTAATTTAACCCCAAAATCTTTATCCTACTTTTCCTAGAAGCCGTGTTATGTTGGTACTTGTTAGTATACTTTTTTCCCTGAACCATCTTTACCTCAAATAGGACAATAGGAGTCATCTGTGACCCCCTCTTTTTTTTTTTTCTGTGATTTTGGGGGTGCAGGATCAGAACTGAGCCCAGTTACAGGCTTTTATTTTACACGCTTGAGGTCACATCCAGCAGAAAAGTGGAATCAAAAAGCGAGTTTATCACCCTCTTGGTGGTTGTAGAACAGGGTTTCCTTTGTTTTAATCAGTGGTACAGTGGTACTTGAACAGATGTGCTAAATTATCATTTGCAATTGCATTCTCTGAAGGACTTTGAATTTACTTCGGCTGACTTTATAAAATTTGCTATTGTCATGGATTCACTTGCTTCATACGAAGATCATCTACATGATGTTTGATAAATGCACATGGCAGGCATGCCACATGCACATGTTGTTAATGGAGATAAACTGTTAATAGTCACTGATGATGTTGCAACATAAAAGTGATACATACTGACCAAAAAAAAAATGATTCCCCAGAAAACAGTTAATGTTATTGGTCAAGAAAAGAAAAGAAAAAGCATATAATTTATTCATACCTTTTGCTGAACAGAAGTATCTGGAAACATAGAATCATTTAACTCGGGATCTTATATCAGTATGTCATGCCCTTCACGAGTGGAATTTCATTTCTGTTTTTGGTATCAGTTCGCATACTAGCTATGTCTTTAATTTTGATCAAAGAGCTAGAGCTTTATGTGCTTATTTTTTCCAACTTCTGGGTTAAGGGTTTATTCTGTATGGCATTTCAGAGATTGGTGCTTATATTTTCTCGCAATACAGGTTAGGCTATGCCGAGAGAAATCATCAGGCAACATTTATGCCATGAAGAAGTTGAAGAAATCAGAAATGGTTAGCAGGGGCCAGGTGAGATCAAACTCCTTACTTTCTGTTCCCAATACAGGAAAAGAAATACTTTACCATCTTTCATATGTGAAGCCATAATTGAAGTCATCTTCTTGATCATCATATTGTTTTGTTTGGAGTTTGGTAATTGAATTAATTTGTTTCTGCATACAACACATGATATTCAATGACATGCAATACATGATATGCAATTCATAGTATTTTGGCCCGTTAGTGAAATTATATGTTGGAATTCTAAAGCACTTAAGATTGCCCATCTTTTTTAAGCTCTCACAGAATTTAGAACCAAGAAACTGCCGAGTGGTGGTCAAAATTGATCATTATACCCATCCTATTTTGAAAATTAAGTGGAATCTTTATTCTTTTTCTTGGCACAGATTATAGAAATTGGTGTCCTAAAGCAAATGGTGTTTTTATTCAAAGGAACTATTTGAGTGTAGTCAACTTCTTTCATTTTCCTTGCCCCCCTTCACAAAGCATATGGTATATATGTGGTCCTCCTTATATGGAAGTTCTCTTATGGAGACTGAGTTTTAGAAGAATATCTGCATGAAAGATGAAGAATCAGTGAATCATTTTTGTCATAGTCTCATGGTGATTGAAGTATGGTCCCATGCCCTAAATGTTGTGGAGCTCCTATACGCTTTTCCCATTCTATATCCTAGACTATGTTTCCCAATGCCAATGGGTTGGGGGGGTTCCTTTCTATAATGCTTTTGCTTTGGAGGAGCTCTACCTGCGTCTGACTAGTGGTAGTGGGTATATGGGATGGAGTAACCAAAAGAACTTTTGAGGACAAATATGCTCATCTTCCAATCAGCATGTAGAGAATGTAGGTGTCATGATTTAATGGAATAAATTTGTCATGATACTATGGGAAATTAGAAGGTGGTTTCATGGTCATCTCCATCGTAGATATTCAGCCCTATATTTCCAGTGATAAGTGTTCTTACTTCATAGAGCAGCTGGAGTTCAGTGGGTATTGGTGGGCTTTTGTGATTGCAAAGCAGAGACAACTCATATCCATTCCGGTTCTATTGGGGATACTGATACAAAGGTGTTCTTACTTCATAGAGCAGCTGGAGTTCAGTGGGTATTGGTGGGCTTTTGTGATTGCAAAGCAGAGACAACTCGTATCTATTCCGGTTCTATTGGGGATACTGATACAAGAAAGCTGAAGTTCTCTCTCACTCTCGCTCTGCTTCTCATGTTCTTGGGTTACCTAAAGATCACATTTTATTAAACTTGTGTTTGAAAATTTTGTTGGGTATCCAATAAGAAAAATGGTGCTTGGGGAACTTTTGACATTGTCAGAGAGATTTAGAACTTCTTATCCAACAAAGCGTGCAATGATCGAAGAGAAGGTCCCATCACATTGAAAACATGCAGGCCTTTAGTCTGAAGAGCATTTTTGGAATTTCAATTATGCTTGAACATTATCGTTATTCAATGTGTTCTATAATGCTCATATGACCGTTGTCACGTTTACCCAAAGACAATTAAATAAAGTCAATGAGGTCTTACTAGTTTGAGTTAGTGAAGGTAATAATAGGACTATGTATACCCGTTTACGCTATATGAAAGGCTGCTACAATATTTTAAGCTTGAGTCGAATGCTTTTTATAGTAACTACGAACTACTGCAACTTTGATATCACATTGTACACGATTTCTATCAGGCTTCTCCACTCCCTTATTGTTTAAATTTTACTATACAATCCTGTTATATTCATCATATCCTGATTGTATTTGGACGCTATATTTACCTGATTTGTTTTTGCACAATAGGTTGAGCATGTTAGAGCTGAAAGGAACTTGCTTGCAGAAGTTGCTAGTCACTGTATTGTGAAACTCTACTATTCATTTCAAGATTCCGAGTACCTGTATCTAATCATGGAATATTTGCCTGGTGGTGACATGATGACTCTGCTCATACGAGAAGACACCTTAAATGAAAATGTGGCTAGATTTTACATCGCTCAAAGTGTTTTGGCCATAGAATCCATTCATAAACATCACTACATTCACAGGTTGGTCACTTGACAATTGGCATCTGGTACTGCAAGTTACTTAACTAACTCAAGTGGCGTAGGATAAGATTATCCCTTGAATTATGCTGTACGCTTGAAATTTCATCTCTCTTATTTGTGTACAACCATTTCTTTTCAGAGATATTAAACCTGACAACCTTCTATTAGACAAGAATGGTCACATGAAGCTGTCTGATTTTGGTCTTTGCAAACCTCTTGACTGCTCAACTCTATCTACTCTCAAAGAAGATGAGCCCATGGACAGTGAGAATATGAGGGAATCAATGGACATTGATGGACGCCTACCAGATAAAGCTAATGGGAGCATGTGGAAAAGCCCCCTTGAACAGCTACAGCATTGGCAGATGAATAGGAGGAAGCTGGTAAGAAATTTGTTATCACTCCCCCACTCTCCCCTTCAATCTTGCAAATTTATTATCTCATTACATGCTTCTGTAAGGTCTCATTCCTGATCGGGTCTTCAGTGGGGCTAGTCTTGTGGATACTTCAATGGGTAGGTGAATGCATCAGCTAGAATCAATTCAACAAGAGAACTATTTAATATGTACGAATCATGGAGAACCCACTTATGCGTTTCTAGGGGGTTGCAGACAGCAGTATCACACATCATGTTCTGGACTGCTGATCTTGTGTGCAGTAGCTGCATCCCAAACCCATGCAGATGAAGTTGTCCAAACTTTCTGGGTTTAGGATTTTTTTTTCCACGATTCTTGACTGGTGCTCATCCTAGAAATGCCCGACCATGACTACCTAGATTGATATATACGAACCTAGGGTAGCTTTGGTGCTACTCCCCTTTCAAAGGATATCCTAATGTGTGAGAGGTCCAGCTTCATGACAGTTGCACTGTGTGAAAAACACCCATGTCACACACACATTACTATTGTATTCTTGTAACTATTTTTTCATTGGCGATACACTTATCTCACTTCTTCAATATGAATGTTCTTGAAAGAGAAGGCAAACATCTGAGGTGTAGCAAAAAATCGACCATATAATTAGGGAGTGTTTGTGGTTCTACTGATCACAGATATAGGCACCTGACTAATCAATATAATACCTTACTAGACCACCTCTTGGACGATCTAGAATCCAAAATTTTGGCTTGGTTTATTTATAACTACAGGATTTGTTCTGGTGAATAGGCAATTCTTTATTTTTGCACCTTTTGTGAACCATACTAGCCCCTTTTTAGAAACAACTGTGTCCCTGTGCGCTCACTGGTATGTATATGCATGTATGTTGCGATTGTCTTTTCCTTTTAATCGAAAAGTTCCAGTAAGAATCTTAGGAAGAGGGAAAAAAAATCAACTTTTACTTGATATCGACCAAGAAATCTCATGCTGAGAAATCTTGAACTCACTACCATCAGTCATCCTCAAGTCATTATTTGGGTTTTCAGACTCCTTACTATGGATTAGTGGCGATATTGAGAACTGTTCTTTTTTGGTGGTGAGCTCTAAGTTTTCTTTTATGACACTAATATGCATGTGCTTCTGCCATTACAGGCATTTTCCACAGTGGGCACTCCAGACTATATTGCTCCAGAAGTACTACTAAAGAAAGGTTATGGCATGGAGTGTGACTGGTTCGTCTGTTTAAAACTGTTTTGCTAGAATCTTTTTAGACTATTAGTTCTCTCCATCTTGAATTTACTTTTTATTCCATATTCTCATTTCCAAATGCAGTTTTATTAAGTAGCATTAAAGCTAGAACTGAAAAGAGGAAATTCGGCTGTTGATTTCTAATAACTTATTCTTATTTGTATTATTAGTTCTGAACTTCCAGTCTTCTAGTACTCTCTTCATTTTGTTGTTAACATTTGGTCTTTTGGCTTGAACAACTGTAGTATCTGTTTGTAACTATTTCTCATGTATGATTAGTTTTTGACTGCCAATCTTCTAGTTTGCTTTTCATTTTGTTGTGAACATTTGAAATTTTGGTTGATACCCGTTACAACTTACAAGTTCCAACTTCCAAGTACATGTAAAATAGTTTGTTCACCATGTGACTCACATTAGCTATTTCTTTAAAGGATTAGCTTTTTTTTTATTTTTTTATCCCTTCATGCTATAAGGTAAGTTGAACATGCAAGTGCAAAAACCTGATCCTCCCTCCCACCTGCCTACTCCTAAATCCTAATGCCGTAATACCACATAAGCTTGAACTATAGTTTTGGTCTGCTTTATATGCATTACCGAGTCTGGCATCCCACATTATAAATTTCCTTCTCATGACGTTACCAGAACCGATTCCACTCATCTCGGAAACAACTCTTCTTCTCTCCAAATGTCATAGCATTAAGTTTGCAATCAATGCCTCTTACTTTCTCTGGGACATTGTGGATCCCCTTTACTTATCTTGCTTAAGGGTGATATCATTTTCAAGTAAGTCACACCAGACATGCATGATCTTGTAGCAGTTGGGTTAACAATGGAGTTAAATAATGATTATGTTGCATTATACATGGTTCACTTACATGTATTCTTATTCTATGGCCTTTTGCAGGTGGTCATTAGGTGCCATAATGTATGAGATGCTTGTTGGTTACCCCCCATTTTATTCCGACGACCCAATAACCACATGCAGAAAGGTTAGCATATTGAGTCCTTGGAAACTGAGTAATTGTTCTTTGATGAACTTCGATGCTGCAGTATTCTATTCAGTCGGTATACATAATTCAATTCTATCAATTTTAGCACCATAGCAACTCTTGGTTTTTGCCTCATCTATTTTTCCTTTCCTATCTTATATTATTTTTAAGCTTTAATTTTATCCTATTATTGTGCTTCTTAATATTACTCCAGTGGGCACCAAGCTTCTTTTTTTTAATTAATATTTTTTTTCTGCTTGAAGAAACCCTTAGCAGGCAAACTGAGTCAACCTCCGCATGTATTAGTGTTGTTGAGGCATGTGTCTTACTGTGCCTGAGGCCATTACGGCACAACACCTCGCCTTGAAAATAGCCGGTCGGATGAGTTCAGTTAGCCGTGCGCCTTATTGCGCCTAAGCAACACATGGGGGGTGCAATGAGGCACATGCCTTATTGAACTTCTGTTATTCTTTATTTATTTTTTTCTTCTCTCTTTCTGCTTCTTGGCTGCTACTGTTGCTAGACTAGCATGTTTCATTTTCTTCTACTTTTGTTGCTACAATAGGATGTTTCTCATGTCCTTAAATGGTATTTTTAATGATGACTTTACATGTAATAAATATTGTTGCACAGTGCATTATGATATATCCTGTATGCTCCATAGGTTTTGTATTTATAATCCTCTATTCTTAAGCTGTTTTATATTTTTCTTTTAAAACTTTGAAATTATATCCTCATTTGTTTGAATACTCCCTCCTGAGGCACATATATCTCCTTTAATGATTGTCAGATTGTGCACTGGAGGAATCACTTAAAATTTCCAGAGGAACCAAGGTTGACACCTGAAGCAAAGGATCTTATCTGTAGGTTGCTATGTGATGTCGACCACAGGCTAGGTACAGGAGGGGCAGATCAAATAAAAGTATGGTGTTGAATCTGTTGAACTGTTCATTCTACTAAATTTAATTAATCTGTTAATTTCTTACATTTGTTGCAATTACTTGGTCAGGCTCATCCTTGGTTCAATGATGTTCTATGGGACAGACTATATGAAATGGAGGCAGCATTTAAACCGGAGGTTAATGGGGAACTAGATACCCAAAACTTTTTGAAGTTCGATGAAGTATGGTGCTATACCAATTGCCCCTCTCCTTAATTTTTTTTTTCCAAAACTGACCCTGGACCATGTTACTTTCCAGTTGACTGCTGATTATAATTATTATTTACTAGAAATGTAATCCTCAGAGAACCTTTCCTTTATGTTTTCTGGTCTGCGTTTGGCTCATGGACACCATATGTATTTGGTGTGCAAAAATGCCCAATTAGCAAATTCTGCATCTTTTATGCAAATCTAGCATGCAATCTTTCTGGAGACTCTGTTTGTTACTTATAGCTTGATCTTTTTCATGATATTCCCAAGTTAGGTCTTTATGTCATTTCCTAACATTACATGTCTTGTTTATTTAGACGTTTTCCCTTGTACTTTTCATTGTTTATTTTGCTTCAAAAAATTTGTTTATGATCTCTGAATCTTATCTCAAATTTGACACCTGTAAATTGATTTACTAATTAGATACATTATTTCATTTCTTGAATAGTTGGACCCTCCAATGCCTGCAAGAACTGGTTCAGGCCAGTCAAGGAAGGTAGTGTTCTTACCACAAATTTGGTTTTGAAAGCTGCCTTGAGTTCTTTTTCTTGTTCCACTTGCTAAGGTTTCTGGTTTTATCAACTTCTCTGGCAGATGCTATTAACTCCCAAAGATTTAAGTTTTGTTGGCTATACATACAAGAACTTCGATGCTGTCAAAGGGCTACATGGTATGCAATATTTAATCTACTCTAGATTAGTTGGAAAGTTCTTTACGTTAATGTAGGTTGTTTCTTCCAAGGCCACAGGGTTCCTTATGTTTACCATGAATGTTCCACATCTTAATGAACCTTCTCAGGATCGTGCTTACTTGTCACAATTTTCTTGGGCGAAGTCTGGTTTTTATGAACTAATGCTGTTTCCTTTATTAATAGCAAGGAACCCTTAGTAGAAACTTATTATGCAACATGTAGTTGGATCTTGTAAATTCCTACTAAAGATAATTTGTTTTAAAAAAATTTACTCGATAAGAATTTGTGATTATTGTCTTATCAAAAAAGAAGTTGTGATAATTGTACTTCATATATATTTTTTTATATTCCAGTAGATGAAAAGATAAAGAGCTAAATCCTCATCTCTTCTACTTGTTTGGCTGTTCCAGAACTGAAGAGGAGTAGTACACCACAAAGACTGCCATCTATTGATTCTATCTTTGGTAGTAGATTTCAATTCAGTTCATATATATCTTAGAAAATCTCCGTCTCTTGTATGATCATATTCAGTCCGTTTCTAACTGTTCGATTTTATCGTTTTCCTAGGTTATTCTGCAATGGACTATTCTACAAAAACAAGTGAAGAAACGGAAACACATATGCTTGAATCATCAGGTGACGCCATGTCTCCATAAAAGAGGTGCTTTTGATCCTCAACAGTGTAAAGCATTTGTTGTACCTAATGAAAGCGCTCTTGTCTCAGCGGGGGGAAATTCCTGCTTATTTTCAGTCAGGTTTTCACCCAAATAAGCATTTTCGGTAAGTTGGGCTACCGCTCCTACTGCAGAACCAACAGTGAAGGTGTACAGTAGTATTTGGAAGAACTTTTTACAGAGACCCAGTATTGGGTTAGTGATTAATAGTATACTTAGTGGTTTGTAGTAATAGTAGTTCTAGAAACAGTTCCTTATCAGAAAAACAAAAAATAGTAGAAATAGTTGTGTAGGAAAAGTAGTGAGATATTATATTTTGATGTCCTGGATGCCCAGGTTGGCTGAGCAAAAAATGCCTTCTCTTGTGGCAGTTTCTGGGCTGATTTTAACTTTGCTGACAATATTCAGGAATCTACAGAAGACTTCATAGTTGTGTTTTAAGAGACCAAAAAACTGATTGTGTGCAAGTCCAAGTAGTTTACTTTTACAATTGAGAATTAATTTTGGGGTGTGGAAACATTTAAACCTCTACTTTTCGCTATGATGTTTTGTCATAGTTGTCGAA
>MVGT01003301.1:362116-427062 GCA_002174775.1 Macleaya cordata
ACTTAATAATCAAATATGAGTTCTCCATTTTCGAATAGTTTTTCAAGTTTTTTTTTTTCGTATTATTTGAATTTTGACTAAAACATTCAGGTTTTTTCTTGGAAGAAATATTAATGCACAGGAGTGCACAACTATGCTTATATCACTCTGCTCCTAAAAGGGCACGCAGCGAACGAGTGATTGCCTAATTCGAAAATGTGTTTGGAGCTAAGTAACCAGGCGTGAAGCGTGAGCGGGAGCGGGAGCGTCGGAGCACCAAATTTAAAAATGCCCAAGGCTCGGAGCGCCTTCGGAGTGCCTAACTTATTCACACGTAGTTGAAGTTTTAATTGATTGACTAGATTATGATTAACTAGATTATTAAATAAAATTTTATTAACAAAATCATTGAATAGTTAGTAAAATAATTTTTAAATTTTAGTAAGTATTTTTTGTAATAATATTTTATTTTTTTAAAATTATTATTTTCTATATTTTTTATTTGTTAACTATATTAATGCTATTTAAAGTATACTATATATAATAATAACTAAAATTTATTGTTTCTCATATTAATTATATTTTATTATGAAAAAAATTAATTTTTACTTACCGAGAAACACAACCATATTTCGTGTGCTTTAAGGGCACTTAATAAAGTTATTTTTGAACGAGTTTTTTTACAAGTTAGACGTCTTCAAATCAGCTGATTTTTTTAGATATAATATTATAATTATTTATAAGATGTCTACTAAAAATCAGCTCAATCAGAGATATCTAACCCTCTAAATAAATCACTTTAAATGCCAGCTGTTCATTCACACTATAAAGTCTAAATTAAGTGTTTGTAGTGATATAGGTCTCCGATTGAGCTGATTTTTTTTAAATATGATCCAAATAGTATAAATAATATACATGTAAAAAAAATTAGTCCATTTGGACAAACTTAACAAAAAAAAATAGACATTTGAAAAGATTTTGTTGATTAGGTGCTCCGAAAATATGGAACTGCGCTCCGAAAATTCACGAACCGTACTCCGACAATTCTCGAACCGCGAAGCGAAGGCGCTCTTGCTCCCAAAACGCGAATACGCGGTTTGGGAGCGGAAGCGCCAGCATGTTTGGGCGTTTTTGGTTACTATGGTTTGGAGTGCCAATTTATGTGCTATTGTATTATTTGTATATGCTTACTATGTATACAGGTTTATGTTAAGTTTGGTTTTTATTTGTTAATAGCCTAATAGCATTAGGAAAATATTTACTTAGTTTTTTATTTAATATACATGTAACAGTTATTACAAGAAATAGAAAAATCAAATAATCAACATCTTAAGCTAGCTTCGGTTATTCCACTTAATATTGAAGTACCGAGAACCGGATCCATGAGAACCAATTTGGTATTTTGTTTTTGTAAATAAGTAACTTCTTAATCTATATGTGGTTCGAGGCATTTTGAATGAAAATAATATTATCATTTTCAAAACAATAATATTTCCCTCTCACAGTCTGATCGGTTGGTTAAAAATGATTTAAAAATATTTTTAATATGGGAGCGTCGAAGCGTGGTTCGGAGCGGGAGCGCAAATTCCAACTTCTTTTCTTATCACACATTTATTGAGGGGAAAACGTTACCATTTTTTTTTTTTGGAACACGGGACTATCGCCCGAATTACAATAACAAGGCGAAGATATACTGCTAAAGCGCTAATCACTAGCAATTAGTGTGTGGGAAGCATAGAGACACCGACAAAATCATCAACAAAGTCGCCACCACGAAGAGAAGTCATCACCATGGACAAAGAGAAACTCACCACCATAAGCGAAAGAGAAGACACAAACTTAAACATAATTTATTACATGGGCCAAACCTTGTGGCAATACCATGGCCTACAAGATTTGAACCCACAACCTCCCTTGTCATAAGGAGGGGCGCAAACCAACCGAGCAAGCAGTGGTTTGCCATCAGCTGTTACCAAATTTTTTTTAGTAGCAAACAAAATGGCAGTGCTAGAGTAATGTACAATCAATTTTCTAGAAAAAAAAAAAACCACCTTTGGCTGTGTAAGGTGGTTGTCGAGTGGGTCAATTGCCACCAGCTGCACCACCGAGCACGACAACCACTTTGGTTGCCATTTTCTGACTATCAATATAGCTTTAAGCACTCATTAAACACACACCAATAATAAAAGTTTCAAAAATGATATTGGGACCCGCTCATTCATCTGTCTAGCTAGATAGATTGAGCTGGAGCCTAACATCAATCATTTATTATGCATGCGTGGAGCCCACAAGTACACAATTAATGGTGGATGTTGGGCTCCAACTCAATCTATCTAGCTAGAGCTAGACAAATGAATGGGTCGATCCCAATAACAGCTCTATAAAAGCTTTTTTGAAAGTGCCAGCTAGCTTAGCTAGTAAAGCTTGTTTATGTTAATAGCACATATGTAGGTACAAATCTCGCTTGTATTAAATAAATAAAAAATATTGAAAGGCGTGCTGATCTAAGAGTGTATGAATACTTTTTGTATTTCTACCACCAACAACAAGAACACCAACTGACCATCGCCACCACCACTAACTCACCATTTCTACCAAAATGATTGCACAACAACAAATAAAGCAACACAAAGCCGAAGTGGTTGTGTTATAGCAGATAGCGCAATTAAAGTGGTTGCGCCTTCTTAACAAATAAAGCAACACAAATCCAAAAATCATGACCACTGCCGCCACTACCACTATTGCCAAATCCAAAAAAAAAGTGCACCCAAAGTGATTGCACCTTAGGATATAAAGCAACATAGACCTAGAAAATCACCACTACCGCACCACCATTGTAAAACCAAAAAAACTGGTGCAACCAAAGTGGTTGCATCATAGCAAATAAAGCAACACAAGCCCAGAAAACAGCCCAACCAAAATGGTTGTATTATTTCTTAGACTTGGAGGGCGTTTGGCAACCAAAAGTACTTTTGCTTGTTGTAGAAGGAAGTACTTTTGAAAAGTTAAAGTTATGAGAAACTTGTATGGTAAACTTAACTTATAAGTGAATAAGTCACTGATGCACTATAACATGATTAAAAGTCAAAATTAAACTATTATTTTTGTTGTTGTTGGTATAATAATAATAATAATAATAATAATAATAAGAGCCTGAGTAAGAAGCTTGATTCAAACAAAAACAACTTTTTTTATTTTTAGAAGTTATTTTGTGGAAGTGCTACCATACAAACTTTTTTTTTTTTACTTTCCACTTAATATATAAGTTAAAAAGTAACTTTTTAATAGCCACACATATTTTAACACAACTAATTACTATACTCACACAAATTTTAGCTGATTTGTTCATTGGTAATAAACTGTTGCCAACCTAGAATCGCCAAACCAGTATTGTCAGCCATACGTAACCGATAAACCATTTTGTATTGTCGGTTGTATAGAGTTTATAATACAAATTTGAGTTGTGTGGATTTAGTAAAAAGTTGTGTAAATATAGTGGCCCTTTTAATTGGTTATGAAAAACTATCTTAGTATTTTAAACTTACGCCACCAAACGGCCAACCAACTTTTATTAGTGACATATCAACAGATGAATTTAGTAGGTGTGAATACCGGGTGAGTGTAGAAGGACTCTTATCTTATTTCAAAGCCCAATAAAGATTTTTAGACCGACCATTACAAAATTGTGGCAAGGTGGGATCCACCACTTTTTTCTCTCCTAAAAGTATTTTGAAAGATTTTTAACTTATGTGGTAGTGGGACCGACCATGCCACATGAGCCTCGGGCACATGTTTTGTAACTTGGTCGGTCAAAAAACAAGGGGTGTGCAGCGGATCGAAACCATTGATTTTGGTTCGATCCGCATCCGATCAAATGTATGATTGGATACTGGGTTTTCAATCCAATCCGATCCGCCTAGTTGATCCCATCCAATCCAATCTGCCCCAATCAAAATTGGATTGGATTGGTTTCGTCGGTTTGGGCCTATTAGGCCAGGCCTGTTAAAAATACAAATTGGGCCTTTAATATTTATCAGACTCTTTATTTATGGCCCATAAAATTAAAAAATAATAGTTGGGCCTGGTTAAACTATCACATATTTTCAACTTGGGGCCATAATTACTGTATTGAGAAATATTTTATCTGTATTTTTTGTATCTAGAAAATTACCATCAAAGTTAGGATTAGCTTTGTGTTGTGTTATATATATATATAGTTACATAGTTACATTATTACCCTTACTTATTTTGAAGAATTACAAAATATATATTATATAGGTAAGTGGATTGGATCGGTTGGGTATTGGTTTCGCACGTTAGGATTCGCCAACCGATCCGTACCCATTGGATTTCAGGAACTCTGAACTGATCCGCCTCGACCTCGTCTTTGGATCGGTTTCGATCCAACCCAAGTTGAATAGAATTGGTCGGTTTGGGCGGATGGGATTATTTTTGCCCAGCCCTACCAAAAACCACTACTCTTTAAAGCGTTACCGAAACGCTACCTTCCAGCTTTTCCGTTGTCCTTTCCCTACACCCAAAACACCGAAAGTGCGAGCTGGAACATGGAATCCTATACCCCAGGAAGTCGGTTTACAAAACCCTACTCCTAAATAATATCAATGACACGTGGATAAAATTGAGCCAACTCCGAGAGTATAGTATCAGTAAGCCCTCTTATAAAAAAAACCCTACTATATCACCATCACGCCCCCACTCTTCTAATTTTTCTCTGTACTGCGCCGAACTACAGTCTTTCTCTCTCTAAAACTCAAGAAGCCATGGCTAGCACCGATCCCAAGCTAAAAGAAGAAGAAGAAGAGACATCAGAAACTGTAGCAGGTGAAGATGAAGACACTGGAGCACAGATCGCCCCAATCGTAAAGCTTGAAGAAGTTGCTGTCACTACTGGCGAGGAAGAAGAAGACGTTCTTCTCGATCTGTAAGAAATTATTTAAAAAACTTACTTTTGTAGTTTGCTTTTTTAGGTTTTGATGATCGGTTGATTGATTCTTGTATTTGCGGGTTGTTAGGAAAGCGAAACTTTACCGATTTGATAAAGATGGAAATCAATGGAAGGAAAGAGGTGCAGGAACTGTCAAGCTTCTTAAGCATAAAAAATCTGGAAAGGTTCGTTTGGTTATGCGCCAATCCAAGACGCTCAAGATCTGTGCCAACCATCTAGGTTTGTTTTGTTTCTGTTTTTGTTTTGATTTGATTGATTTTTCTTGTTTTGGATTTGTAAGATGTGATTTGGTTTATTTTCCCCTAATTTTGTGATTGTTTCGTGTTTTGGCTGCAGTTCTTCCAACTATTTCGATACAAGAACATGCTGGAAATGACAAATCATGTGTTTGGCACGCCACTGATTTCTCCGATGGAGAGCTGAAGGAGGAGTTGTTTTGCATTCGTTTTGCATCAATTGAGAGTGAGTTTGAAATTCTTCTGTTCCACCCTCATTATGTTGTATGTTTACTTTTCTTACTGTTAGGTCAATATGTATTTTCCGCTTAGCACCTTAGTTTTTGCATTGTTAGGTGGGATTTATCTTGTCAATTCCGTGTTTTTATAATTGTAGTACCTAATTACCTGAATATTCATTTATATTTCTTCAGGTTTCAATTGATTATGCATAGTTTCTTTGTTTTTTTTTTTTTTTATGTATGTAGGCCTATGTGCTGTGTAGTTTAATTGGACATTTTCTAATTTAAGCATTTACTTCAGCCTTTTTACATTATTATGAAACTTATTCATCAGTGCTTATTGTGCAACTCTTTTGAGGTGTACGCAATTTTTTTAGTAGAATGGGTTTAGGGTGCGGTAGAATGGGTTTATGGAGCAGAGATTTTTGTAATAAGATTGCAGATTATAAGTCCACTGTTATTTGTGCAACTCTGTATTCTATAGTCACAGAACTTTTTAAAGTCTTGAATGATAATGAAAAAATGTAAAAAAGAAGAGATATTGGCATAAGCATTTGTTCATGAGGAAAAAGTAGAAATTAAAGAAATATAAAGAAACTTATCATACTTTGAATTTTGACTGATTCAGATATTTGGGGGTACCTATTGTACTGATTACTCCCTTTCCTTGGGAAATTTTTTAGCTATCTTTTATGTTCAAATATTTCAAATTTTTAGGTACCAGAGTTTTATAAGAGCATACGGTTTTTATTTGCGTGTTGAACTTTTTAACTACTTCCCCACTCATTAGTTTTCCTGTTTGTCAAAATTGCAAGTCTTGTATTTATGTAAAACTGAGACATTGAGATCGAAACCAAATTTGCTACTATATGTTATTACTCTGGTTTGGCAAAAATGGATTGCAAGTGTTGTTCTGCTTGTATTAGTATCTCACTCTAGTTAAGTGCTTAAAAGATAGGTTAAAGAATTTTTATCATTAGCAACAGTACTTGAATCCAGCCCAACTAATTTATCCATTATTATATGAATCAATTCTATATCCGTCTAAAAGTTCATGGCCTGGTGAATGACCTCTGCATCTCATCAACAAACTTCCTTTTCTGATAAGCTTGTCCATTTTATCTCTATTTTTTTTTTGATATTCTTATAACCAGTGTCCATGCAATTCGACATCTATCAGGAGTTGCTTTGTCACTCCAACAAAGTCATTGTAGATGATTTGACCAAGTGATTGTATATAATTTTGATACATCTTTGAAAATTCGAAAGTCTTATGCACATTGCATTTCATTAGCAGTATAATGTTTTTCTGATGAACCTTCTCAACTTTAATTCAATCTTTGTTGGAATTTTTCCATTTGTTTCTCAGTAACTGCTGTATCATGCAGAAATGGATGATTTGAACAATTGAATGATGCATGAGTTGTAAATTATGATACTTCAGAAAATAAATGGAGGGAGAAGAACGGATACCAATAATGGAAAGTCTAAAAAGAAGAAATATTGGCTGAAGCATTTGTTCATGAGAAAAGAAGAAGAAGAGAACATAAAGAAATAGAAAGTTAGCCTCAGAAACTAATCACATTTTGACGTAGACTGTGTCAGATATTTGGGTGTACTTGTAGTACTGATTAGTATTGGTACATAATGAACGATTTATAATGTTTGTATCAGATAGATTGAAAATAAAGGATATTTATCACGTTTTGTGAATAATGATCTTTGTGGGTAAGACCTCTGCTCTTTGTGTCAAGGAGTGTAAGTATGTTCTTGTTTTGTTATTTAATTGGAATTATGGGGATTGGGGTCCCTTTGAGTTCATACATTTAGACAATTAGACTAGTCTATATTTTGACAAGAGGGTTTGCAAGTATTATTGCAACAGGACCATTGGTTTGGCTCTTGGGAAACATTGTTTTATGATAAGGATTCAGGGACATATTGGAGTTAAATGCGGTCATTTGTCACGTATGTGCATAAACTACGATATTTTGGATATCACTTACATCAATAGAACAAACTCTTCAGTCTCTTGATCCTATACAAAGTGGTATATGTTAATGTGATGCTTATATAACTTTAAAGGGAAATAAAAATTTTCCTGATCCTACAGGGAGCCACTTAGCAGTAGCTCTTCAATGTTTTTGAGTTTCTATTTATTCGATTCTTTCTTCTTCATGTGTTTCATCTTATCTGCTGTTTGTTGACTCTGTTTTTGTTCCTGTTTACAGACTGTAAAACATTCAAGGAGATGATAGAAGAAGTTGCTGAATCTCAAGGGAAGAAAGCTGAAGAGAACGAAGAGGTTGCAGCTGCTGCTGATCTTATAGAGAAGTTGAATGTAGGTGAAACAAAAGAGGATGAAAAAGCCAAAGAAGAGGTGTCTACATCTGAAAAGGAGAAGAAGGAAGAGGGAGAAGCAACTGAAAAGGAGAAAAAGAATGAAGATAAGTAGATTGGAAATTGTTTCTTATCTTTTATCTTATATAACTGTTCCCCCAAAAAGTTGATTAGCAGCAAGTTCAACAAAACCCTAAAAAAATGCATACATTAGATCAAGTGAGTCGGGATGTGGGAGGAATTGGCGTCGAGTCAGTAGGTCGGTCTGTCAGTCCGTCTCCGTCAGTCCCTCGGATTGATGGGTGTTTTATGATGGTATCTTCTCATGTGGTGTTCAGCTTTGGGTTTGGTTTGGTTTGCTTTTTCTGTCAAGGATAATGGTCTAGGTTTATTCCATTGTTGAAAGTATAGTTTGGGGAACAATACTAGGAGAGGATCTTTGATATTTGTTGATTTGGTTTTTTGATGGAGAGTATGTGTAAGCGTTGTCCAATTTGGTTAGATTGGTGGGGTGCATTACCACCTTCCATTATTTTGAATTAGCTTATTATTCTGAAACCAAATATAAAAAGTACAATATGGTGAAAATGGCTTTGAATTTTTAGGTTTCAGTTGCTTTTGTGGACCTGAAATTCTTTTGCAAGTTGCTGTAGGCTTTTGGTTTCCTTTGAGACTCCATTCGAAGGGAATTCTTCTTGCAATCAAGGATGGAATTCCAAATAATTATGAGATTGGTGTGGTGGTTTCAGTTTTCTTATTTTGAAAGACCATGTAGTGTTGGTATTGATTTGGAGTTTTGGTGCAAATTCTGCAGTGCTTAATATGTGGGGTATGATATTTTGGCATCATAGCTTAGATGAATAGTTCACCATGACGGACTATATGGTTAGCAATTAGGATATTGTTGATTAATTAGCAACAATTCTGTTCCAAAACCAGAATTGTTACAGTGGTGAATAATTTAATTTATCGCACATGCAATGCATTCAAGGGCTGATTTTTTTTGAGAGAATGATCTACATAGTAGAAAGAACTTACTCACCTGAAATGAGCTCATTCTAAAATTTATAACCTCAAATCGTTTGAAATCAAAGGTAAGAGAGTTGATTTTTGAATAAGATTATATATAATGAGAAGAAGATCTTCGCATGTGGGCCTAGAAAGATTTTAAGAATGTTTGGGTGCTGTTAAAGGGGTTCCTCAAAATGTTGCGGGGTGGGGGGGTGGACAAAATACTTCAAAATTGTTGGGGGGATGGATGTAATTTTACTAAGGGGGTGGTTACCTAAAAATAGGTTGGTATCTTTCCACCCAACATTAAAAAATCTCAAACTGAACCATCATCTTCACCACCTTCACTTCCACTTCACTATCGGTCACTTCCCATTCCATCGCCGGCAACTTCATTGCCGACTACCTTTTTCTTTTTTGATTTTTTCCACCGCCTCCACCCTCAACCACCTCTTTAGAACTCGACTTTCTTTAGATCTCACCCCTCTCTATCTAGCTAGATCTCGTCCTCCCCATAGATTAAAAGAAAAAAAATTCAGTTAAAAAATATTTCAGATCTAAAAAAATTTCGAAGAATATGACGAATTCTACCAGTGGTGGTTGAGTTTTTCAGGAAAACTCAACCACTGATGGTCGAATTTTTCAACAAAACTCAACCACTGGTGGTCGAGTTTTGTAGAAAAGTTCGAACACCATTGGGCCGAAATAGATCTGCTACTCTTGTTAATTCACAAAAAATTTCGAAGAAGATGACTAATTCGACCATTGGTGGTCGAATTATATTAAAATTTTCGACCACCAATAAGCAGTTCAAATTTTTTAAAAAAATTTGGGCAGTTCAACCACTGGTGGTTGATTTTTTTAAAAAAAATTCAACCACCACTGGTCGAATTCGTCATCTTCTTCGAAAAAAAAATTTAGATCTGAATTTTTTTTTGTTTGTGTAATGGCGAGGGAAAAGAAGGAGAAGGAATAAAAAAAGGAGAACGAAGGAAAGAAGGGGAGGGAAGGAAAGAAGGGGGTGGGTCCTCTCGTTCTTTCTCCCTCTTTCTTTTAGTCTTCTCTTTGTCTCTCTCTTTCACTCCTCTCTCTTTCTATAATTTTTAGGTGGCCGGTGGTAAGGTTGAGGTGGCCGGTGGTGGAGTTCTGTTTAGTGGCCGGCGGTAGAGGTGAGGTGTTAGTTTAATTTACACCCTCACCACCCCCTAGTAAAAAGAAAGAAAAAATTAAAAAGGTAATTTTGGACTAAAAGCCTATTTAACTTGTCCATCCCCCCAATATTTTGAAGAACCCCTTTAACAGCACCCGTATGTTTTTCTCGCTATGTAGATTATAGATCATCATATATAAAAATTAGCTCTTTTATTTTGAACACCCTCCCAATATTTTGAAGAACCCCTTTAACAGCACCCGTATGTTTTTCTCGCTATGTAGATTATAGATCATCATATATAAAAATTAGCTCTTTTATCATCTTTGTACGAGTTTCACAAAACGTGGAGTCTGCGTTTTGTAAGGAGGGGTTATGTAACCTTCCTCGGTATATATATCGTGCCGATTAGCCATTTAAATTTTTTAATGTATTATTTGTAAATTGCAAACAAATTTTGGTACTTACATGAGTGGACGCGGTTTATACTCTGAGGCCTTAATAAACTTTAATATACTAAATATGAACTAAATTATATATATTTTTTTTGTTGTTGTTGTTGTTGTTGTTGTTATTAGATAATTTTTTAAAAGAAAGATTTATATAGAAAAGTGATAGAGAAAATAATAAAAAATAGCAATTAGATTACAGAAAGAGTAACATTAACGATCATACCTATGGTTAAAGAGTTAGGTTATATAGCACTCATGAAAAACCGTCTACATGGAATGTATTCAGGGGTTGATTTTTGGAGAGAGTGATATGATGAGCAGAACATAATTATCTGAAAATCAGTCTATTCTAAAACTTGTAATTTCAAATCTATCCGTTTTAATCAACGACCAAAATAAAAATTAAAAACTTACAAATATTTTAATGGCTAATTTGAATGGGTTATAAGTTTTAGAACAAACTAATTTTTTAATATAATAAAAGAGTCTGGATATATGTATAGGCTTAAATGTATAGATTAGATGTACAACCTCTTGTGGGACCCACATGAGGTTGATCTAAGGGTTGAGATTTTGTGAAAATGTTCTCCTTACCATGTAGATCATTTTCACCAAAAATCAGTCAATTCTAAAACTTCTAGCCCCACTAAAAGTTCTCTGTTTCACATCGTTCATTTATCACCGTTAATTTTTAATTAAATTCCGATCAACTTTTGGTGAGGCTAAAAGTTTTAGAATTTACTGATTTTTGGTGAAGATGATCTACATGATGAGAAGAACATTTTCACAAAATCTCGACCCTTAGTTCAGCCTCATGTGGGCCCCACAAGAGGCTGTACATCTAACCTGTACATTTAAGCTTGTACATATATCCGAACTCATAATAAAATACATAATAAGGAGAACATCTTCTCTAAAAACTAACTCCTAGATGTATTATATGTGGGCCCTACAAGTAAGGGATTATATAAGGGGGCTAGATAACCTCACCCATAAGTTAGAATACAAAAATGACGGGTGGTTTATCTCACCGACCTTTAAAGTAGGTGAACAAAATCAGACTCGGTTGACTATTATTGACCAATTGGGGGGGGGGGTGGTTTATCTCACCCACCTTAAAGTAGGTGAACAAAATCAATCCGTGGACCATTTGAGTCCCCACCAATTGAATGTTAGGTTTTTTACCGGTCCATCCCAGCCAACAAACGTTACGTGATGCATTCAAATACTGACACCTGTCTACACGTCCATCACAAGTGGCAGGTTCTTATTGGTTCTTATTTTGCGTCGTAATAACCGATGTTTGTGGGAAAAGAGAAAGAGAGAAGAAGATGGAAGGATATAGACGGTATTAAAAATTTTGCTGCACTAGATTACTTACCTTCTCATCAAGACACCTGTCCATCTCTCTTTCTCTTTCTTTCTCTCTCTAAAAAAGATCTACCAGTAGCTTTGGAAATAGCTAAATTAGATTTGCAGTACATTGCATTTGTCCACCGTCCACCTTCTCTCTCTCTCTCTCTCTCTCTCTCTCTCTAAGCTCTTCCATGCCCTAAAAATGAAGAAAAAGAAAAGAGGGGAAGAAGGGAAGGTAAGGGTTAACAACAAACAAAAGAATTCATCAATCATCAATACCTTTTTGTAATTCATTCATCTTCCTACAGGTAAGTCATCTCCCCAAATTCTGCTCACTTTTTTTTTTCTTGATTTGTTTGTGTGTGGGTGTGTGTGTGTGTGTGTTTGACATGAGAGAGAGAGATGGGTTGCCTCAGATCCAGGGAACTGTTAACAACATAGAAAAGAATTCATCAACCATCAATAACTTTTTGCAATTTATTCATATAGCTTGCAAGACATCTCCCAACATATGTTCTTTGTTTTCATTCTTTGATATTACTTGATTTGTTTGTGTGTGTGTGTGTGTGACATCAGAGTCTAGAGAGAGAAAGAGAGATGGGTTACCTTAGATCCAGGGAACCCAGGTTTTAATGTAGAAAAGGTTCCATCTTTTTGGGGTTTACTTATGATTCTTGGGATGTTTTGCCTGTCTTTCCTAGGTTCATTGTCATGATGTCATCCCTTTTGCTTTCTCTTTCTTCTGTTTACACTTAAAAAGGCTTGCTCTTAATTTTCCTTTACTTTTTTTCCCCTTTCATTTATGGGTTACTCTGATAAAGTTGTGGTAAGCTCTAGAGATATCTAACATATCCATCAATCCAGGGCTAATATTACTACACCTGGAAGTTTGGATTCATTTTCTCTCACTAGATCTGACCACCAATTCACATTTCCTTACTCTTTAGCAAATTCAGCACTCACAATTGGGTACTTCTCTTTACTCTTTAAGTGGGTTTTACTGTCGAATTGATATAGATAATTGACGAGTCTGCAAATTTCTGATGAGTGGAGTACAGCTTATTGAAACCCATAAATCAAATAATCCCTCTGAAGCTTATTACAGATTGAGGAAGAAGGAGACGGCGCAGCTGTAAATGATTAGGTATCTTACTGACAATTATTACAACTCAGAAAGGGAAACTGATGGAGGAGATGTCTGCGGCGGTTGCAGTGCCATTTAGGTTAGGTAATTTAATATGTGATAGCTCAGTGATAGCAACCCACGTTGGAATCACAAGTCTTAAGCTGATAACAGATACAGCAAGTTTGATATCTGATTCGACAACAGTTCTGCTCCCTGAGTCCATTAATGGTGCTGATGAAGGTTGCAATGGCAGTGATCAACAGAGTGGAGTTGATTTGGTGACTTTGCTAGTGCAAGAGGAAGAAGCAGATAGAGGAGGAAGAGAAGGAGAAGCTTTGTTCAAGATGGTACCTGAAAGTGAAATCAATATGGTGGCTACTGATTCCATAATTCAGGAAAGCGAGGAGGATGACAACTTGTCTGTCGGTGGTGATCAGATACTTGATAGTTCATGTTCTCTTTCTGTTGCTAGTGATACAAGTAGTTTATGTGGTGAAGAATTCTTAGCTTTGGAATCTGCTTCTGAGATCACCAGGTCAATCTCTATGGAGATGGACAATTTAGAGGAACCGGGTTTTCAGAGGGAACCCCAAAATGATCTCCTTACTACAGAAACTGGCTTGAAAGGGCGGGTTGGAGATGGGTCTGATTCAATAGGAGGAGCAACTATTCTTCAAGTAGCTCAGGAGAAGAAGATAACTAAAACAGGTTCTCAAGGTGATTTTGAATTGGATTGTTTACCTCTTTGGGGATCTATCTCTATCTGTGGGAGAAGACCAGAAATGGAAGATGCTTTTGCCGCCATACCTCGATTTTTCAGAATTCCTTTTGAGATGTTATTCTGTGATGGCAGGGTCAATGGAATGAACCCGAATTTGAGTCACTCAACTGCTCATTTTTTTGGAGTTTATGATGGTCATGGCGGTTCCCAGGTACTCTCTGGCCCCCTTTTTTTGCCTAAGTTTTTTTTTTTTCTTTGTTGATCGGTAAAGGTAAATTTCTTTAAAAGAAAAAATATATACAAACAATGAGAGGAATCTAACACGCTGAATTACAGTCCTTCATAGGAAACACAAGCTAGCTACAGCCTCTGAGCAAAAAGCTAAGAGATAGAAGTATAGAACCCAACAACAAATCCCATCTTCTGTAAACTTTATTTTTCAATATTAAGGCTTTCTGATTAAACCAAAACAATCCAATTTAGTTTGTTCATAAATAAATTTTTTTTTTAATTATTTCTTTTGGTATGTTAGTTTAACAGAATTACTTGTTTTTTCTTTGTGCAGGTTGCTAACTACTGTCGGGACCGTTTCCATTTAGCTTTGGTAGAGGAGCTTGAAATCTTAAAACAAGTTTTTCGTGGTGGAGACATCAAGAATGATTGGCAGAGGCAATGGGAGAAAGCCATTATCAATTGCTTTCTGAAAGTTGATGCTGAGATTGGAGGAATTACCAGAAGCAGTGGTGAAGGTAGTTGTGAACCCATTGCTCCTGAAACTGTAGGATCTACTGCTGTGGTTGCAGTGATTTGTTCATCTCACATTAAAGTTGCAAATTGTGGTGATTCAAGAGCAGTATTGTGTCGTGGTAAAGAACCCATGCCATTGTCAGTAGATCATAAAGTAAGAAATGTGTGCTTCGTCTTTCATTCCAATATTTTAATAGTTTGGAATTGCAGCTATTGTTCTATGAGAAATTGATTGCCTCAGTATAACTGTTTCAGCCAAATAGAGAAGATGAATATGCAAGGATTGAGGAAGCTGGAGGCAAGGTCATACAGTGGAATGGACATCGTGTTTTTGGTGTTTTGGCAATGTCAAGGTCAATTGGTATGACTATTATTTTCGCTACGTTCTTGTTGCTATTTGCACGTTTCCTGCGCCATCCGTACTAATATATGGAGGAAAGTATTACAAAAAAAATATATAAAAGAAAGTGACCTTCCCGATTGCTATTGAAGATGGATTTTTTTTTGATAAAGTAAAAATTTGAGATGGAAAATTGTTCCTCTATTATCCTATAAATACAAGTATCTCTCAGTGAGACATTTGAGGGTACTTTTGTGTATTACAATTGAAACCGTTGTAAACACCCACCACGTCCCTTAACCTTTCCTGTGTTGATCACCTTGGAAATCCTAATGTATGCCACTAACACCTCTCTCCATGTTACGCACTCTACATCTGCCAGCCCTATAAGCATTGTAATAGGTATAGGAACACGTGTAGAGTGCTCATGTAATTAGCTAGTATATTACAGGCTTCAGGCTTACAACATCCATACTTGAAACACAGACTGTTCGAAAAAAAGAAGAGAAAGTTGAGACTAATGTTTTTATTATTATAGTCATGACATTGGAAAGATGAGAGTTCCATTTCGGAAGAAGTATATTCCATTGTTTGACCTCATTGTTTATATTCATATTTTCTTCCTTAGTTCCGGTTAGCTAATTCCACCGCTCCAAATACTGGTTTGTTTTGGTGGTCTTTTTCTCTGGTCTTTTTATTGCTATGTGGGTGACGAATTAGTTTGTCGCCCTTACTTTCGTTTTAAATGATGTATGTCTGTCCTTGCATGCTTGCATTTCTTACTTTTTACTTCTGCACTGTTCGTAATTTCTTAGAGGTAAGGCTTAATCTGTCCCCCTCTTTTAGGTGTAACCTTCTTTTTTGATTATTATGAAAATTTCTCTCCCTCCCCTCTGTGGGGGTTTGTGTTCAAAATAATTTAAATTGTTTTTCCCTAGTTGTTAGTTGTTATGTTTCTGATTTGCTCAGGAATCCTGTAAGTCTTTTAACATGTATTTAGTAAAGCAAATTTTGTGAGAGATGGGAACTCCTAGCGCAAGTTATTCATGACATCTATTTCGCATTATTTTTATGGTTTTTTACATTGAAATTCCTAGAAAATCAAGTTGCGTTGATTTGCGTTTGTAATCATCCATATGTGTGTACAAGCAATGACAAACCACAGGCTTGCTTGCTAATTGTTTATGTGCATAAATGAATGCAGAAAGCATGATGCTTGTAAACCAATAAAAATGTACCCAACGTGAAAATAAACCTTTTCTTCGCTGAATGAGCATTTGATGACTATCTACAGTCTGTGCTTGTTTTTAGGGGAGTTTGTATGCAAAGGAATGATCTGCACTGGCTCCATATTATGTGCTTTAGACTGTCATATGTCATCCATAAGGTTCTGATCCAAGGTTTATCAGTGTTCAGTAATGCTTATTCGGAGAAAATGTTGAGCTGAAGTTTTATAATTTTGTTTTTTGTACGTGTTGTAGGTGATAGATATTTAAAGCCATGGATTATTCCGGATCCAGAAGTCATGTTTGTTCCTCGAAAGAAAGAAGACGAATGTCTTATTCTAGCCAGTGATGGGTTGTGGGACGTCATGACAAATGAAGAGGTATGTGATGTGGCTCGAAGACGGATCCTTCTTTGGCACAAAAAGAACGGCGATTCACCTTGTGGAGAAAGAGGTGAAGGAGGAACTGATCCTGCTGCTCAAGCAGCGGCAGAGTACCTCTCAAAGCTTGCTCTCCAAAAGGGAAGTAAAGACAACATCACCGTGATCGTTGTGGACTTGAAAGCACAAAGGAAATTCAAGAGCAGAACCTGACAGTAAGTTAACCGATCATTTGGTTATCAACCTTAAGTTACACCGGTAATCCGGTTATCGACTTACAACTATACGATATTAAACTGCATTAGTCTAGTGGTTATGGTCATTAATACATAGCTTAACCAATCTGTTTTTAGCAAGTTCTCGAGTATTTGTTGTACACGATTCCAAGTACTGGCTGTGTAAATATGGGGACACGAGGTTGGGGAATTTCAGTACTTCCCCCTACGCTGATGTTCTGTTTGATTGTATTTGTTTCCACCCTCCGAGTCAAGGCTTCGAGAGGTATGTAATTCACTTCGATGTTTTCTACCACTTGGTGCGATTTATACTAATATTGAACAGCACTTGCGGATATTATGTGATTCTCTAATCTCTCTTAAGTGTTACAAAACATATTCATGGGCCTCATGGCAATACTGAGCAAGGTCCATATTTATTATTTGCCAGATTTCGACACAATGAACTTTGAGCTCATTGTATAACGTTTGGATTCTGGGATACTAGGTTTTGACAAAAACTTTTGATGAAAAAACTTGACCCTTGATTTAAAAAATCTTGTGGTTTACAATTTGCTGACCCTTACCTTTTTAAGGTCAGTAAATTCATTTACCAGTGGATTGTAAACAAACGATGATTTAAATCAAGGGTTGGGATTTTTTGTCAAGCCCTTTCATTTGGACGTCAACAAATTCATTTAAGAATGAATTGTAAACCATCAAATGATTGAAATCAAGCATTGAGATTTTTTGTCTGAAGGTTTTGTCAAAACTTAGCATCCCAGACCCGGTCATTGTGTAAAGTTCAGATTCGGATACCAAGTTTTGTGAATTCTTTTCAAGCCCTAATCTCATCCCTGATTGGGTATATGGCTTGGTCCCTAGACCACCTCCTGTTATGTTATCTTCATGGGGTTTTTGATTTTCTTCGTGTGCCCATTCAATCTTTTTGGAGAAACCCTAGGTTATGAAGGAGGTAAATCTATGAATACGAAAGAATCATTGTTCTGGAAGAGTTAAAACTTAATTTTATAAATTGGCAGGGGCCGCGCGAACGCGGACCCCCTCTACCACAAATTATGACGTAGACTCTCCCACTTGGGGAGATCTTATGCGAGCGCCCCTCCAAAGTGCAATGGAGATCGCTATCCTAGGCCATGGACCTACTTGATCATCCATTGACCCCGTCCAGGTAAGTATGTTTTCTTATCCCCTCTTCAATCCCCTTTTATTCACATCGGCATTCCTTCTCATCTTCCTCCTCTCCAATGTGGGACTAAAAAGTATACAAACAAATTAATGAAACAAGTCGTGTGGGGTGAAACTTGGGCATGTTGGTTCGGATTAGGAAGTTCAATCCATTGGGTCTCAACCCAATCCAACTGGGCTTAGATTCCCAATATAATCTGCACCCATTGATGAAAACAATATTTTGATGTGCAGAGCAGAGAATATCATTGATGAAAAGATATTTTGGCCTGGAAGAGAAAAAAATTGCTTAATTCAAAGCATTATTATGTTAACCTAGTGATTTGATTGCCGCGTGAAGTTCTGATTCACTTCTGATCCATGTCTTGAAAGTTTCACTGATTCGGCACGAAGTGATCAGTGGTGTTCCTGAAAACTGTGGCACTGTTTCACTTCTTCAGCAGTTTATAGTTCAAACTGCGGCAACCCCGCCGCAGAATCATTCCATCATGAGTCATGCTTGTTATTGAAAACTTCTTTTCATATCCTCAGGTTCATTAAAAACACATACATTTCTTAAAAGTTTTGAGAACAAAACACTACGATCAATGGATCTTTCTCCAGTAACAAATCCCTCAGCGCCTGAAAAAGATGCCTATAGTTTGTTTATATGCATTGGGTCTTTCTGATCTTGCTGGTTCTTAAGAATCATCAACCCTTCCTTTGTTGCAAACCTTTGAAATCCTTCATCTCCATCAGTTTGACCACTAACAATTCTGTATCCTCTTATCCCAACGATTATATCGTTGCCATTCTTCATATATTGTTCTCTTAAATGCTCATCCTTTGCACTAGTGCGATCATCTGGAGAAAAAAAAGAAAAAGGTAAACCATCACAAGATCTCACAAAGTTCAGAGAATCATTCATCGATTAGACCATTAGCCTTTTCCGTGCGACTGAATTTTTCCTATAAAACTATGACAATAGATATTTTGAGACAGGATCTGAGCTCAATAGCATGAATATAAATATAGTAGAAAGGACATAGTTGGTACTAAATTACTAATAAGCATGCCAATAGTATGATGGTTGGGGCATCATCCAGTCGGTGGATGACATAACTGTACGTGGCCATCAAAGATGTGGATCAATCCGACAATCTAGGTTAGTTTGCATGTATACTAAATGGAAAAAGGAATGAATTTATATGTGATGCTGGACTTGTTACTGCACAGTATCGGATCGAAGACTAGTTAACCTCAACGGGTGGAAGAGTGGTAAAGTGGCAGGCTTGCTGCAAGTTATGCATGAGGTCTTGAATTCAACCCTCCTTCCTCTTGCATGGCCACCTTAGGGATGAAAATCCCCTTAATTGCCTGGTATGTGTGAGATTGGGGGGACTGCATGTGTCCTTGGGAATTAGTTGGCTGCTCAAAGATCCCCGGAAACCTCAGGTTATATAATAATAATAAAAATAATAATAATAATAATAATAATAATAATAATAATAATAATAATAATAATAATAATAATAATAGTAATAAAAAAAAGACAAGTATATACATAAAGCATAACTAAACACAATTGGTCCAAAAATTCATGCAGAAGGGATTAATAAACCTGGGCATTGGACATACCAGATTGGTGTTCCAAAAGTGGCTAATGGGGATCCTGCATCAGCGAAGTACGATGCAAGATCAACATCCAAATCTCCATGCATGCTAATGAAAGAATGTTCCTGTTATTAACATGAAAATACAATTATCAGTGCAAAGATTTTGAGAATGGAAATGTCCTACTGAAATTCGTGATGGACATCCCAACTGAATCAGCACGAGTTAAAAGGAAAATCAGTGCAGAATATGACCATCAAATTATTGAATATTTGAATTCTTATCTGAAAGGAATACTCCTTTGTCAGTCATGGGATTGTACTCTTCATTTATATATGCAGTCAACTTTGTAGGTGGAAGAAAAATTGTTAAAAATTGATGGTAGAAGCCATATCTGTTTTGGTAGCTTGATAAGAGACCTTTAGATTCTAGGTTGTTTCATCAACTCAGTATCCTATATTTCCTGTTTAGCTTAGGGTTTTCCCTATGGACCTCAGATTGCCTAATACTGCACTCTTCATGCTGAAGATACTGTGGATTCTGTTAACAGAGAAGGGGCTTCTATAGCAACCACATATACAGTCTTGAGGGGGTTTGCGTTGTGGAGTATAAGGCGTACATAGAGGGAAGTCAATTGGGTCGACGACTTCTTACCTTCTGGGGCTTAAGAATTGATTTTGAGTGGTTTATCCACAAGACCCTTGTTTTTCCTGCTCGAATTATGGAGCAAGTGAGGTATAAATACCTAGTTTGTAAAGTCTTTCTAGGGTCCAGCCAAAAACCAGGTTATCCAGAGAAAGAAAAGGAGAGAGTGTCGTAGCCATACCATTAGTTCATGTGCTGCCTGTCGATCCTTTGGGTCTTTCTGCAGACTGGAATTAAAAAAAAAAAAAAAAAATTCATAGTTGTAATGAGAATCGTAAAAATGCTGAGGACTCTACTAACATTTCTGAGGAACATAATATTAATGAATCCTACAAATTGTGGTACAAGGAGAGAATAGAATAAGTGAAATATCTAATATGGCCAATATAGCTAAAAAGGGCAAAAGTGAACCACTTGAAAGGAAAATGGCAGATCTGAGCAATAGTGCATGTTTTCTAGATGAAAGAGACGAAAAGAAATTACATCAAGTTTTTAAGTCCAACAAACAATATCAACTACTTGTATGGCATAAAATAAGAAAGTGCTTTCCAGTTGTCCCAGCTTTTTATTTTTGAACAGAAAGTTGTCGCACTTCTCATACCAATAAAATAACATGAGCCACTTTCGCAGGGTTATTACTGGAATAATTCTGGTAAAAATCATGTAAAAGCTACAAGAAGTTAACTTTACAGTTTGAAGTCTTTACCATGCAGAAATAAACGAACAAAATTCGGGAGAAAATTGGTCAGGAGGTGCACAAGGCAGTGGTCGATCAACAATTGCTTCCAAGAGCTCATAACAATTACTCCATCCTTCCTCTGGTGCAGCCGGGGAATATGGAAATCGACCTGTTGCACACTCTAGCATAACTAGCCCTAAGCTCCAGATATCACTTTTGTAACCATACGTGCCTCCAGTGATTCTCTCTGGCTATTGAACAAAAATTTAATGTGAACGACTCAACTACTTTGATTCAAATGTGGCGAAAATTTGTCAGAGGTGATTATCCACCAGAAACTCCAGGAAAGTGAGAATGTCCATGAAAAGAGAAGAGAAGAAAGGTTATCAAAGAACAAGTAAATTTACTCACAGACATATAGTTGTAAGTGCCAACAAAGGTATTTCGCTCAGCAGTAGTGGTCGCAAGTATAGCACTCACACCAAAGTCAGTTATCTTGACTTCTCCTCTATGATTGATTAATAAATTAGAAGGTTTCAAGTCCCTGTGGATTATGTGTTTGTCATGGTGAAGGTACAACAAACCCTTGAGCACCTGCACATATAAAGAAACAGATAAACTGAATGAAATTAGTTCGGATTTTAATGACTTTAGAAATTTTTGAGTCAAAAAATGAAAAATAGAAATTTATTTGACATGTAATACTTGCCTGCTTACAAATGGCAGCAAGATATGGCTCTGGAATTGCTATAACTTTCTTCAGAAAATCAGCAAGAGATCCACCATCCATGTACTCCAAGATTATTGATATGACACCATTATCATAGAAAGATTGGTAACATATAGCAACATTTGGACATTGTGCTGATTGATTAATCTTCAGTTCCTGTGCGATCTGTTTAACAAGAGTCTCTTGAAAATTCACTTGGATAGCCTGCATAGATTTGAGTATTTCAAAGACCAAGAACTATTTTCCCAAACATTGGTAAGATGTAGAAGCATATAGAGGAAATCTCATAATGAATATTGAACTAATTCATGGATCTATTAGCAAAGCCATGCGAACTTGTCAATTCAGAAAACTGAATATGTGGTTAAGACTTAAGAGTAGGCTGCATTTATCAAGATATGTGTTCCATCTATCCATTCACAAACCTCCTGCCCACTCCATAACATGGATTCATGAATTAGGAGCGTACGGAAGCTGTAAGTGGAAGAATACGACTATTGGGTTAGAGAACATTAAGAATTGCATAGGTTGTTCTGTTGCACATGTAGATGGCCGAGAGTCGCCATTATGATCATACTTAGGACCTATTGTACCTTAATTGACTTGAATGGATCACCTTAGTCAATCAATATGCATCATATAACCAATTTGAGGAATTGAAGATTGAGAAACAATGGGATTGGTAGTAAAAAAGCAGAATTTTTTGTTGAGGTCATACAATACCTTCAGAGCAAAAAATTGGCCAGTCCATTTATGGCGCACCAGTTGCACTATCCCACTACTACCCTTTCCAATTACTTTAATTACGTCCACATCAGCTATGCTCAAATGGTTGTCCGAAGGCTTTATAGGAGGTACCTGAATATAAAGTAGCACACACAAGAAATAGCTTAGAAAATTTTCTAATAGTAAAGCTATCTACTTTAGCATAAAAATAAAAAAAAACCTTTAACATAAATCATATCGTCATATAAAATTATTCGATGCATTAATTACAAGAAGTTGCTAGCAATTCATGAACTAACAATAAAAATATGCCAATTCCCCTCCACTAATTTCACCAAAAGAGCTAAAATGACCAATTTGATCATTAGAACACAATGATTTATTCTTCAGGTGCTGCATACTTCATTACAGTGTTTGTAATGAAAACACATATGCAGGATCAAACACACGATAAAAACAAATTTAAAATACCGTAGTATCATCTTGATACGTTTAAGAGTTCGTACTCTTGCCTTGGGCATAAATTGGAGAAAAGGCAAAGTAATAAAATTCTTTACAATTACACAAGTAGGAATAGGATCAGATAATGGATTTCCACATTATGCTTTTGGCCGGCCTGTTGGTCAGTATATCTGGAAGCTGGTTAATCTACTTCTATCAAACAGATCCAAGACAGACTTCTGAAAGTATATCCTCCATCTTACCCGTAGCTGAGCTTCAATTCCAAGTACATATTAGAGTAAAATACCAGGTCAAGCTAAATATGTCTTTCTGCTTCAGTACCAAGCTTCAGCACCAAGAGGACATTGAGGTATGTACCATGTCCTACTGAAAGAGGAAAGTATATGTTAAAATATGAGATAGGTAAATCCTCTGTGTCGATTTTGTGCTTGTTCTTTTATTTCTTTGCATCTAATTTCTGATTTGTTCACTTTATCCTCACATCACATATTCTATAGCTTACTTAAACATCAAAATAGGTTAGTTTATCCTCCCATACTCACATTTTAAGCAGAATTCCAGATCATAGTTTTTTTTTTTTTTTTTTCATTTGGGGTAACTGGAGGCATGGATATAATCAACAAAACCCATAACTCAAGAGTTACCAAATCTGGAATGACACGAGGATTTTCAGTCCTCTGCTCTACCAGCTGAGCTATCCCGACCCTTCTCGAGGGAGCACCCCCATCCTACTAGAGGGCTTGGTTCTATGTCAATTCTTAACAAGTGTTAAAATTGATTTCATGAGAATTTAGTGAATCCAATTCCTTTTTAGCATAAAACGGTAACTAAGTTCCAAAATATCAACATCAAACACCAATAATTTCAGACCAAAATGAAAAAAACTGACCCAATTACAATAATGGAAAAAACCAAGGAATTCAGATATTAAATTCAAACAAATTTCTAAATTTGAGAGAGTTGACTTACGGCTTCATCATCCTTTTGAGGTACAATTCGAACTCCATCCTTATTAACAAGTAGATCACCTTCTTTAAATGTACCACTCTGAGTCCTGAAAATAAGAACAACCCAAAAAAAAATAATTAAATTCACAAGTACAGAACAAAGAAACAAATGAAATTCAGGGAAATTGATCAAAAGAGATAGATAGATTTACAGGAACTTAGCAAATGAAACCTCAGAACGAGGTACAGAAACATTGAGCTTTAAGTTCGAGCTCCCCTTCTTCTTCATGGATGCCATCTCTCTCTCTCTCTAGTTTCTCTCTCTAGGTTTTTTTTTCCTGTCTTAGATCCTGTTGCGGAGTTGTCGCAAGTCAGGAGAAGAAGAACAGAAAATTAATTTCACAGCGAAGAGAAAAAAATATCTGTTTGAATATTTTTTTCCTCTCTCTCTAACTTTCGTTGTCGGTAATGAATGATGTAAAGAGACTCATTGAAGAAGAAAAGCCAGTAGTTTGTTGAGTTCGTTTTATTTACCGCGACTTTTCTTTCTTCCATGGTAAAAATGGTAATCCGCCCCATCTCAACACCCAACTAGCTTCCCAACTGATGTGGCAGAAAATGGAGAAGCACATAATGATTTTTTTCTTAGAATGTGTTGTGCTATTCTGGTGCCACGTCAGTTGGGAATCCAAGATGATGAGAACATTGGGTTGGAGAGGATTACAGTATTAGATAATTATATTGAAATTTCACTATTTGTTCAAGTGAGTGGATTTCTAATTTCAAAGAGAAAACGACCAAATAGTCTTCTTTTTTACTGTTTAGTCATTTTTTTTAACAAATAATAACCTTTTAATCTTTTGTTGAAACTCATGTGCATGTTTTACTTATATGTATTACTAATTTTACCCTTCTTTCTTAATTTTTAAAGGTGGACAGCTGCAGAGAGAAAAAGTTTATTATTTTTTATTTTAAATCTTTTAAATGCTATATCTTCTAAACAATAAATTAGATTTTGATAAAATTTATATTTTTGGAAAGTTTTCGACGAGATCTTCAAAACTAGACCAAATAATAATATTTTTTTTTAATTTTTTTAAAGACATACAAATCCGAATTTGCATACTTTAAAGTGTTTCTAGAGTTATTGCATATATAAATGTAATTCTATGCAAATTATGTTTTGCATACATTTAAATGTCTTCATAGTGTGTTTGCAAGCATATAAACGTTTGCAATAACTATTTTGCACGCATTTTAGTGTATGCAAAATGGTTTTTGTGTGCATTTAAATGTCTTCACAGTGTGTCTGCAAGCATATAAACGTTTGCAAAAACTATTTTGCATGCATTTTAGTGGATTTAAATTGTGTTTTACACCCATTTAAATGTCTTCACAATGTGTTTGTAAGCATATAAACGTTTGCAAAAACTATTTTGCATGCATTTTAGTGTATGCAAATTGTGTTTTGCATGCATATAAATTGATGCAAATTGTGTGGCTGTATTTTTTAACAAAAAACATAGATGAAAAGCTATAAATATTGTTTTAAACCTAAATCTGTATAAAGACATTCAAAATTCTTCCATTCTTTTGTTTAAAGTCATGTTTAACAATATTTTGCATAATTGTTTTGCATACTTCGCAATATAAATTTTAAAAAAAATATTGTTGACTAGTGTAATTTTGAAGACTTCACTGTAAGATTTCCAAAAATATAATTTTTATGAAAAATTGATTTGTATTTTAAAAGTTATGTCATTTTTTGTTTTAAAAATAAAATAAAAAAGTTAGTTGGTGCTTATTGCTTGTGTATATATTGATGGGATATTTTTGTCTAGCAAAATGCACATATGTGGTTTTTCACCTTTTTGGACTAAACTATTATAGTACTTTTAGCTGGGACTGAACCATCATATTACCCCTCAAATAGGACTAAACCGTTGTTTCCCCAAATTCAAATTAAAAACAAACAACAAAATTTGTATTATTTATTTAAAACTAACCTAATTCTGTGAAATTCAAGTACAATCAAACACACCAAGAGCAATGAAGTAGTCTCTCTTGGTGATGGTGTAAGATAACATATTCTCTTCCTTCTCTATGTCATTAGTAGTAATGTCTCTTGTGCAGATCAGACAATCCTTTTCTATGTTCATTGGCAGCAGTAATTTTTGTGTCATTAATAACTTTCTTTTGCCCTTCTACTTATAAGTTGTAAGAGCATCCTCAGCAGTTATATTTTCTGACCAAATTTCCAGAAAATGTTACACAGTAGTCAATGCTAAATTTGCATAATATCCTAAGAGAATTTGAGATAGGCCAAATTAGGAACTCTCCGTAGAAATCTGCACAAATTTTTAGTTAGACGGGGTGGGGAGAAGGAGTCGTATGACGTTAGGCGGAGTGAAAGAGGGTCGTCCAATTGTTGAGCGGATCACCTCACAATTTTTATTTTTATTTCTAATTTCAAAAAAATTACACCGCTTAGCATTTTCAATTTATTTTTTTTAATTGATGCTTGTGTCCCTAAACAGTTTACTTTTTTATAATTTTTTTTTAGAAAACATAACTTTCCACCACTGTATTACTCAAATACGTATAGTATATTTAGTAAGCTATATTTAACTTCTACCTTGCTACTGTGGATGGCCTAACAGAGGCAATAACCCCATAGTCCAAAAACCAAAGAGTGAGAGATTCTTTCTTTGTTTAATTGTTTCTACTTTCTACCAATGTAAGTTTTTTCACCAAAAACATTTTTTTAAACTAGATTGCTATTTAAAAGTACAAGCCCTTTAGAATTTGATACAAAGACCTAGACCACAAAAACAAATACTTTCAACCACTCTTACAAGTAGTCTTCTAATTATTCTAAATTATTCTAATTAGTACCACTAAAGATGGCGGGCTCACCAATCCAAAGGAAAAAAGAAACACTAGAATGAGGTAGAGTTCGAACCCACCGCAAACTTTTGGGTGCGCTTTTAAAATTAAATCAATCAATTTTTTCTATGCTTAGATCGCCGAAACCCATAGTATCAAATCCAAAATTAATACACAATTCCATGTCGAAAGGTCTATGAAAAGGCCTACGCAACCACTCCTAAACACCAAATGAACATTAAGCCAATGGGTCTATAGTACAGGAAAGTAAAGTTAAGCAGGATTTGGAGGAATAGCTTTTTCCCACCAAGACATCTGCTACAAAAAATCAGCTTGACCATAACTCCGTATGACTGGTGACTTTTCAAAATTAGATCTAACACAATTAATTAAAGTTGGTGGAGATTGATTCATCCATAAAATACAATTAAGATCTCATATAGTCTGTTTGGACAAGGGATTTTAGGGAGGAATTTTGTAGGGACCACAGATTTTGAGGAAAAATATAACATAATTTTTCCACCAAATCCCTGGTCTCCACAAAATCCCTGTTGGGGAAAATAGGGTCTAGATTAAATTGTGCAGCGGAAACAAATAACTATTTTCCCTTCACAGGATCACATGAGGATGCATGAATTAAAACAATAACTTGAAGATCAGATACATACCGTTTAAAGGCTTGCATGTAATCCCTGATCTTCCTCCTACGTTCTGGATAAGTCGTCGAAAATCCAAAAAGATACAGCAACTGTATTTCGGCCATAACTCTCTAACGGTTGATCCGATTCGCTATATGATATATGCTTTTTGTAGGAAATCGAATTTTCTACAACTTTGCGTGAAATAGCGAATCTCCAATTCTGCTCCGAAGTGCCTCAAAACTCGATTTTAAATTCTGACGGGAATATATTACGAATTTTGGGTTTCTAAAACCATAAAGGTCATAACTTGAATTCTAAATTGGGAGAGAGTTTTAGATACACAAGTTAGGGTGGGCTATCTTATGAACCCTATCTCTATTTATAGAGAAAGACTCTCTTCCCATATCTTTAGCTCCAAGTTAGGTCCATATGGGCCCCACTTACTTAAGCTTTTGATTTATTACTTTGAGGTCCATATATCTCATATAATTCTCAAATAATAAATCTAATTGCAGTTAAGTCCACTAAATAACTGCAACTGAATACTCTCAAGTAAATGAATATTATTCAGAAGCCCTTCACTCGTTATACCAGCAAATAGTCCCTCCACTTAACTGATATTCGTAATATACACCAAGGTAACATTAACTATTAATGTCAGCACCTTTCGAGTAATTACATCTTAGTCCTTGCCTGCCATATCATACCATTATAATTATTCTAATAATCCAATAAACATTTTATAGGATCACTGCGCAGTCTAGAATAATTAATACTTTTGATTAGGCTCTTAAGGGAATATCATTTCGGTGTGGATTCCTTATTGACACAAAGTAATCCCACTAAGTGATTTCGATCACCCAACCTACCCAGAATATTGGATCACGTTTGCGTTGTCTGACCTCACTGTTTGGTAGATCAAAGTGAGTAGAAACCAACTTGTAAGGTATACTATGCTCTCAGGATTTAGGACATTTGCAATTAGCAAGTTTTACAGAATCTTTTTATGTGCTGACAATAACATAAAAAGTATTCTGTCTGACCTGTTCAGTGTATTCTTAATACACCAACACACTGACTTAGAGTCGCCACTCTAGTGATGGAGATACATCACCCTATAATATAGAAGTCTAGTGTATTATAGTCTTATCAGATGAATTGTTCAGATTCATCACTGACTATGAACTATACAAGAATATAAGGAACCAGTAAATTACATCTCTCCATGTATGAACACTTCATACAAATAATTTACTTACAACATCATCTTGTGAACAACACTTAATCCATCATATGAATAAAGTAATAATATAGTATCATGCTTATTAATAAATATAATTTATCAATGTTATCAATTTAAATTGTTTTAGGGCATAAACCCCAACAATCTCCCACTTGCACTAAAAGAATTTAATGTCACAATAGCTACTTATCTTCTGAGAATAAGATTCGTATGTGACACTTGTTTCATCAGCATGAAACCTTCATCTGTAAGTATTCTCATCAGCATGAGAATCAAAACTACCAAGCAGAGCTTTAGAGTAGAGGTTCTACTAAGTTTCTTACAAATACAACCTTGGCTAACCATCTCGCCTAAACAAAGTCTTTGGCATCCGTGGTAGACACTCTCCCACTCGATGATATCCACCAAGATATCTAGAAATAGAATTTCCAGATCTGAATCTGACACAAGGTCAGAATTAATGCAACCAATTATAACACTAACATTTGGACTATTTTGTAACTCCGAATCCAACTGAGATTATCTAAGTCATGCTTTACAGCTCTATAAATCTCAGTACCAAAACTCGACAAATGTTAGCTGACTAAGCCCACCTGTAAGACAAATATCTGATTTTTGTCACTTGCACTTTATGTGAGAGGCTTCCTATTACATAAGCATAGGGAACTGCCTTTCAATTTACTTCCTTTATCAATGTCTATATGACAAAGATTCCAAAAGAGTAATACCACAGAAACATTTTCTATGGAACAGTGCATTCCAAACAAAATCGGTATATTATTGACCCTTACAGTTTTGAGATAGACTAATACTCTAGTTAGCTGATCTAGCAAGGCTTGATCACTAGAATGAAAGAATTTCTCAAAAAGTTCTTTTACATTAACGTCCATTAGATAACCAAACCTTAATAACATTTCAGGTATCATTATAAATGATCATTATGTCATTACTATATAGCTATGGAAACACTATTACTTACTATCCACATCTTATACATAGCCCATCCATATTTAATTAAAATCAACTAACTTGATTTTCTAATTAAATCGGATGCATCAACTTCGAGACATCTACTTCTGTAATAAATGTACAAAGTACTCATGGCCTACTGTAATGAACTTTATCTGGCTTGATTGCAAATGCCAATGTCAATATGCCTCTTGGGAGGATAATATCAACATTATTTGCGATCTAAGAAAATTCTGTTAATTTAATCAAGACTGCCAATGATGTGGTCACAGCAAGTCTCTTTAACGGTCAATCAGAATTTCTTATTCCTTGTAAACTCTTCATCCAATAGTTTTAATATTAGATGAAAGTTTTACAAGATCCCAGACTCGATTAGAATCCAAAGATTCTTCTCTTATCACAACAGTTAACCATTGTCTCGAAATAAATTAGCATTTTCATAGTTTCAGGGACTGAATTCTCATCCTCCAAGAATAAGATCAATTGGGTTCTTGTGAAACCCTCCCACTACGATAAAGTCCCTATGTATTCTAAAATTGAATAACGTAATTCTTGTGTCTCAGCTTTATATCCTGGTGTCAACTTATGCAGTATTCTTAAGAATGTAACTTTTCTCTGTAAACACAAACTCCTTTTGCATACCTATAAACAGATACGCTTCTGCTCTTGACTCTGATTTGTCATCCATTCTAAGACAGGATAAATTGTTCATATGGGCTTGGGCCCAAATTACAATTTTCTTGTCGAAGAACCTGACGATTCATAAGTTAAAAACGGAAGGCTACTAACTGTTACCCAAGGTATATGTCAGAAGAAAGTAATGAATTATAATCCACCATAGATTTCATCGTATCCAGTGCAGATTCTGTATCTTCACTTATTACACCATTCTACTGGAAGAATCCAAGTGTAATAAATTGGTTCTCAACTTAGTATGTACCATATAAGTCAAAAGGGTGTTTGCCATTTACGATCATATCGAATGACGAAACTTACCTCTTAATTTTTTATGGTTCCACATACAACAATGAGTACCTAAACAAGTCAATCACTAAAACCTTCTACCTTCCTTTCAAAGGAACTCTTAATCACTAAACTCTGAATCGTATTCAGATTAAAGTGACTAAGTTTATAGATTTTAGCGATAACTTGAAATAACTGAAGAAACAATTTATTCAACGAATTCCAAGAAAAATAATTCATCCAAGTGTAATGAGAAAAGCTAAGGATTATTATCAATGTACAACTACGAATGTCATCTAATGCATTCTTAATAAAACTTAATGAGAACAGATGGACTGTATACCTATTCTTGTAAAGATATAATACAGTCAATCATGTTTTCATATTTTATTCCGTACACGATGATAATCATTGAGACTTCTACTTTACGAGTATCCTATTTTGCCGTATTTAGAAACACTTTCTATTTGGCATCATATTACTTTTCCTATACTTACCATCTCGATAGGATCAACCTTAGGAATTACTGGGTACTTCTTCTTTGGTTTCATGTCATAAAGACATACACAAAGATGATTATCTAGTTTTATGATCACCGGAATACAACTTGAATGTTTTCCACTTTTTCATGAAAAGTGTGTAGAGGAATCTACTCGGAAAACAAATCTAGTTAGGCTCTAAGGAACTACAATGTCCCAGCATATCAGGTATATGCTGACTAATTGATGTTCCTACACCTCATAGTGTTCATATAACTTTTCGTTATCTGTCAAACAGAACGATTCTGATCCCCAACCTTTCCTATAATGTCACTAGTAAATGTAAAGTACCGATGTTAGTGTTATAACACTTAGACATCAACTTTTCACCTACTTATGACATTTTTCCAATCAGTTCCTGGTAATAATAGGATTCCGTAAATCCTGGATACACAGTCTAAAGTACATAAAGTACTTTACTGCATTTAATGACAGTTATCTAATTCGCATCTAGTCCACATGATTTATGTCAAATTTATTGGTTTACATTTAAAATGTGTTACAAGTGAGAACTATTGAACTACTAAGCATGAAATACTAAAACAACATGAGTTTGAAAAAATTTTAATTTATAGTAGTTCCCTCTAATTACTATAAATATCGGATAACTGATTGTGTATACAGACATCAATCCTATGGGATATCTGTATGTATACCAAAACAGTTGAAATCCCATTTCATCAAAAGAACCTATCCTGACATCTCATGTCAAAGTTGTTTTGACATCCGATTTTGTTCTGACCCCTAAATTAATGACAAATCCTCGTTCCTATGGGAAGCGTTCTTTATTCATCATTTAGTTAAGTGTGGTCCACCATCTCAGTTCAGAATGCTAGAAGATATAGAAACAGTCTCCTATGGGAGATCTCTTTCTACACTCTAGTCCGAATACCGTGCTTATTAAAGCAATCCAAGCCAATAAGCTGCTAGGATGTACTATTCCTATGGGCATTAGACCCCTAGCCTTATTCTTGGACCGATGGTGGAGGGTCGTGGGATTGTGTTTCCATGAACACAATCCCTCTCCCACTTAATTAATTAAAATGAGAGATATATTTTAGAGTTTTAGAAAAAATGTGCATTTGTGTAAAGTCTATTATATTTCTATACATATAATGTACAATATAAAATTACACATTAATAAACATCTAATGTTAATAATTCAACACATATTTCTAAAAACTAATACATACAAACTATACATTTAATGCATATATCTATTGTATGTAATTATACATCTCATGTATATAATTCAGAGCATTAAAGTGTTGCATACATCACATGTATCAACTAAGTCCATATACATCACATGTATATCGTATAAGGAGTTCTCAATTATTTAATTGATTGATCAATAGATTCGTAACCATAAAATTCTATCACATAGAGCTTGTACACGATTCATCACATCTAGGGATTAATTGGGTGCTTGGATTATCCATTTCAGTAAAATAAACCTTTTAAAATACTTTTTAAAAATAAAACCCTGAAGAAAAACTATTTTTCCTCAATATCTGCCAAAAACAGATTGTACACTGACATAGAATGGACCGGCAAGGGCAAGTACCGACTCTGGTCTAACAAGCCGGAGTCAAAAGTTGAAAAACAGTTTTTCAGGGTCTGGGTCGGTCTGGTTCGGATCGATTTGAGTTGCTTGACTAGTCTGACTTAGGTTGAGTCGCCTGACTAGTCTAACTCGGATAGAGTCGCCTGACTAATCTGACTCGGTCTAAGTCGTACGAGTCAACTCTGATCAATTGTAAACCCTTGGTCAATTGACAAACCGGTTAGGTCAGCGATTAACTGGGTCAACCCTTACTGGTTGGTGGGCAATTTTCTGGTTGAACCATCTGGGTCAGGTTGACCCGGTTCACCCCGTTTGGTTCTATTTGACTTTGCCTAGCTAAGCTACATCGGTATGACCTTTTGTGAGGAGCACTGGATCATACTTATCTAGTACACACGTTCACAACACACGTATGTGGCACAACAAAGTACTACACTCGTGCACACGTGTGGACTGCACACGCACCAGCTCCCACTAAACAACATCACACACATATATCTAGCATGTGTACCGCACACACGTATGATGCATAGATGCACCACACACATGCACACATGTGCGCTCCATATATGCCACAACCTTATTGGACCACGGGCTAACTCACAGGTTGAACCATGTGTTATCCGATCTGGTCTAGTCGGGTTGATGTGCGAGTTGAATGGGTTAGATCGATCTGGCCTGCGAGCTGACCCACGGGTTGGACCGCGAGTCCACAGACCGAGTAAACGAGTTTGGATATTAGGTTATCGGGTCAGCAATTTTGGTCAGGTTACCGGGTTGTCGGATCGGGCCAACGGGTCTGTACATGGGCGACTGGGTAGGGTCATTGGTTGGAGTGAACCAACCAAACAGTCCCTAACTATGTCCACATCCAAACACCTCCTAACCCAAATCCTTATACCCTAACCTATCCCAAAATAATTTATCTTAACTCAATCCAAACATTCTTTAAGAAAAAACCCTTTTTCTTGATTATGCCTAGCAAAACAACACTTAAGAAAAAAAAACACTTTTTCCTTAACATGTCAAACCAAACAACACTTAAGAAAAAACACTTTTTCCTTAGTATGTCAAACCAAACAACACTTAATTGCTAATGGGTCGCCCCTTAACAGTTATTGGAATTCCCCTTAACAGTCAATGGGTTACCCCATAGTAATTAGCAGAATACCCCATAACAGTTCGTGGGTTACCCAATAGCAATTAGCAGGTTACCCCTTAACAGTTTTAGGTTACCTCATAACAATTTCAGGTCACCCCTTAACAGTTTTGGGTTACCTCTTAACAGTTAATAGGTCAACCCTTAACTAAAGCTATTACAATAGCATTAAAACTTTAACTTTTAAAGTTCTGATGTTATCAAGAAATAGCCTGGTTGTATCAAACCTATTATAACCAAAATTTATAACGTCAAAACCATATCTCTTACGGCTCTGACGTTAACAAAAATACCTGGTTATATCAATCCTTAATTAAAACTCTTAATTGATAAATCTTTTAATTAGAAACTCCTTTTAATCAATTAAACACTTTAACTAATTAAAATTTCTAATTAAAACTTTCTTTAATTAAACAATTTAATTAAGGAAACCCTAAAACCACCCCATGACCACTAAAATGGCCGTAAGCTACTCTTGCCTTTTTTTTTTTTTTTTTAGTTAAGAACTTTTCTTTAATCAAATAAAATTAATAAACTAGAACTACTAATTTTTGTTAAACCGATTAAAACACACTTTTAATCCTTTTCTTTCTTGAAAAATTTAGAAACCCTTTCTTTTGGTCAAGAACTATAAGAATACTAAGAAAATCAAGAAAACTATTTTCTTTTTCTTGGATCCCAATCTAATCTTTATGTACAGACCTTTTGCCAAAAATTAATCCAACCCTTATCAATCTCATTGATATAAATTTAATCCCTAAGTATTTTGGATCAATCAAACCCTTAAATAATTAAGAACAACCTTAAGTAAATAAAAATATTCTATGTAATAATTCATGCAGGGCCTCAAGCCTGCTCTGATACCACTGTTGGGGAAAATAGGGTCTAGATTAAATTGTGCAGTGGAAACAAATAACTATTTTCCCTTCACAGGATCACATGAGGATGCATGAATTAAAACAATAACTTGAAGATCAGATACATACCGTTTAAACGCTTGCATGTAATCCCTGATCTTCCTCCTACGTTCTGGATCAGTCGTCGAAAACCCGAAAAGATACAGCAACTGTATTTCGGCCATAACTCTCTAACGGTTGATCCGATTCGCCTAGATGATATATGCTTGTTGTAGGAAATCGAATTTTCTACAACTTTGCGTGAAATAGCGAATCTCCAATTCTGCTCCAAAGTGCCTCAAAACTCGATTTTAAATTCTGACGGGAATATATTACGAATTTTGGGTTTCTAAAACCATAAAGGTCATAACTTGAATTCTAAATTGGGAGAGAGTTTTAGATACACAAGTTAAGGTAGGCTATCTTATGAACCCTATCTCTATTTATAGAGAAAGACTCTCTTCCTATATCTTTAGCTCCAAGTTAGGTCCATATGGGCCCCACTTACTTAAGCTTTTGATTTATTACTTTGAGGTCTATATATCTCCCCCAAATCTCTTGTCCAAACAGACTAATAATTCAACTGTTTCCTATACAAACAAATTCAGCAAGTGGTGGTTTAAATTAGATGACCTAAAGAATGAAATTATGAAGGATTCAATATTCGAAGTTTTTTTCCATCAATTTTACAGGGTCAACCGCTTCAACTTGATTTAGGATAAAAACTTAAAACTGCCTGTCCACCACCCCATGTTCCAATATTATCATAGGATATACACTGCCGCGCTTCTCTCCGGAGGAGGTCATGAATTTAACTCCCAGGATTAACACCAAGTAAAGATTTTACCATCGCTTAAGCACAGTTGGTTAGTACCTCTCAGAAGGAGGAGGTGGGTTCAAAACTCACGGCCATTATATTGCTGTATGTTTCCCTATGAAATTTTGTTCAGTACTGCACATAATCTAGGATCATTAGCATTTGCGTACTACCTATTGTTGATGGTTAATCCCAGCTTGCAAACAAGTACATTCATTCCCAACAATTAACTAGCAAGCAAATGAAAATGGTTTTAATAGAATATTAAGTAGCAAAACAGCTTGTTTACAATGACTATTGCAAAGCAAGAAACAAAAAGAAAAAGAAGGTATTAGAAGGTAATGCATAACAAAAGTAAAATGTGCTTCAAAATCATGAATGAGATGCTGTTTTTTTATATATAGACAGGCTATAATAATCTCTGAGTAGATACTTACTACACTAATAGAAAGGCAACAGATTGAGGAACACAATCCTACATATCTACATAGTAGAGCTCTTACACTAAGCTCCTACAACTATTACGTCGGATCAAACATCTGCTTCATTTTACCTCCTGAAAAACACGAGGAAAAAGAATAACACACCAAAATTCCACATATCAGTTGGACTACTTGACGCTGAACATTAAGATAAGGAACTAACAAGAAGCACATTAAGAGAATTAGGGGATCTGGTAAACCCAACATTCTAAATATGTAATCTACCAATCTCACAATTTAATGCAGCAAAGTACCTTTTTGTAAAATTGCTACTACCCATAGTTCGATCATAGTCCGGAAAACCTCTGCCAAATATATAATAACATCTTCCTCAACTGGTTGTCGTATGTCCTATAACCCACACAGTGGTGATGGATAGTTCTGATTCACAGACGAATCATGTTGAAGGAGAATCTAGATAGCAAGCCTGGAACTTCAGAGATAATTGAACCGTATGTCTACAAAATACAAGGTTTTAAATGCATCAGATTATCATGTCAAAAACCATAGACTACTAGAGGGCTCTGCAACTTTTTCCAAGAATCTTGTACCTTAACATTATCATGAACCTGAAAAACTGGAACTGCGAGCAATTTTAGGTTTTGTGGAACAATGAATCTCCGGGTCATTGGAAGTTTAACAAGGAAGAGCTTTAAGCATTCCTACAAAAGAGGACAAATACAACTGTTAGAATTCGAATGTCAATAGATAAGTTGAATGTTCCAGCTCGTGGTAATCAACAACCTTAGGGCTTTGTACATGAGGTGACAAATATGGACATAAAGAAGTTTCGAAGTCAGGCCTCCACCACATTCCAAGGCATTCTCCTACCTAAAAGATCAAGAATGAAAGGATTTCCAGTGAGTCATGTTGATTATCTTGAGCTATTTATAGGAAAATGTCCCTACTGTCCTGAGGAAAATTAGGTTATGTTGTACGAGTTATCTACGTAGAATTATAGCATAACATATACAATTCGTGTCTGCACTGAGAAGGTTGCAATGGTTTGATCCATTGACACGTTTTTTTTTTTTGGCACACTAACTGACAAATATAGGACCCAAATGAGTCGATGAATGATTGTTGGTGATATGGAGATCTACTATAGAAAAAAAAAAAAGAACTGCTCATTTAGAACTTCTAAACCATTGAAAAATGAAAAGTGAATTAGAATTAACAGCAAACTGGATGATCGAGAACCTTAGAACCTGTAGTTCACTTTAAACAGGGTGGAAATACCAGAATGAGCTAATATATAATAAAGATGGTCTCAATGGTGAGAAGACCATCCTCACAAAAACTGATCCCTTAGCTCATCTCCGTGTGGAAAAAGAAGTATGCGTTATTGTTACAAACCGAACTCATCCCAAGTAGTAACATAAATGTAACAATGACATCACATTTACCTCCCAATCATTGTCAATTCCATTTTCATTAGAAGATAGCTTGCTTGATAGCTTGCGTTTCAGTCCCTCGATATCTGAAAAATGAATCTGATTGAGCTCATAGAATTATTGAACCTGCTCAGCTTCTTAAAATTAAGGCTCCATTCATGAGTTTAAGGTTGAGGGGACGGTCTAAAACATGTTATGTTGTGTTTTTGTATAGCATATACAAAAAATGTGCAAGTGTAACAGTACATGACTGTGAAGATTTGATTTTTTTTCTTTTTCTTTTTTCATTCACTCAAGCCAACAAAAAGCTGCAGATCACATACAAACTTAGAAAGTTACCTAAGGCCGGCAAGATTAACAAAACACATGGCTTATAAGAAAAGTAGAAATTTTGCAAGCTCCATCCGCTAATCACCAAACTAGCTGAGAACTACTATATATATTATATTATATTAAACTAAGAAAAAAAAGAGCCAGTGAAGATGAACATAATGGAAAGTTACCTGATTCACCAGGTCTTAAGCGGCCACCAGGAAGCTTAAAGAACGAATTCCTCACTTGCAACACCAATAAATGGGGTTGATTAAACAATTCAACCTGTTCTAACAACCATTACATGATCATTCTCAACTAACAACACAAGTTCCATCAATAACAAAAACAGGACCAAAAAAAAAATATCATTTTTGCAGCATAGCAAGGGTGACTAACAATTATCAATTATCAGTTGACAAAAGAGAATTAAACGACCAACCAACTGTAACCAAAACCACAACCACTTTTAATCATTCTTTAATTTTGTTATCAACCCTTATTACAACTATAACCAGGATTCTTGATTCATCCCTCCCCTGTTCAGTAATTCTCATGAGAGATCAATTTCCCAAATTTACTTCCATAATCAAGGGTTTTACGCTCATTCCTAATTCACAAGTCTAAAGATAATTTTGACTCAGACGCTTAGAATTGAACCTGGGTCTAAGCTGTCAACACAACAGTCACTACCAAGTGTGGTGGATGGAACATATGTGATGATCAATTGCTTGCTTTCAATACTTTCAAGAATATGATAGGTAATTAATCATACCCAAAACTAATCCTTTAAACAGAATTACACTACTTAACTCTGAATTAAAGAGTTAAGTAAATTAAGATCTACTTCAATTCAATTAGGGTTTTTGAACAGAAATTTTAATTCAATCTGATTAAATTTTCTTTTTTTGGACCGAATGAATCAAGAAAATGATCAGTTTTAAAGTTAAACTGATACCAGCATAACTGCTGCCACGCAAGTCCTCATTCCATTGATCGAATAACTGAAGATTACAAGAAACCAAAACAGAACAAAAAGATGTTAGAAGCCAATAAAAAGGAGAAAAAAAGAAGAAGCTAGGTTTTGATGTTGAGAGATTTTTATTAGTTACTTGGCTTTCCACTTCTGGATTTGATCATAATAGGTGGTTTCTGTTTTAGGAAGAACAGCTTCTTTGGATCCAAAGTAGTAACAATTTAAAGGATATATGTTCACTACATAACTACTTTCTATACTGTTGTTGTTGTGTTGTGCAGATGAAACCGCCATTTGATCTTCCATCTTTGAAACTTTTAATCTAGAGAGAGAAAGAGAGAGAGAGTAGTAGAGTAGATTTGTTAGTGTGAGAAACTGCGAATTTGAGGAGAGAGAAAGAGAGTAGGACGGTAGGGGAATAAAGACTTTCAGAGGAGAGAGAAGTAAAACGTGTCCGTTGAGATGGATGATCAGTTAACATACGTGGCGCGATAAGGAAAACTCGGACAGCTCAAAAACTTAATAGCCGTTTTTTTACCGACGGTTTATATTAATCATCCCTTTTTTTTAAGGGATATCCCCATTCTGTTCTAAATAAATTTTTTTTTCCTTTTCTCTAACGATCGTGTAGGAACCTTAAAGTTTGAACTCTTCTGCGCTATTTTTAAAAGAATAATCGATAAGAGAAGTGTGTTTTTTTAGTATTTTATCAATAATAAACATAATGATGAGGTCGAAATGATTAGAAAAACCTCATCCTTTACTTTCCACGATGAACAAAATTAGAGATTTCGATTTCCTTTGTTAATTGCCTAATCTTGCATGTTTTTAGTATTTTTTCACTCTTAAAATTCTTATAAGAGATTTCTGAACATTTTTTCGGGCAAATTTTTTTAATTTTAGTCGATGAAACCTCAGATTCAAATAACTAGATTTTTTTTTTACAAATGCTCGAACATGTAAAACCGAGCACTAATAGAGAGGTTTGGACTTGCGAGTCCAAGCACAAACAGTAAAGTTTGGCTTTGCATGTCCGAACACAAGTTTGGAAAAAAAAAAGTTCACAATTTTTTAGGTTCGGACTTGCAAGTCTGAGCACTAGTTTTGCAATTCTGTCTCCCGAGTTTGAACTTCTTTATTAGTGCTCGGCTCTGCATGTCCGAGCAAAAATTCAAAACTCTAATTCAACATCTTGATTTTTCGAGTAGAAATTAAAACAAAATGACTAAGAATATTGTGATTTAGTATTTTTATCGAAGTTTATGACCTAATCCCCTCACTAACTGAGTTTTTTAAAGATGGTAGTGAAGTGGGGCATAGGCTGTCCCGAAGGCCGTGCAAGTGCAACCTGGGCGATCCGCACTTGCTTTACAAAGGGATCATGTTTTAAAAGTGACATAAGGGCGTCCATATGTATTAGATCAGATGGTCAATTTTTGGTAACAATGATCTCAGTTTGAAGATCATTCTCACCGAAACTATATTATTTTTAAGGATAATGTCATACTTATACCAGAATGACGGTAGTGCGTATTTACACATCCTCATGATTTGCGTTACATACCTTCGTGATTTGCGTCAAATCCAAAATTATTTTTTTCTGTAGATTATTTTGTAGATTTTTCAGTAACCCTAGCACTACCATATTTTTAAATTTTTATCCCCTCAAAATTTGGTAAAAATAAGATGGTGATTAAGCGATTCATTTACGATTAATTTCCAATGGTTATCTCATGGGTGATATAATTTTTGTGCTTTTATATGATTGAAAATAACATTTTGCTATTTCATTTGCTATTTTTAAATTTTGTGGGTCAAGGGACCCATTTCTAGTTTACAAAACAAATAGGGGTGTAATTCTAATTTCGGGATCTTTTTGCCCCCGCTTGGATCAAGGAACGAGTTACCATTTTTAATTCAAATTAAACACTTCGATAGTTCTTCTTCTTCTTAATCTAGCGTAGGATTAGTAGCTTTGAATTTAAGCAGACATGCTTTAAATCTATTTGATTTGGGTAATTATTTGAAACCCTTCTTGGTATATAAACGAGGGATGATGATGATGATGATCGATTCAATACTTTTTGTGAACCAGCTACTCTACTACTACTGCCTTTTGGTGTTCCAATTTTCTCTTTCTACCTTTCTCTCGGATTCTGTTGGTGGAGGTTCGGATTGAAGAATCTAAACAATGAATTTTTCAGCTTCTTTTTGTAAGAAATTAACCCTAACCCTAACCCTAACTCATTATCTTTTTCTGCTTTGGATTCGATTGAATATTGGGGTGAATCTTCTTTGAATTTCTTTTATTCTTCTTCTTCATCATCATTACTTCTTTTGTGGATTTCACGAGTTATAATATTACTTGGTTATTTGGAATTATTGTGGGTTTGAAGAATTAGTTGTCACTGTTTCATTATAATTTTTAAGAATCATTCTTTGTTTTTCGAATTGAAAATTCTTGCCTGGGTTTGTAGGAAAACTTGTGGGTAGGGCCTTTTGATTTTTGGTCGAGATGATCGACATGATCGATCTAAAAAATCAGCCTATCTACAATAGCTGTGTCAAAGTTTTGTCTAAACTGGTTGTGTTAAACTGTTAATGGATCTTTACCTGGCTTTAATATATTATTAGTTTTTAGTCTTTTTCACTTAATAATCTACTATTTTTTATTTATTTTAGATAGATAGTTTTCTAATTTTTTGTAATTTAATTTTAATTAAACTGATTGAACATCCAATCAAGATGTATCATAATATTTATTAAAAGCCAGCAAATTCATTAATTTACGTAGAAATTAAGTATTTTAATGAATTAATTATTATTTTTCTTTATGAGGATTAAAGTGGTAATCTATTTTGAAATAAATAATAATCTTTGAATTTATAAATTAGTCATCGTTAAAAATAATAGTTAACTGCAATGACCTAAGAGCCGAACCTATGTTTCTTATTTTAATTTTTAAGTTAAAAATTAATCTTAATTACTAGAAAGACAATGGTTTAAAGCAATAATTAATCTTAATTAGTAACAATTTAATAATACTTAAATTTGACTAGTTGGTTTTCTATCCATGGAGGCCTCGGTACCAATCAGGGGGTGCCACTTCAATGGCTTTATGTTGCCCTTATTTGTTTCTGTAGCATTACTCATTTTGTTTTGGACAATATATAGTGAATAATGCTAGCCAGACTTACATGGGTGACTTAAAGGGGGCAGGCATAATGACGTGGCCCCCTTTACGCCGGTGCCTTTACGTTTGGCTAGCATTACTCTTATAAATTGAATGAATTATTTTCTTTTCTTTTCTATTTTTTGTACTGTTGATGATCAGCAATTGGTTTACTATCGTGATATAACAGCTTTTTCTGTGTCAACGGAATCTGGGCAGAACAACAATGCTAGTAGCAGCCATTTTCCCTTTGGTATGTACCCACATAAAATGTTCTTATTTTCTCTCCTCTTTTGCTTGTACTGCTCATATGCATGCCCTTAATGCCATGCTTAATTTATGTTGGAACAGATTAGGTTCAAACGACTAACTTATCTCTGTTAGTCTACATCCTCTGGTAGCTCCTGCACTAGAAAATAAGAACTGACCTAATATTTTTGAATATGTGACGACCCTTTTATTGTTTTTCGCACATAATATCACTTGTTATGTGATATATCACTTTTAATATTTGTCAAAATAAAAAATATAAGTATTACTTCAAATATGTATTTGGTTAGAAACTTTGGTATCTTTTGGTTTTATTGAAGGAAAAAGATTTTGCCACCATTTTTTCTTTCTTTTTGATAATACATAATTGGTAGAAAATCTCTCTTTAAAAAAGAAAGAAAGAAAAATATTTGGTAGGAAACTTCACATTTGAAAATATGATTTTTAATATGTAGAGAACATGTGAAATTTGGGGAGTTAAATAAATCACCGATCTCACAATATCTAAAGATTCAAATGGAAATGGTATTGGATGAGCTTAAAAATTGAACATGTGACACCAAACAGGTCGGCCATGTTGAAACCCAAGGCTTTGATCACAACGTTGATTCATGACAATGTAGGGAAAAGCGGAATTGGTACGAACATCGATGTTAGAGAGAGGTGCCGATCACATAATTATGTGAGTCAATGGGGTAGACAACATTCATCTAACACCCTCTCTCAGTGCTAGCGCATGGCAATTTTCTCAACAACAATTTTGTGCTTAGCTAACTCTAGGACTTGAACCCGTGACATCTTCGAAACTCCAATTTTGATACCATCTCAACAACCACTTGCTCTAAAAGCTCAAACTATTAGATAGAACTATGTGTATCGCATAGGTTAGACCACATTCATCTAACAATTCAAAATATTCTTTTGAGCTCATAGAAACGTGGTTTTATCCCCTGCTGACCACATTGCTATTAATGCTAGTATACTTATTATTGTGTGTTTCTTACACTGTTGTTGTGCTTCCGTATTCGACTTCGTTGACGTCATAGCGTGGAGCTTCACTAGTGTTTTTGCTCAATAGCTTCACCCTGGTGCACATTTTCATGCTAATGAGGAATGTTTCACTTGACTTGGTCTTACCAGATATATTTATAATGCACCAGGACGTTTCCTTCTTGCAATGTTGTTTTCTTTAATGCTTTTTGACTGTAACTGCTCTCTCTTTTTTGTTTCCTTTTTGAAAGGCTTTTCTTTATCTGGACCTACTTCAACCCAGTCTTCTACATCCTTTGCCTTTGGTGCATCAAGTACTCCATCCGTTTGTGATGGATCAACCTCTCTTGCAAAGCTCGAGTCACTATCGGCCATGCCCTCCTACAAAGATAGAAGTCATGAAGAATTAAGGTGGGAAGATTACCAGTTGGGAGATAAAGGTAAGCATTGTTGACTATCAAATCAAAATTCAGATTTTTCTTGACGAATGTTGCATGAATTGACATGTTTTTTAACTCTCCATTTTTTGTGTATAATTTCAAATTTTTAGGTGGATGCAGTCCTGCTGGTCAGTCTGCAGGTGGAATTGGCTTTAATGCATCTACTCCAAATTGGAACCCTTTTGGTATGACACCATCATTTGGTCAAAAATTTATTGTATTTATTATGTTCAATTTGCCTAGCAAAAAAAAAAAAATATATATTATGTTCAATTTTGTGGAAAGATTAGTAACTTTAGTAAAATTAAGAATTTAGTGATTATGCATAAATAATGGTAGTGATAAGTTGTAGTTTTTTATTGTTTGATGCTTCATAAGTCAGTTATCTTGAGTCTTGACTGCTCCTCTCTGATTGAATAATAATTGGTTTTCTTCAAGTCCTTGTGGATATGTGTTTTTCATGATGAAGGTACAACAAAACCTTTCAGCACCTGCATATATAATGACACAACTCAACTGGATGGAACTAGTTCGGATTTTTTTTTTTTTGAGAAATCAACACAGCGGATGTGTAATACTTGCCTGCTTACGGATATCTGCAAGATTACATGGCTATGCTATGGAATAATTAGTGTACTCCTAGAATATTGATTGATACTGTTATCATAGAAAGGTTGGTAACATATAACAACATTTGGACATTGAGCAGATTGACTGATGTTCAGTTCCTGCCCAATCTGCTTAACAAGATTCTCTTGAATGGCCGGCATATGAGTGTGTCATAGACCCAGAACTATTTTCCCCAAATTGGTTAAAATGCGAAGCAGACAGAGGGAAGCTTAAACTAAGTCACAACTATATTAGCACGGCTGTGTGAACTAGTCAATCGGGTAAGCTGAATATGTGGGTAAGGGTAGGATGAGTTAAGCAAGATATGATTTTTGTCTATCAATTCAGCAATAACTACATGGAATAATTCATGAATTAGAGCACAAGCAAGCTGTAAATGGAAGAATATAACTTTTTAGGTTTATAGAACATCATTGAAAACTTTGAATGACATAGTTGTTGGAGTGCACATATATCAGGCTGAGAGCCTCCTCTATATGAATTCTATTCAGAATCTACTTGTCAAGACAATTCATAGTAGTTGTTTCCCCCAATTGTCCTGCAGGTGCCCAAGCTACAACACCGGACTTTGGAAGCACAGGTTTTTGGGATTCTGCTTTTGTTGAACAACATGGGGGTAGCAGAGTAAAGGCTTACACCCCTACAGCTGAGGATGATAGCTGGCTGTTTTTTGACTTTTGTCGAACTCCATCTCCCCTTGAAGTCCTAAGTTCTTCTTTTGGTAAGTGATTTTTCGTGCTTTTGGTAGTCTGTATATGCTTTGGAAATCGAAGGATAAACCTCCCATCCCATTTCACAAAAATCTGAATATTGAATGATGATCGATCTTCCATTTTCGAGTACAAGGCACTACTTGTTGAGACCCTTCACTTCCTATTATTTGTTTTCCTAACTGTTCTGCAGGTGTCCAGGCTACAACAGCAACATCTGGAAGCACAGATTTTGGTAAACAACAGAGAGTAGTGGCTTACACCCCTACACCGGAGGTTGATGGCGGCAATGGTACACAGCCTGCTGAAAATCTTCAATCAATATCAGCCATGCCCTTCTACAAAGATAAAAGTCATGAAGAGCTAAGGTGGGAAGATTACCAGTTGGGAGATAAAGGTAAGCATTGTTGACTATCAAATCAAAATTCAGATTTTTCTTGACGAATGTTGCATGAATTGACATCTTATTTCTTATTAACTCTACATTGTTTGTGTATAATTTCAAATTTTAGGTGGGCCGAATCTTGCTGGTCAGTCTGCAGCTTGGATTGGCTTTGACGCACCTACTCAACATTGGAACCCTTTTGGTACTACAATAACATTGGTTCAAAGATTTGGTGTTCTTATTATGTTCATTTATGTAGAAGATCATTATTAGCTTTAGTAAAATAAAGAATTTAGTGATTGTGCATGGATCAATCAACTCACCTGAATGGAAGTAATTTGGGTTCTTGTGAATTCTTGAGTTTAAGAATGGAAAATAGAAATCTGATTTACATGTAATAATTGCCTGCCTACAGATGGCAACAAGTTATGTCTCTATTGCTTTAACCTTCTTCAGAAAATCAGCATGAGATCCACCATCAATGTACTCCAAGAATATTTATATGACACATTATCACATATTTAGAAAGGAAATCATAATTGCCATATTTTTAGAATTGAACATATGACCCAAACAGGTTGGACCCCATGAAATCCAAGGCTTTCATAACAATGATGAGTTCTGACAGTCTAGGAAAAAGATTGTGCAGTTTTTTGGGGATCTGATACAAATATTGGGATTTATTTCTTTTAAGCTCATAAAAGGTGGATTTATTCTCTTATTGACTGTATTTTCTATTAATATTATTATACTTGTGATTGTGTATTTCTTTACACTGGTGCACAATTTCATGCTAATGGGAAATGTTTAACTTATGTTTGTTCCAATCTGCAGTTGCCCAAGCTACAACACCAATATCTGGGAGCACGGGTTTTGGGCAGTCCGCTTTTGGTGGACAATGTGGGGGAACCAGAGCAAGAGCTTACACCCATACAGCTGAGGTTGATCGCATCCCTTTTGTCGACACTTCTCTGTTGGGTAAGTTATTTTCTGTTGTTGCTGGTAATGTATAAGATTTGGAAGTTGAAAGAGGATAAACCTTCTATCTCATACAATTTTGAGTTGTGAATGCTGATTGATCTTCCATTTCAAACTTCAAAGTACAAGAAACTTGTTTAGACAATTCCTATAATTTCTTTCCCCAAAGATCCTGTAGGTGTCCAGACTACAACACCAACAGCTGGAAGCACAAGTTTTGGTGGACAATGTGGGGGAAGCAGAGCAGCAGCTTACACCCCTACAGCTGAAGTTGATGGTTGTAGTGGTATACAACCTGCTGTAAAGCTTGAATCAATATCAGCGATGCCTTTCTATGTAGTTAAAAGCCACGAAGAGTTGAGGTGGGAAGATTACCAGTTGGGAGATCAAGGTTAGCATTATTGACTAACGAATTGCATGCCATGTTTTTCTTGACAAATGTGCGTGAACATTTACATCTTATTAACTCTCCTTGCTTGTGTTTCAAATTTTAGGTGGGCTGAAACTTGTTGGCCAATCTGCAGGTGGGATTGACGTTGGTGCGACTACTCTCTATCGGAACCCTCTTGGTACTACACCAATATTTGATCAAAGATTTATTGTACTTATTGTGTTCATTTTGTGGAAGATTATTATCTTTAGTAAAATTAAGAATTTAATCACTGTGCACAGAGATCATCGTCCTTGACAAGCACATTATATGGTCTCTCTTGAATTGATGATGCATATCAGAAATAACATATCTGCATTAGATCAATACATCTCACTATCTTAGAATTTTGTTATCTACTTATCACTATCCTTCTTTCATTTTATCACTACTAATTTAATATGTGCATGCGATGTCTTAGATTTTGTTTTCTTCTTCCCTACTGTTGATCTCATAACCAAGGACCTCTACTTTGATAATTCAGTTCGGCGAGGGGAAGCAACTGAGTCCCGATCAAAAAAGGGGGAGGCAACTGAGTCCAGTTGGCAACCGACAAAGGGAAGCAATTGTTGTATCTGCTATGAAATGGAAGTGGACTCGCTTCTGTACAGGTATTTGTTGTGAAAGCCTTTCTCACTATGGAAGTAGCCAAAAAATTTGAAAGTTTTCAGCCTCAATTAACATTTGATGGATTTCGTTTTCCCTTGTCATTCAGATGTGGGCATATCTGCGCCTGTTTCAAGTGTGCCAAGGCGTTGCAGCGGAGTTCCAGGAAATGTCCAATATGTCGAGCTCCAATCACAGACGTTGTGCGGACATATTTTAGTTGGAAATGAGAACTAATTTGGTTCTTATTAGTTTAGAAATTTTTGAGTTTAAGAATCAAAAATACAAATTCGCATGGCAGCAAGATATGTGGCTCTGTAAATGATTCAACTTTCTTCAGAAAATTAACAAGAGATTCATCATCATCCATGTACTCCAAGATTATTGATATCACATTGTAATTAATAGAAGGATTAGTAACATACAGAAACATTTGTACATTGTGCAGATTGATTAATTCGTTTATCTGTTTAATATTCCTAAAACTTTAATGAGTTTTTGAACTAATTTATGGATTTTGGTGAGTCCATGTGGAGATAATTCAAGGGCTGGGGCTGATTTTCTATTGACAAAGTTATAACTTATAACATTCCAAAAGTATCCATACTTAAAAAATTACAATAATATCCTCTAGTATGTACTCTTCTTTGGTACCAAGACAATATACAGAACACACCAAGGTTAAAGGTTTACATCAATTTGACGTTTCTAGAGGATGATCTGTATGATGAGGAGATTAACCCACAAATAATAACCCGTTGGATCATCTCCATTTGAGCCCCATAAGTAGATGTGAATAGATTGTAGGTTTAAGAGGGTAGTAAAAACATAGAAGCACAGACAAGGAATCGTTTACTGAATCTTGAACACATAAATCTATTGGCAAAGCTATGTGAACTTGTCTTGAGTAAGCTGAATATGTGGGTAATTTTAGGATAGATTAATCAAGATAAGACTTCAGTCTATCAATTTAGTGCTAACTTCATAACAGAGACTCAGGGACTAGCAGCATAAGCAAGCTGTAAATGGAAGAATATACTGTCTAGGTTATAGTCTAGAACATTGTTGCAAATCTTGAATGACATAATTAATAGAAGTTTCACATGGTTTGCAGGGTATTAGTATTATTACACTGTATAGTTTGATTTACAATTTTTTTCCTGTCTTTTGCTTATTGTGCGTGTTGGATTCTTTTGAGTCACTTTAGGATAATCTAAGTTTATTTCAGTAAAATTATTTGTTTTTATCCCATAGAATTTTCTCGTGGTTTACATTGTTCTTCTCATTTTTGGATATTTTGATTCACACTAACAAATATATTATGCAAATGAAGGATGCCCATGTATTATTTTCTACTAATTTTTAAAGATCAGTTGTTTGTTTTATCCGTAAAATGACAAAAAAATTGAGTTGTTGGTTTTATATCCAACACCTGCTATTCTTTCTTGTTTGGACAAGTATATGTTTGGTGGAGTATTTTCTTTTCCTTTTTGTGCCTCTACTGATCAGCAAATATTGTTTCTCTATCATGATATATAACAGCTTTTGGGCAGTCGTCAAGTAGCTCATCTGGATCGTCAGTTTTTGGGGAGATCAAAGATTCTACTAATGTCACTTCACGTGGTATGTACTCATGAAGTTTTCCTATTTTCTCTCCTTTTCACTTCCCATCTGCATGTCCTTCATGCCATGCTTAGTTGATGTTTGCCTGATTGGGTTCAAGGCTTTAACTTATCTTTATTATTCTGCATATATGTTCTGGTAGCTCCTGCACTATTCAAGTAACTGACCTAATATTTTATCAACATATGTGACGTCACTTTGTTGTTTTTAGAACATTTTTATGTCAATTAATCTAGATATGAGTTTCCATAACATAGATTCTTGGTTTAGGTGCATAGGCAAGCTGTCAATGGAAAAATATAAAATTTTGTTACAGAACATCATTGTATGACATTGTATGAACCCTACTCAGGTTTTCTTGTTCATTAATTGACTTGAATGGATAACCTCAGTCAACCAACACACCATCATATAACCAATTTGAGGAATGAAAGGTTGAGAAACAATGAGAAGATACTAATAATGTACAGTTTGTAAGATTTAACATATGAACCCAGACAGGGTGGCACTTTGAATCCAAGGCTTTGATCACGATGATTCTTCTTGACGTTCCAGGGAAAATCTTGTGCAGTTTTTTTTAAGAATTGATACAAACATTGGAAATATACTTTTGAGCTCATAAAATGGTTAGGTTTAAAGGTTTCAGTCCTCATAGGTTTGGAATTGTTTGAATTTCTTCTGGATGAGCATTTCACCCACAGAACTATTTCTCGAGGGATTTATGTTTCAGAACTCTATAAATTCTATAAATTGTATGTTTGATCTCCTTGATTAGTTATTTTGATTTGCGTCCGCATCGTGACTACGTCAGAATGTTTAACTAATCTTGTTCTTACAATGTATATATTTGTTATGCTTCAGGATATTTTGTTCTTGGAATGTCTTGTTCTTTAATGCTTTTGATTCTAACTCCTTTCCTTTTCTTTTCTTTTCTGTTTTTTTTTTCTTCTTTCTTTTCCTTTTTGAAAGGATCGTCTGTAGTTGGGCCTACTCGTAGTCAATTAAGTCTCTTTGGCAACATATTTCAGCAAACACAACCGACAGTTGGAAGCAATTTATTGGGTTCTGTTACACTCTTGGATGCATCAAGTCAACCTGGATTTGGTGCTTCAAGCACTCCTGCACTTGGATCTTCTTTTTCTGGTTTTGGTGCATCAAGTACTCCATCCATTAGTTTAGGATCAACTCCTTCTGCTACTGGTTTTGGTGCATCCTTTAGTTTCCCACCAGTTAGTTTAGGATCTACCCCTCCTGCTGCTGGTCTTGATGCATTAAGTCAACCTGCATTTGGTACTGCTACAAGCACTCCTGCACTTGGATCTTCTTTTACTGGTTTTGATGCATCAAGTACTCCATCCATTAGTTTACCATCAACCCCTTCTTCTGCTACTGGTTTTGGAGCATCCTTTAGTTTCCCACCAGTTAGTTTAAGATCTACCCCTCCTGATACTGGTCTTGGTGCATCAAGTACTCCATTATCTGGTTATTGATCAACCCCTGCATTTAGATCTTCTTCTATTACTGGCTGTGGTGCATCAAGTACTACATCCTTTAGTTATCGATCCACCCCTGCATTTAGATATTCTTCTCCTACTGATTTTGGTGCTTCAAATACTCCATCCTTTGGTTTACAATCAACCCCTTCTGCTACTGGTTTTGGTGCATCAAGTACTCAATCCTTTAGTTATCGATCAACCCCTGCATTTGGATCTTCTTCTACTACTGGTTTTGGTGCATCAAGTACTCCATCCTCTAGTTTACGATCAACCCCTTCTTCTGCTACTAGTTTTGGTGCATCAAGTTTTTTTTCAAGTACGCCATCCTCTAGTTTATATTCAACCCTTGCATTTGGACCTTCTTCTTCAACTGGTTTTGGTAGATCAAGTACTCTATCCAGTTTTTTTCCAATCTCTCCATTTGGTAGCAGCAGCCAGTTCGGTACAACTCCATCTCCCTTGGGAGACCAAAGTTATCCTTCTCGTAAGTCATTTTCCTCTTGTAGTAGTCTGTCTATATGGTTTTGAAATAGGAGTAAAAACTTCCCATCCCATCTCGTAAGTTTTTGAGTAATCAATGATGAATTAGACAGATGATTTCCTATTCTTTGTTTTCCCTGACTATCCTGCAGGTGCTACCCAGGTTACAGCACCAACTGATATTAATGGCAGAAGTGTTGCACAGCCTGCAGCTGGAAAGCTTGGATCGATATCGGCCATGCCCGTTTATGGTGATAAAAGACATGAAGAATTGAGGTGGGAAGATTACCTGCTGGGAGATTATGGTAAGCATTATTGACTGCCAAATCACATGTAAGGTTTTTCTTTACAAATTGCATGAACGTTGACGTTTTATTAACTCTCCAATTTTTGGGGGAATAATTTCAAATTTTTAGGTGGGTGGGCTTGGAAACCTGCTGATCAGTGTACATGTGGAAATCTCTTTCGTCCGCCTACTTCAGGACCACAGTTGAACCTTTCAGGCAACTTTTAGTCAAAAAATTTATTGTATTTATTATGTTCAATTATGTAGAAGTTAATTAGTTTTAGTAAAATTAAGAATTTACTGACTGTGCATAGATAATGAGAATGATAAGTGACAGATGCATTGGTAGCGTTTCATTTCGTTGGTGCTGCATGCTGTTTTCAATTGTTTCTTCAATAGAAATAATTTTAGTTAACTCTACAGATTATAAGTTTTCTTTTTCTAAAAATAGTTAGGATATGTAAATGTACTCACTCACATGCGTATAGTTGTAAGTGCGCTAATAAAAAAAATAGTTGTTAGTCATTGGTAAAACTATAGTAGCACACATAAGGCACCTTTTAATGAATTTTGAACTGATTTACAGTTATATTAGCAATGCTCCGCGAACTTATCAATTGAGTAAGCTGAATATGTGGGTAAGAGTAGGATTTATTTATCAAGATAGTAGTTTTATCTATCAATTCAGTGCGAACTCCATAACACAGATTCATGAATGAGAAGCATAAGCAAGCTGTAAATGTAAGAATAGAGCATTTAGGTTATTGAACATATGACACCAAATAGGTCAGTCACTGTGAATCCAAGGTGTTTTAATCACAATAATTTCATAAATAACAATCACAATGATGGTTCCTGACAGTCCAGGGAAAATATTGTTTAGGTTTTTGACGAATTGGTACAAATATTGGAAATATTCTTTTGTGCTCATAAATAAGTTGGGTTTATCCTTCCCTATTGACCGTATTATGGTTGCCTATTTTTTTACTCTTGCGGGTTCTTGTTTCTGCCCTATTCTACTTCATTGACGTCGTAGTGTGGAGCGTCACTAGTATTTAACCCTGTTGCACATTTTTATGCTAATGGTGAATGTTTGACTGATCTTGTTCTGCATATATATATATTTGTTATGCCTCACAATATTTCGTTCTTGGAGTGTCTGGTAACTTCTCTTTTTTTCTTTTCTTTTTTCCCTTTTTCTTCCCTGCTTAGGGTGTACTGTATCTGGGAAGAAGGCTGGTTTTGAATTCTTTGGGCCTACTTGTATCCAATCAAGTCCATTTGGCAGCACATTTGAACAAACACAACCGGCAATCGGAAGCAGTCTATTTGGTTCTTCTACACCCTTTGGTGCATCAAGTCAACCTGCATCTGGGAAGAAGGCTGGTTTTGAACTCTTTGGGCCTACTCGTAGTCAATCAAGTCCGTTTGGAAGCACATTTGGACAAACACAACCGGCAATTGGAAGCGGTTTATTTGGTTCTTCTACACCCTTTGGTGCATCAAGTCAACCTGCATTGGGTTCTACAATGAATATTGCATTTGGACAGTCTTCTACTCCTGGTTGTGTTTTCAGTACTCCATCCTTTGGTTTTGGATCAACGCCTGCGTTTGGTGGATCAACTTCTGCATTTGATTGGAGACCTTCTGTTATAACGTCATCTCCTTTTGGTCGACAATGTGGGGGAAGCAGAGTAGCGGTGTATACCCCTACAACTGAGGTTGATGGCGGCAGAGGTATGCACCTATACACCTCTCTTCTTGACAAATGCTGTGTGAATTGACATTTTTTTTAACTCTCCATTTTGTATTTATTTCAAATTTTAGGTGGGCCGGATCCTGCTCCCAAGTCTGCAGGTTTGATCGGCTTTAATTGACCCACTGCACGGCCGAACCCTTCTGGTACTACTCTCCAACATTTAGTAAAAGATTTAGTGTATTTATTATGTTCAATTATGTGGAAGCTACCTTGAATGACGTAACTATTAGAAGTTTCACATGGCTTGCATATTGTTCAACTGCATAGTTTAATTTACACTTTTTTTTTCCATCTTTTACTATGGGTGTTGGATTCTTTTGAGTCACATTTGGATACTTAAGTTTATTTCAGCAAAAATATTTGTTTTTATCTCATTGAAGATTCTTGTGGTTTACATGTGTTCTTATTTTTGGATATTTTGATTCACACTAACGAAATGTATTTCGCCAATGAAGGATATCATGCATGTATTATTTTTTTCTAATTTTTAAAATCAGTTGTTGGTTTTATCCATAAAAAGACAAAAAAAGTTGAGTAGTGGAGTACCAATCAGTAGAAAAATTATGATCTAAAATGGTTCCAAGTGTGAGGAAAAGTTGCAGTGGAGTACCAAGAAATGTCTGATACGTCGAACTCTAGTCGAAGACGTTTTGCCGTATTTTACGGGAAATGAGAACTAATTGGGATTGGATTGTTTAGATTAAGAATGAAAATTAGAACTTCGCTTGACATGTAGTACTGCGCAGCTACTGCCTGCTTACTAATGTCATGGCAGCAAGATATGGCTCTGGAAGTTTTTTCGAATTTCTTCAGAAAAATTAACAAGAGATTCACCATCCATGTACTCCAATGAATATTGATATCACATTGTAATCATAGAAACATGTGAGTTGTGCGGATCGATTAATCTTCAGTTCCTTCATGATATGTTTAACGAGTCAATTAAGAAAACTGAATGTGGTTACATAGCAGGATGAAATGGGCACTAACTCAGATAACCACCCTCTATTTTTAAAACTAGATGAATATATTCCAAGTTTGACCGCTCTATTTTTTCTTGATCCGTAATAGGGATGGCAAAAATCAGTGGTGCTGGGATCCGCCTTCCCCTAATGAGGTGGGGATGGAAAAGAAAATTACATATCCGTAGAGGATGGGGCGGGAATGTGATCACATTCCCCACCTTGAAACCACCAATTATCTATAAATTACAAGAATGTGTTGCTTGTGCTAAGATGGGATGAATTTTTTATTTTTTTTAATCAATTATTAATAAATTAATTATTATTAGTGGTAATTAAATTTCATATGATATATAGCTCAAAACTAATGGAATGTTAAATAACATGACTCAACAAACAAATACATCATATAGTTGGAGTATGTAAATTAAATTCTTTATTTCTATATATTTTAGATACATTTTAGATTATATTATTCTTTTTGGAAAGTATATGAAAATTTACGCATAAAAAGAGAGAGTTATGTAGGAGGAGCGAGAAGGGTTATACAAGACTTGTTATTGAGGCTCCCCTTTTGATTGAGGGGCATGCTCAAAAGTTGGACTTAAGACCAAGTTTGAACCTTCCTCTCAACCCTATGTTTTTTTTAGAGTGTTGTTATTGAAGCTCCCTTTTTAGTTGGGGGGCATGCTCAAAAGTTGGGCCTTAAAGTCCAAATTTGAACATTTCCCTCTTTTAATTTTTTCCTAAGGAGGACTCCCTTCACTAAAGAAAACTAAACCCTAATAAAAAAAAATCTAAGTTTTCATCTTGAGTCTCCAACTTCATGGTTACCACATTTAAGATTCTGGCGTTGATGAACTCTACCCAACGGTAAAGTCAAAAACATGCGAGTGTCGGATCGTTATTTAAAAACACAAATAAATGTCAAAAATATGGAGGAGGAAGTTGTAAAAGAACCTCCATTAATGAAGGAACAACTATAAAAAAATAACTTCGATGAGGGTAGTAGGCCTTCAAATCCCGTTCAAGACTCAAAATCAAACATTTAAAGTAATACATCTTTTTAACAACCTTTTTTTATTTTATTTTCTCTGTAAAATAAAATCCGAAAAAAACTGCGCACTGAAATTTAATCAAATCATGTTGAAGGTGAAGAACTTTTTCGACATAAACCTCTTGAATTTAATTAATATTTTCGACAGGTTGTTGTCAAATTTGAAAATTGACACTGATCCACCAATCGGTTGAAAAACTACACAAACTTGCCGAAAATAATAACCAAAATCGACAGATTGTTGGCAAAAATATGTAACAAAATCGACATATTGTTGGCAAAAATATGTAACAAATTCGATAGGTTGCTGTCAAATTTAAGTTTTAACTAAAATGGAGAAAGCCTCCCCCAAGTAAAAAAAACCTACCCTAAACCAATTCGCAAAATTTGGGGGTGCCCCCTAACTGAGCGAGCCCCTCATCCTTACTAGGGAGCCCCAATAACAGTAGCCTTTTTTTTAGGGGGACTCCCTTCACTAAACACAACTAAATACATCCCACCAGCAAAAATAATTACACCCCATCACCATCACTCCAACCACCGGTAGAACCACCACTTCTAGTACATGTCAACCCCACCACCTCCACCACCTCCATCTCCATCATTATCATCTTCCCTCTCTTATTCTTAGTACTCTCTCTCTTTCTCTTTCTCCATATCTTCATCGCCTTCTCTTCTTTCTCTATCCAAAACTTAAAAACTAGATCTAGCTATCATTTTCTCTCTCTAAAAGAGAAAATGAAGATGATGAAAACGACGGTAAAAATTTGACAACATAGAATCGAAAAATCAAACAAATTTTGCCAGATCCTGTTGAAAAATCAAAATATTTTCGACCATTCCTATTGAAAACAAATTCAACAAGGATCTATCGAAATGTATTTTCTTTTTTGACAGGAACCTGTCGAATTTTATTAAAAAATTTGACTCTTTATTGTTGAATTTCAGAATGCTGGTGATGTTGGTTATTTTTAAAAATTCGACTTTTTTCTGTTCAAATCCAAATATCATCTCTTTCTAGATCCCTATTTCTTTCCAGATCTCCCTTCTCATTTTTTTCACTTTTTTTTCTCTAAAACATTGGCGATGGTGGTGGAGTGAGTGAGGTTGTGGAGTCAGTGTGGTAATGTTGGCATGGTTGTGCTAATGGTGGTGGAGATAGTTGTAGTGATGGTGGGGTGTATTTAGTTGAGGGTGGTGGGTGTAAAATCAAAAATAAGTACCCCTCCCCTCTAACCAATTTGCAAATTTTGGGGGTTGCCACTTTACTGGGTGAGCCTCCCATCCAAACTAGGGAGCCCCAATAACAACACTCTTATAAAAGCCTCTCCTAAGAGGTATGGTTATAAAAACCTAAGGGGTCAATTATTTAATATAAAATTTATATATTTAATTAAACAATGTATACTTTTTGTTAAAACTACAAAATAACATGGATTCAAGATGATTTTAACTTTTAACTCTAAATTGCCCTTGTCCCATTTTTAGATGTCTTTTTTTTGGTACAAGGGATTATTGGCCGAATTACGATGACAATGCGAAAATACACCGTTGATGCGCTAATCACTAGCAATGGGTGTGTGAGAAGCATAAAGACACCGCCAAGATCATCAACAAAGGCGCCACTATAGACAAAGAGAAACTCGTCATCATGGACGAAGAGAAGTTACAAACTCTAACATAATTTATTACATGGGCCAAACCTTGTGGCAGTACCACGACCTGCAAGGTTTGAACCCACAACCTCCCATTTTTAAGGGTATTGTTATTGAGGCTCCCTCGTAAGGATGAGGGGCTCGCTCAGTTAGGAGGCACACCCAAATTTTGCAAATTGGTTAGGGGGCAGGGTCTATTTTACTTGGGGGGGGCTTTCTCATTTTAGTTAAAACTTAAATTTGACAGTAACCTATCAAATTTGTTACATAGTTTTGCTAACAATCTGTTGAATTTGTTACATAGTTTTGCTAACAATCTGTTGAATTTGTTACATATTTTTAGTTATTATTTTTGACAAGTTCATGTCATTTTTCAGCTGATTGGTAGATCAATTCCAATTTTAAAATTTGACAGCAATCTGTAGAAAATATTAATTAAATTTGAGATGTTTATGTCGAAAAAGTTATTTGTCTTCAATATGATTTGATCGAATTTTAGTGCGCTGGGTTTTTTCATATTTCATTTTACAGAGAAAAAATAAATGAATAAATAAAAAGTTGTTAGAAAGTTGTATTACTTCGAATGTTGTTGATTTTGAGTCTTGAACGGGATTTGAAGACCCAATACCCTCATCGAAATTTTTTTTCAATAGTTGTTCCTTCATTAATGGAGTTTCTTTGACAACTATTCATCCTCCATGTTTTTGACGTATTTGTGCGTTTAAATAACGAGCTGACATTCGTAATTTTTTTTTCAACCACTAGTTGTCGAATACTTGAGTCGTTGTTATCGCTGGGTGGAGTTCATCACCGTCAGAATCTTGAAAGTGGAAACCTTAAAGTTGGAGACTCAAGATGAGGACCTAGATTTTTTTATTTTTTTATTAGGGTTTAGTTTCCTTTAGTGAGGGGAGTCCCCCTAGAAAAAAAATCAAATGAGGGGAATGTTCAAATTTGAACTTTAAGGCCCAGCTTTTGAGCATGCCCCATTTTCAACTCTTGGACTTCATTTTATTAACTTTTTTACTGATATATTTGCCCTTCTTTTATTTGGTAAGGAAGTAATAGAGAGAAAATTTAGAGATAGGGAGAGAGAGAGATCGTAGGTTGCCTTTTTCACCATTTTTTCCAGGTAGTGAGATCTGACGGCGATCATCTCTTTCTTCTTCTTCTTCTTCATTGCAAACAGGGAATTTAGGTTGTAGAACTGGATGAGATTTGTTGTACTCTGTTTTCTGGTGTTAATAAATAGATTTTAATTTTGTTTCCAGAATTGTGTATTCAATCATTCACGAATAAATGAATCTATTTAACAAAGTAAGTTCTTACCGTGTCTGTGGTCAATCTTTCAATAATATTAAATGAATCTATTTAACAAAAAATTAAATTCTTATCGTATAAAAGTAAAATCAGTTCTTGAATCTGATATAATATAATCAAATCATTCAGATTTATAATACAAAGAAACCCAAAAAACTAAAACAAATAGGAAATAATTGATCCAGGTAGACCACAATCATTGCCTTACCGAGATTGGAGCCATGGCTTCCGACCCTATTGGTCGAAGAGTTGGGGAAGCTATGGCTGTACTTCTTCGGCGGCATCGTTCGTTGGTGGTATTTGGTGGTTCGTCGATGAGTTTCTTTCTACAACACTACTGGTTTTCTCTAAGACTTAAGGGTTTTAAGAAGAAAGAATGGAAAAAAACCCAATATTGGACTTACATTTAGGTTCCACTCCACCCAAAACTAGTTTTGTAAATAAAACCCAAAATCAAGTAAAAAGACAAAGTTACCCTTCTTTAAAAGAAAATAATTAAAAAGAGAAAGAAGAGAGAGAAATGAAAGAATTATTGAAAAGTTGCATAATAAAACTCATAATAAGATTATACATGATGAGAGATGAAGATGAGATTGCATTACCCTTCGTCTTCTTCTTCTTCTTCTTCTTCTTCTACATCTTCATCATCATCCTTTCCCTCTTCATCTTTTTTCCGACGAGTCAAATTTCTAGCTTGGAACAGCAGTTGCAGAAGTGAAAGGGATGACGATGAGATTGCAAACAGGGAACTTAGGTTGTAGAACTGGATGAGATTTGGTGTACTCTGTTTTCTGGTGTTTATAAATAGATTTTAATTTTGTTTCCAAAATTGTGTGTTCAATCATTCACGAATAAATGAATCTATTTAACAAAGTAAGTTCTTACCATGTCGGTGTTCAATCTTTAGTCTCTGGATTTTCTAACTTGGAACAGCACTTGCAGAAGTGAAAGGGATGACGATGAGATTGCAAACAAGGAATTTAGGTTGTAGAACTGGATGAGATTTGTTGTACTCTATTTTCTGGTGTTAATAAATAGATTTTAATTTTGTTTACAGAATTGTGTGTTCAATCATTCACGAATAAATGAATCTATTTGACAAAGTAAGTTCTTACGGTGTCTATGTTCAATCTTTCAATAATATTAAATGAATCTACTTAACAAAAAATTAAATTCTTATCGTCTAAAAGTAAAATCAGTTCTTGAATTTGATATAATATAATCAAATCAATCAGATTTATGATACAAAGAACCCCAAAAAAACTAAAATAAATATGAAACAATTGATCCAGGTCGACCAGAATCATTGCCTTACCGAGATTGGAGCCATGACTTTCGACCCTCTTGGTCGAAGAGTTGGGGAAGCTATGGCCGAACTTCTTCGGCGGCATCGTTCGTTGGTGGCCTTTGGTGGTTCGTCGATGAGTTTCTCTCTACAACACTACTGGTTTTCTCTAAGACTTAGGGTTTTGAAGAAGAGAGAATGGAAAAAAAACCAAATATTGGACTTACATTTAGGCTCCACTCCACCCAAAACTAGTTTTGCAAATAAAACCCAATATCAAGTAAAAATACAAAGTTACCCTTATTTAAAAGAAAAAAATTAAAAAGAGAAAGAAGAGAGAGAAATGAAAGAATTATTGAAAAGTTGCATAATAAAACTCATAATAACATTATACATGATGAGAGATGACGATGAGATTGCATTACCCTTCCTCTTCTTCTTCTTCTTCTTCTTCTTCTTCTACATCTTCATCATCATCCTTTCCCTCTTCATCTTTTTTCGGCGAGTCAAATTTCTATCTTAGAACAGCAGTTGCAGAAGTGAAAGGGATGCCGATGAGATTGCAAACAGGGAACTTAGGTTGTAAAACTGGATGAGATTTGGTGTACTCTATTTTCTGGTGTTAATAAACAGATTTTAATTTTGTTTCCAGAATTGTGTGTTCAATCACTCACGAATAAATGAATCTATTTAACAAAGTAAGTTCTTACCGTGTCTGTGCTCAATCTTTCAATAATATTAAATGGATCTATTTAACAAAAAATTAAATTCTTATCATCTAAAAGTACAATCAGTTCTTGAATCTGATATAATATAATTAAATCATTCAGATTTATAATACAAAGAACCCCTAAAAAACTAAAATAAATAGGAAACAATTGATCCAGGTAGACCACAATCATTGCCTTACCGAGATTGGAGCCATGGCTTCCGACCCTCTTGGTCGAAGAGTTGGGGAAGTTATGGCCGTACTTCTTCGGCGGCATCGTTCGTTGGTGGTCTTTGGTGGTTCGTCGATGAGTTTCTCTCTACAACACTACTGGTTTTCTCTAAGACTTAGGGTTTTGAAGAAGAGAGAATGGAAAAAAAAACCCAATATTGGACTTACATTTAGGTTCCACTCCACCCAAAATTAGTTTTGTAAATAAAACCCAAAATCAAGTAAAAAGACAAAGTTACCCTTCTTTAAAAGAAAAAAATAAAGAAGAGAAAGAAGAGAGAGAAATGAAAGAATTATTAAAAAGTTGAATAATAAAACTCATAATAACATTATACATGATGAGAGATGACGATGAAATTGCATTACCCTTTTTCTTCTTCTTCTTCTTCTACATCTTCATCATCATCCTTTCCCTCTTCATTTTTTTTCCGGCGAGTCAAATTTCTAGCTTCGAACAGTAGTTGCGGAAGTGAAAGGGATGACGATGAGATTGCAAATAGGGAACTTAGGTTGTAAAACTGGATGAGATTTGGTGTACTCTGTTTTCTGGTGTTAACAAATAGATTTTAATTTTGTTTCTAGAATTGTGTGTTCAATCATTCACGAATAAAGGAATCTATTTAACAAAGTAAGTTTTTACCATGTATGTGTTCAATATTTGGTCTCTGGATTTTCTAGCTTGGAACAGCACTTACAGAAGTGAAAGTTATGACGATGAGATTGCAAACAGGGAATTTAGGTTGTAGAACTGGATGAGATTTGTTGTACTCTGTTTTCTGGTGTTAATAAATATATGTTAATTTTGTTTCCAGAATTGTGTGTACAATCATTCACGAATAAATAAAACTATTTAACAAAGTAAGTTCTTACCGTGTCTATGTTCAATCTTTCAATAATATTAAATGAATCTATTTAACAAAAAATTAAATTCTCATCGTCTAAAAGTAAAATCAGTTCTTGAATCTGATATAATAGAATCAAATCAATCAGATTTATAATACAAAGAAACCCTAAAAAACTAAAACAAATAGGAAACAATTGATCCAGGTACACCACAATCATTGCCTTACCGAGATTGGAGCCATGACTTCCGACCTTCTTGGTCGAAGAGTTGGGGAAAGTATGGCCGTACTTCTTCGGCGGCATCGTTCGTTGGTGGTCTTTGGTGGTTCGTCGATGAGTTTCTCTCTACAACACTACTGGTTTTTTCTAAGACTTAGGGTTTTGATGAAGAGAGAATGGAAAAAAAAACCCAATATTGGACTCACATTTAGGTTCCACTACACCCAAAACTAGTTTTGTAAATAAAACCCAAAATCAAGTAAAAAGATAAAGTTACCCTTCTTTAAAAGAAAAAAAAATTAAAAAGAGAAAGAAGCGAGTGAAATGAAAGAATTATTGAAAAGTTGCATAATAAAGCTCATAATAACATTATACATGATGAGAGATGACGATGAGATTGCATTACCCTTCTTTTTCTTCTTCTTCTTCATCTTCTTCTTCTACATCCTCATCAATACCCTTTCCCTCTTCATCTTTTTTCCAGCGAGTCAAATTTCTAGCTTGTAACAGCAGTTGCAGAAGTGAAAGGGATGACAATGAGATTGCAAACAGGGAACTTAGGTTGTAGAACTGGATGAGATTTGGTGTACTCTGTTTTCTGGTGTTAATAAATAGATTTTAATTTTGTTTCCAGAATTGTGTGTTCAATCATTCACAAATAAATGAATCTATTTAACAAAGTAAGTTCTTACCGTGTCTGTGTTCAATCTTTCAATAATATTAAATGAATCTATTTAACAAAAATTTAATTCTTATCATCTAAAAGTAAAATCCGTTCTTGAATTTGATATAATATAATCAAATCAATCAGATTTATAATACAAAGAATCCCTACAAAACTAAAATAAATAGGAAACAATTGATCCTGGTAGACCACAATCATTGCCTTACCGAGATTGGAGCCATGACTTCCGACCCTCTTGGTCGAAGAGTTGGGGAAGCTATGGCCATACTTCTTCGGCGACATCGTTCGTTGGTGGTCTTTGGTGGTTCGTCGATGAGTTTCTCTCTACAACACTACTGGTTTTCTCTAAGACTTAGGGTTTTGAAGAAGAGGGAATGGAAAAAAAACCCAATATTGGACTTACATTTAGGTTCCACTCCACCCAAAACTAGTTTTGCAAATAAAACCCAATATCAAGTAAAAAGACAAAGTTACCCTTCTTTAAAAGAAAAAAATTAAAAAGAGAAAGAAGGGAGAGAAATGAAAGAATTATTGAAAAGTTGCATAATAAAACTCATAATAACATTATACATGATGAGAGATGATGATGAGATTGCATTACCCTTCCTCTTCTTCTTCTTCTTCTTCTTCTTCATCTTCTTCTACATCTTCATCTTTTTTCCGGCTAGTCAAATTTCTAGCTTGGAACAGCAGTTGCAGAAGTGAAAGGGATGACGGTGAAATTGCAAACAGGGAATTTAAGTTGTAGAACTGGATGAGATTTGTTGTACTCTGTTTTTTGGTGTTAATAAATAGATTTTAATTTTGTTTACAGAATTGTGTGCTCAATCATTCACGAATAAATGAATCTATTTAACAAAGTAAGTTCTTACCGTGTCTGTGTTCAATCTTTCTATAATAGTAAATGAATCTATTTAACAAAAATTTAATTCTTATCATCTAAAAGTAAAATCAGTTCTTGAATTTGATATAATATAATCAAATCAATCAGATTTATAATACAAAGAATCCCTAAAAAACTAAAATAAATAGGAAACAATTGATCCCGGTAGACCACAATCATTGCCTTACCGAGATTGGAGCCATGACTTCCGACCCTCTTGGTCGAAGAGTTGGGGAAGCTATGACCGTACTTCTTCGGAGACATCGTTCGTTGGTGGTCTTTGGTGGTTCGTCGATGAGTTTCTCTCTACAACACTACTGGTTTTCTCTAAGACTTAGGGTTTTGAAGAAGAGAGAATGGAAAAAAAACCCAATATTGGACTTACATTTAGGTTCCACTCCACCCAAAACTAGTTTTGTAAATAAAACCCAAAATCAAGTAAAAAGATAAAGTTACCCTTCTTTAAAAGAAAAAAATAAAAAAGAGAAAGAAGAGAGAGAAATGAAAGAATTATTGAAAAGTTGCATAATAAAACTCATAATAACATTATACATGATGAGAGATGACGATGAAATTGCATTACCCTTTTTCTTCTTCTTCTTCTTCTACATCTTCATCATCATCCTTTCCCTCATCATCTTTTTTCCGGCGAGTCAAATTTCTAGCTTCGAACAGTACTTGCGGAAGTGAAAGGGATGATGATAAGATTGCAAATAGGGAACTTAGGTTGTAAAACTGGATGAGATTTGGTGTACTCTATTTTCTGGTGTTAACAAATAGATTTTAATTTTGTTTCTAGAATTGTGTGTTCAATCATTCACGAATAAAGGAATCTATTTAACAAAGTAAGTTTTTACCATGTATGTGTTCAATCTTTGGTCTATGGATTTTCTAGCTTGGAACAGCCCTTGTAGATGTGAAAGGGATGACGATGAGATTGCAAACAGGGAATTTAGGTAGTAGAACTGGATGAGATTTGTTGTACTCTGTTTTTTGGTGTTAATAAATAGATTTTAATTTTGTTTACAGAATTGTGTGTTCAATCATTCACGAATAAATGAATCTATTTAACAAAGTAAGTTCTTACCGTGTCTGTGTTCAATCTTTCAATAATATTAAATGAATCTATTTAACAAAAATTTAATTCTTATCATCTAAAAGTAAAATCCGTTCTTGAATTTGATATAATATAATCAAATCAATCAGATTTATAATACAAAGAATCCCTACAAAACTAAAATAAATAGGAAACAATTGATCCTGGTAGACCACAATCATTGCCTTACCGAGATTGGAGCCATGACTTCCGACCCTCTTGGTCGAAGAGTTGGGGAAGCTATGGCCATACTTCTTCGGCGACATCGTTCGTTGGTGGTCTTTGGTGGTTCGTCGATGAGTTTCTCTCTACAACACTACTGGTTTTCTCTAAGACTTAGGGTTTTGAAGAAGAGGGAATGGAAAAAAAACCCAATATTGGACTTACATTTAGGTTCCACTCCACCCAAAACTAGTTTTGCAAATAAAACCCAATATCAAGTAAAAAGACAAAGTTACCCTTCTTTAAAAGAAAAAAATTAAAAAGAGAAAGAAGGGAGAGAAATGAAAGAATTATTGAAAAGTTGCATAATAAAACTCATAATAACATTATACATGATGAGAGATGATGATGAGATTGCATTACCCTTCCTCTTCTTCTTCTTCTTCTTCTTCTTCATCTTCTTCTACATCTTCATCTTTTTTCCGGCTAGTCAAATTTCTAGCTTGGAACAGCAGTTGCAGAAGTGAAAGGGATGACGGTGAAATTGCAAACAGGGAATTTAAGTTGTAGAACTGGATGAGATTTGTTGTACTCTGTTTTTTGGTGTTAATAAATAGATTTTAATTTTGTTTACAGAATTGTGTGCTCAATCATTCACGAATAAATGAATCTATTTAACAAAGTAAGTTCTTACCGTGTCTGTGTTCAATCTTTCTATAATAGTAAATGAATCTATTTAACAAAAATTTAATTCTTATCATCTAAAAGTAAAATCAGTTCTTGAATTTGATATAATATAATCAAATCAATCAGATTTATAATACAAAGAATCCCTAAAAAACTAAAATAAATAGGAAACAATTGATCCCGGTAGACCACAATCATTGCCTTACCGAGATTGGAGCCATGACTTCCGACCCTCTTGGTCGAAGAGTTGGGGAAGCTATGACCGTACTTCTTCGGAGACATCGTTTGTTGGTGGTCTTTGGTGGTTCGTCGATGAGTTTCTCTCTACAACACTACTGGTTTTCTCTAAGACTTAGGGTTTTGAAGAAGAGATAATGGAAAAAAAACACAATATTGGACTTACATTTAGGTTCCACTCCACCCAAAATTAGTTTTGTAAATAAAACCCAAAATCAAGTAAAAAGACAAAGTTACCCTTCTTCAAAAGAAAAAAATAAAAATGAGAAAGAAGAGAGAGAAATGAAAGAATTATTGAAAAGTTGCATAATAAAACTCATAATAACATTATACATGATGAGAGATGACGATGAAATTGC
>MVGT01003301.1:430227-444895 GCA_002174775.1 Macleaya cordata
GTTAATAAATAGATGTTAATTTTGTTTCCAGAATTGTGTGTTCAATCATTCACGAATAAATGAATCTATTTAACAAAGTAAGTTCTTACCATGTCTGTGTTCAATCTTTCAATAATATTAAATGAATCTATTTAACAAAAAATTAAATTCTTATCGTCTAAAAGTAATATCAATTCTTGAATCTAATATAATATAATTAAATCAATCAGATTTATAATACAAAGAAACCCTAAAAAACTAAAACAAATAGGAAACAATTGATCTAGGTACACCACAATCATTGCCTTACCGAGATCAGAGCCATGACTTCCGACCCTCTTGGTCGAAGAGTTGGGGAAGCTACGGCCGTACTTCTTCGGCGGCATCGTTCGTTGGTGGTCTTTGGTGGTTCGTCGATGAGTTTCTCTCTACAACACTACCGGTTTTTTCTAAGACTTGGGGTTTTGAAGAAGAGAGAGTGGAAAAAAAACCCAATATTGGACTTACATTTAAGTTCCACTCCACCCAAAACTAGTTTTGTAAATAAAACCCAAAATCAAGTAAAAAGATAAAGTTACCCTTCTTTAAAAGAAAAAAATTAAAGAGAGAAAGAAGAGAGAGAAATGAAAAAATTATTGAAAAGTTGCATAATAAAACTCATAATAACATTATACATGATGAGAGATGACGATGAGATTGCATTACCTTTCTTCTTTTTCTTCTACATCTTCATCATCATCCTTTCCCTNTGGAAAAAAAACCCAATATTGGACTTACATTTAGGTTCCACTCCACCCAAAACTAGTTTTGTAAATAAAACCCAAAATCAAGTAAAAAGATAAAGTTACCCTTCTTTAAAAGAAAAAAATTAAAAAGAGAAAGAAGAGAGAGAAATGAAAAAATTATTGAAAAGTTGCATAATAAAACTCATAATAACATTATACATGATGAGAGATGACGATGAGATTGCATTACCTTTCTTCTTTTTCTTCTACATCTTCATCATCATCCTTTCCCTCTTCATCTTTTTTCCGGCGAGTCAAATTTCTAGCTTGGAACAGCAGTTGCAGAAGTGAAAGGGATGATGATGAGATTGCAAACAGGCAACTTAGGTTGTAGAACTAGATGAGATTTGGTGTACTCTGTTTTCTGGTGTTAATAAATAGATTTTAGTTTTGTTTCCAGAATTGTGTGTTCAATCATTCACGAATAAATGAATCTATTTAACAAAGTACGTTCTTACCATGTTTGTGTTCAATCTTTGGTCTCTGAATTTTCTAGCTTGGAACTGCACTTGCAAAAGCGAAAGGAATGGCGATGAGATTGCAAACAGGGAATTTAGGTTGTAGAACTAGATGAGATTTGTTGTACTCTGTTTTCTGGTGTTAATAAATAGATGTTAATTTTGTTTCCAGAATTGTGTGTTCAATCATTCACGAATAAATGAATCTATTTAACAAAGTAAGTTCTTACCATGTCTGTGTTCAATCTTTCAATAATATTAAATGAATCTATTTAACAAAAAATTAAATTCTTATCGTCTAAAAGTAAAATCAGTTCTTGAATCTGATATAATATAATCAAATCAATCAGATTTATAATACAAAGAAACCCTAAAAAACTAAAACAAATAGGAAACAATTGATCTAGGTACACCACAATCATTGCCTTACCGAGATTGGAGCCATGACTTCCGACCCTCTTGGTCGAAGAGTTGGGGAAGCTATGGCCGTACTTCTTCGGCGGCATCGTTTGTTGGTGGTCTTTGGTGGTTCGTCGATGAGTTTCTCTCTACAACACTACTGGTTTTTTCTAAGACTTAGGGTTTTGAAGAAGAGAGAATGGAAAAAAAACCCAATAATGGACTTACATTTAGGTTCCACTCCACCCAAAACTAGTTTTGTAAATAAAACCAAAAATCAAGTAAAAAGATAAAGTTACCCTTCTTTAAAAGAAAAAAATTAAAAAGAGAAAGAAGAGAGAGAAATGAAAGAATTATTGAAAAGTTGCATAATAAAACTCATAATAACATTATACATGATGAGAAATGACGATGAGATTGCATTACCCTTCTTCTTCTTCTTCTTCTTCTTCTTCTACATCTTCATCATCATCCTTTCCCTCTTCATCTTTTTTCGGCGAGTCAAATTTCCAGCTTGGAACAGCAGTTGTAGAAGTGAAAGGGATGACGATGAGATTGCAAATAGGAAATTTAGGTTGTAGAACTGGAGAAGATTTGTTGTACTCTGTTTTCTGGTGTTAATAAATAGATGTTAATTTTGTTTCCAGAATTGTGTGTTCAATCATTCACGAATAAATGAATCTATTTAACAAAGTAAGTTCTTACCATGTCTGTGTTCAATCTTTCAATAATATTAAATGAATCTATTTAACAAAAAATTAAATTCTTATGGTCTAAAAGTAAAATCAGTTCTTGAATCTGATATAATATAATCAAATCAATCAGATTTATAATACAAAGAAACCCTAAAAAACTAAAACAAATAGGAAACAATTGATCCAGGTACACCACAATCATTGCCTTACCGAGATTGGAGCCATGACTTCCGTCCCTCTTGGTCGAAGAGTTAGGGAAGCTATGGCCGTACTTCTTCGGCGGCATCGTTCGTTGGTGGTCTTTGGTGGTTCGTCGATGAGTTTCTCTCTACAACACTACTGGTTTTTTCTAAGACTTAGGGTTTTGAAGAAGAGAGAATGGAAAAAAAAACCTAATATTGGACTTACATTTAGGTTCCACTCCACCCAAAACTAGTTTTGTAAACAAAACCCAAAATCAGGTAAAAAGATAAAGTTACCCTTCTTTAAAAGAAAAAAAGTAAAAAGAGAAAGAAGCGAGTGAAATGAAAGAATTATTGAAAAGTTGCATAATAAAGCTCATAATAACATTATACATAATGAGAGATGACGATTAGATTGCATTACCCTTCTTCTTCTTCTTCTTCTTCATCTTCTTGTTCTACATCTTCATCAATACCCTTTCCCTCTTCATCTTTTTTCCGGCGAGTCAAATTTCTAGCTTGTAACAGCAGTTGCAGAAGTGAAAGGGATGACGATGAGATTGCAAACAGGGAACTTAGGTTGTAGAACTGGATGAGATTTGGTGTACTCTGTTTTCTGGTGTTAATAAATAGATTTTAATTTTGTTTCCAGAATTGTGTGTTCAATCATTCACAAATAAATGAATCTATTTAACAAAGTAAGTTCTTACCATGTCTGTGTTCAATCTTTGGTCTATGGATTTTCTAGCTTGGAACAGCCCTTGTAGATGTGAAAGGGATGACGATGAGATTGCAAACAGGGAATTTAGGTAGTAGAACTGGATGAGATTTGTTGTACTCTGTTTTTTGGTGTTAATAAATAGATTTTAATTTTGTTTACAGAATTGTGTGTTCAATCATTCACGAATAAATGAATCTATTTAACAAAGTAAGTTCTTACCGTGTCTGTGTTCAATCTTTCAATAATATTAAATGAATCTACTTAACAAAAAATTAAATTCTTATCGTCTAAAAGTAAAATCAGTTCTTGAATTTGATATAATATAATCAAATCAATTAGATTTATAATACAAACAATCCCTAAAAAACTAAAATAAATAGGAAACAATTGATCCCGGTAGACCACAATCATTGCCTTACCGAGATTGGAGCCATGACTTCCGACCCTCTTGGTCGAAGAGTTGGGGAAGCTATGGCCGTACTTCTTCGGCGACATCGTTCGTTGGTGGTCTTTGGTGGTTCGTCGATGAGTTTCTCTCTACAACACTACTGGTTTTGTCTAAGACTTAGGATTTTGAAGAAGAGACAATGGAAAAAAAACCCAATATTGGACTTACATTTAGGTTCCACTCCACCCAAAACTAGTTTTGCAAATAAAACCCAATATCAAGTAAAAAGATAAAGTTACCCTTCTTTAAAAGAAAAAAATTAAAAAGAGAAAGAACAGAGAGAAATGAAAGAATTATTGAAAAGATGCATAATAAAACTCATAATAACATTATACATGATGAGAGATGATGATGAGATTGCATTACCCTTCCTCTTCTTCTTCTTCTTCTTCTTCTTATTCATCTTCTTCTACATCTTCATCTTTTTTCCGGCTAGTCAAATTTCTAGCTTGGAACAGCAGTTGCAGAAGTGAAAGGGATGACGATGAGATTGCAAACAGGGAATTTAGGTTGTAGAACTGGATGAGATTTGTTGTACTCTGTTTTCTGGTGTTAATAAATAGATTTTAATTTTGTTTACAGAATTGTGTGTTCAATCATTCACGAATAAATGAATCTATTTAACAAAGTAAGTTCTTACCGTGTCTGTGTTCAATCTTTCAATAATATTAAATGAATCTATTTAAGAAAAAATTAAATTCTTATCGTCTAAAAGTAAAATCAGTTCTTGAATCTGATATAATATAATCAAATCAATCAGATTTATAATACAAAGAATCCCTAAAAAACTAAAATAAATAGGAAACAATTGATTCAGGTACACCACAATCATTGCCTTACCGAGATTGGAGCCATGACTTCCGACCCTCTTGGTCGAAGAGTTGGGGAATCTATGGCCGTACTTCTTCGGCGACATCGTTTGTTGGTGGTCTTTGGTGATTCGTCGATGAGTTTCTCTCTACAACACTACTGGTTTTCTCTAAGACTTAGGGTTTTGAAGAAGAGAGAATGGAAAAAAAACCCAAGCAAAAAAATACACCCACTAGCCCCACCTCCGGTCCCTACCACTCCATCACCGGCGACCCCCACACCTCCGACCACTTTTTTTTCTTTCTTCTTCACGCCATTCACGATCTATGTCCCCCCTCTTTCTCCCTCCCTATCTTCATCTCTCTCTCCCTCCCTCTTTCTCACCTTTACCTCTCTAGATCTGAAAAAAAATTTTCCTTTTCAGGTGGTTTGCGGCGGTGGCAGTGGTGGCCGGCTATGGAGAAAGAAGAAGAAGTGCCAACGGTGGAGATGGCCGGTGGTGGAAGTGGTAATTGGTGAAAATGATGGTGATATTGGTAAGGATAGAGTGTACTATTTAATTTTAGTATGGTGAAAAGAGAACGTGGGTGTACTATTCGAGGGAGCACACAGCTTATGGCACTTCTTTATAATCTCCAACCTTCATCTAGTCAGGTGGTTATTAAGGAGTAAACTTTTCTTAGGTTCAATGACTCAGGCTACAAGAACAAGAGTTTCGAATGTTATAAGGCATACGCGCCTGCTCCTTACCAGATAATTATATGGGTAAAAAATTGATATCTTTTCACAATAAATCTTCTATACGGTCAGGCCTGAAATGGATAAAAAATGATTGAATTCACGCTGGGGTGTGGGTATGGTAGAGACAGCTCACTCTGGTGCGACAACTGGTGTCTTCTTAACTCCATTTATGAATAGTTTGGGCTTCCTAAGTCTCCTAGAGATCGTCTTGTTGCTAATTTCCTGCACCTGCTCCTGGCTTCTCTCCTACTTCCAGGATTCCTATGCCCTTGCTTTAACCTCCAAAAATCGATTCTGAAAGTTGCAGGGCTTTTAGTAGGTCTGTAGAGCATTCCTGATCTGGTTGGGACTGTTCTTGCTAGGGCAGAGCAGATGTGAATGTTTCATCTGTAGACCCTCCTTGTTGGAAGACAGCAGGATGTGGATGTTTCATCTGTAGACCCTCCTTACTAATTTGTTTTTTTAATTTTCGTGTTCTCCCCAGTCCCTAATTTTATTTTGGGTGAAGTTTTACCACTATTATATGATAAATCTGCAAGTATTGACAACAAGGATTAAGGAGTAATCAAACCAGGATTGAAGTAATCTAGTACAATAGTATGGTAATATTGCACCAACCTGTTTATATGTTATAGTGTTTGAACTTCAAAGGTGCTTGCCTGAATAAAATACCATCTCTAATACAGAGCCTCTATACTATGGGAACATAACATAACGAAATAATACTATATCAACTTATAAGCTTCGAATATATAAATAACTAGCCTTCAAATCAGTATGCAGAGAGTGGTTTGATTGTGGTATCTTATGTTTTTTATGTTTAAAATATATGTAGTAGTGTAGTACCAAGTTCAGGACCTTCAATGACATATTGGCTAAGTTGTTTGTCAAACATGCTGGCACCGGCAACGAAGATGCATGGGAACGAAGGTGATGATGAGCAAACAATAGTATGGAGCTTAGTAACCAGAGCGCGGAGCGGGAGCGGGAGCGGGAGCGGGAGCGGGAGCGTCGGAGCGCTAAATTTAAAAATGCTTAAGACTCAGAGCGCCTTCGGAGCGCCAAACTTACTCACACGTAGTTGAAGTTTTAATTGACTGTCATTAATTAGATTATGATTAACTAGATTATTAAATAAATTTTTATTAACAAAATCATTGAATAGTTAGTAAAATAATTTTTAAATTTTATTAAGTATTTTTTGTAATAATATTCTATTTTTAAAAAAATATTATTTTTTCGTATTTGTTAATTATAAAGTATACTATATATATAATAACTAAAATTTATTGTTTCTCATATTAATTATATTTTATTATGGAAAAAATGAATTTTTACTGTCCAAAAAAGTAAGTGAGAAACACAACCATATAACGTGTGCTTTAAGGGCACTTAATAAGGTTATTTTTGAACAAATTTTTTTTACAAGTTAGACGTCTTCAAATCATCTAATTTTTTTTATATAATATTATCATTATTTATAAGATGTCCACCAAAAATCAGCTCAATCAGAGATATCTAACCCTCCAAACAAATCACTTTAAATGCCAGCCATTCATTCACACTATAAAGTCTAAATTACGTGTTTGTAGTGATATAAGTCTCCGATTGAGCTAATTTTTTTAAAATATGATCCAAATAGTATAAATAACATACATGCAAAAAAATTAGTCCATTTGGACAAACTTAACCAAAAAAAAAAATAGACATTTTGTTGATTAGGCGCTCCCAAAACTGGAACCGCGCTCCGAAAAATCTCGAACCGCGGATCGAAAATTCTCGAACCGCGGATCGAAGGCGCTCCCGCTCCCAAAACGCGAAAACGCGGTTTGGGAGCGGGAGCGCCAGCATACTTGGGCGTTTTTGGTTACTATGGTATGGAGCACTAAACAAACATTTGTGAAGAGGACTTTCAGAATCCATCAGGTCAACTCCCCATTGATGGCATACTAATATAGACCCTGGACCAAAGTTGTAGAGGTTTGGTCCATTCGCATAAAAAAAAGAAGCAGCCAAGCTGTAGAGGTTTTGTCTATTGTCACCCAGCCAATCTGATTAATTAGATTTGGAATTATAGAGCAACTGGCTACTGCAATGCAGACACACACCTTACTGCGACACATGAAGGTTGGTGTTATTCAGATGGTAAGTTAGGCAGTCCCCTTTTTATAAGCAGTAAAGAGTATAGAAGAAAAAGTATTAATTGGAGCATATATAGTTAGTGCAAATGAAATCTCCAGTCATCTTAAAATGCAATTAATACATGAAAATAGTCTCAACAGACTTCTTTATATATTTCATCTGAATCGATCATCTCAACTACAAGAACATTAGAAGGTACCAAAAAAGAAAACAAATAAATAAAACCATTACAACTTCGTTAAATTAAGAAGAAACAACTAGTACTGGTTTCTAAAGGAAGCTATGAATTTATGTGCGTACAGCTAAATGCTAAGCCAGTCAAGCTCTTGTTCTGTGGTCTGCGACCAGTTAGGTTCAATCCAAGTACAGTTTAACAACTCCTTTGTGTCATAAAAATCCTTAGCAGAATGTTGACTCCCAAGAGAGTGATACCAACCTGTTTCAAGAGAATAGAATAAAATCCCTTCGCCATGTAATCTAGGGAAGTAGATTTTGTTCTCCATGCGACTATCCAGAGCGATTGCTGAAAGACTGGAGGTATTGCTGATGAACAACATAAGCTTTCCCAAACTTTCAACTTTAACCCAGACCATCTTGGAGAAATCCAATCTAAAAATCCCAACCGACTTTCCGAGAGGCCCTAAATCCACTAATAAAAGCTTTCCTTCACACCACCAAAAAACTTGGATAGACAGCATTAAAGTGTTCTCGGGGCTTCGCAAGAACTTTCCATATAAAGTCGTCCTCTAAACTAAAAACGCCTAAAGTTCCATTATAATCTAGGCAATAGAAAGCTCCATCATAGAAAACTGGATTGTTAATACATGGCATGTACTTTTCTAAATTATTATTTAGGAAGATACGAGACCTCCAAAAATCATTTCCCCGTGCAATGATGAAGATGGATAGTTCATACCAGGGATCATGGGCAATGCCAAAAACTACACAGTCTGAAGAAGTAGGTAAGGACGAGAATGACATGCCAACAAAGCCATATGCCTTTGGCAAGTCCGGGAGTTGGATTGTTGCTCTTGTGAAGGGATTATAGAAGAATAGGGTTTTCCTGCCTTTTGACATTAGTAGCCAACCGCACTTTGAAAAACGGATTGAAGCACCTATTAGCAATTCGGAGAGGTTCATGAGGTACTTCTGGTTATTATGCATTGGGTCTACGAAATTGTAGATGGTGTCACTATCTATAGAGAAAACCAGCCATGGAGATAAATTTCTGGTTTTTATGATCCCAGTAGAAGATGATCTTCGGTACACTGCAGGGATTATCGATCGATTTGCTTTACAGACTGCACGAAAATATATGTAACCCACTGGATGGAGATTACTTGCTATCAATTCCACGATGTCCTCATTAAGAATACCCCAAGGTCTTGCTTCTTCTAATTCTCCTTCATTGTGTTTTTGCCCCTGATTCTCCATCTCATCATTATTTATACTGGTTTTGTTTCGCTCTGCCTCTATAATGTTATATTCTTCTTCGTCTTTACCTACTATATCTTCTATTCTTGTTCTTCTTCCATAAGTGACCCTACATATTATAGCACACCATACATTATTAACATATCATACCAAAAACAAATTATGATTTTTTTTTTTTTGAAGAGGAATACAGAGCGTCGATAGGATCAATAAGCACAGAAAGTGGAATGGTTTCACGACCTATTATGATTAATTAATTATACACTTAGAAATATAATACCTATAAATTAAACAAACAAACAAGAATATAACACACAGTATGGGATGTTCTTCTTCTAAGGTACCTGACAGTTGTAGGCATCATCATCCAATCTGCTTCAAACCATGTTGTTGGCAGCTTCAGACACCGCAAAATAACTGTAATACCATGATCTTCTACTTCAAATTTGTAGAAGCTCTGATCTTCGGGAAGTGTATAATACAAACAACCTCTGGTAAGTCCCAACTCAGCTGCTGAGCAAGATGCTGTGGTGTTTTTGCCAAGAAAGAGCACATGATCACCCAAACTCTTCACCTCCTCCAAAGCCATTAAAGAGAAATCCAACCTCAATACCTCTATTGAGGGGACTAAGTTCGTATAACCTCTTGGTTTGTAACGGAATATTTCTATCATGAAGATTTAATCACAAGATCCCAGATAATGTATTTCAACATCAAGTAAATCTCCTCCTACTAATTGAAAAATGGTGTTGTTACTTACCTCTAATGATCTAATAGAGAGGGTTTCATCATCATCATCAGGCCCAAGTTGGATTTCAATCTCTACGTGCCATCTATTAATACACATACCATATAACTTACCTTTTAAGCAAAGGAGGGACATAACATAGTTTAGAAGACCGTCGTTTAAAATATATCCAGTTAACTCCTTTGTTCTCCATTGTTTGTCTTCTCCAGGTCGGCAAAATACAAGGACCTGCTCATGAATTTCTTCAAAAGGTCGCTCAAAGAGGAAAAAAACCATCGAGTCATGATCATCAGGATTAGTACTTCTTGGAGGTGAGGACAAAACACAGTCACGGATATAATATTGGTCGGATTTATTAAGCCAATAGAGAAGATTAGGTAACTGAATTGTCTCCAATGTTATGGGATTCCACAGAAAGCAATCCCCAAAATTGCAATTTGGGGGGATTGAATCCGCTTTATAATCATAATCATCATCATCACAGAGCATAACCAACCATCCTTGATGAGAAGGCTTTTGCCAATACGATTTTCGACTCATCTCTGGTATGAACTTTCTGCAAGTTCTGATATTAGGTTCACAGAGATTATAGAAAGCTTGATTTTTCTTACCTTTTCCATGAGGGAAAACGAGCCAAGGGGCTGCCCTAGGACCTGGTGGACGACGACGTTGGCTTCTCCCTTCTGCTGCTGCTGCTGAATACTTTTCCTCCATGAAGGCCGGAAAGAGAGAGAATTGGTAACTCTGTAAGTTGCGAAAGAGGAGACGAATACAAGTGAGAGAAGGAAAGTTTGTATTTTTATTAGGGGTTTCCCGTTTTCAAAAGTGAGTTGGAAAGTTTGGTAATTTGTCGCAGACACCTAGAATTTTTTTTTTTTAATAAATACCTAGAATTTTTTTGAACACCCCAAGATTTCACTTTCTAAAATTTTATAATAATTATAATCTTAAATCAAATAAATTTTCTAATTATAATAAATTTCTTTTTGGCTAAAAAAATTCTATCCTTAAAAATATATAATAATTAAAAAGGATAATGACCAAAACATCCAATATATAACTCTTTTAATCCATTTAGTACACAAGATTTTTAATAAGACTAAAATACCTTTTTTAAAGCTTTTTGAATCTATTTAGTCATTTTTAAACTTTCTAAATCTATTTAGTCGATGTCTTATTTTTTAATGTTCCTGTTTTACCCTTATTATATTTGTCAATAACTTTTTTGTCTTTTTCAAACTTGTACAGCCGTACGAGAGAGAAATGTAGTTATCTTTTTTATTTTTAAACTTTTAAATGTTATATCTCTTCAACTAAAATTAGGATTTTGACAAAATCCATATATTTAGAAAGCACTTTTTGAGATCCTTGAAACTAGACCAGTCAAGACTGGTTTTCGAAAAAAAAAATGTCCATGCAAAAACGTTTTTGCATAGATCTATGTTGAATTTTTTCTTCATCTCTCTTCTATCTCTTTCTCTTCTTTTCCTCTTCTTTCTCTTTCCTTTATTTTCTTTCTCTCTTAGGTCTCTCTCTTATCTCTATCCTCTTTTTTCCCTCTTTCTCCTTTCTCTTTTTTTTTTTACCTAATCAGATCTTTCCACATTTCTCTCTTATTCTCTTCCTCAAATTGTAGGATCTGATGAGCAGAGATATCTTGAAGGATATTGGATTCGAGCCAATGTTTGGCACCATGAACTCTCTTCTTCAACTTGAAGGTTGGAGTACTAGTGTGTTCGACTCCCCTAAATTAATTAGCTAAGGTAACTAACTATCATGGATTTGTCACAAGAGAGAGAAAGAAAAGGGTAAATTGGGGTTGTACGTGGTGAAACAACTGAAGAGATTGAAAGAAATCAAGAAGGGAAGAACAGGTGGAAGGGCAGATCTAAAAAATAAATTAGTTAAAGGACAGATTTGTCCAAATTTTATTTTTGGACTAAATAAACTCATATAAAATTTTGTGGACTAAACAAACTGAAAAAAAATTATTTTGAGCCTTTTGGCCGTTCCCCTAATTAAAATTTTAAAACAACTAAACTTTTTAATTATCTAAGAATTATCTCAAAAAAATTATCTAATAAAAAATTAAATTTTTTAGCTTCATACTTAGCATAGGTATGGAGTCTAATTGTGTTAAAGAAAAGGTACTCACACGTAGCACAAATAAAAAGAGTCTCTCGTCTTTGCCCCACAATAGATACTATGTCGTCCGGCACAATCACTGTTAGATAACTTCTTGGCCCAACCTCAAATTTAAAATGAGAAAAAAGATTTAGTTGTTTGAAATGTCCTTAGTACTTGCTCAAACATCAAATTTAATTGATTTTAATATATGCAACCTTACTCCTCTTGGGAGCCGTATATATAATATAGATAGTAATTATAATCTTAAATCAAATAAATTTTCTAATTATAATAAATCTCTTTTTCTCTAAAAAAATTCTATCCTTAAAAATATATCATAATTAAAATTTTAAAACAACTAAACTTTCTAATTATCTAAAAATTGTCTCAAAAAAATTATCTAATAAAAAATTAATTTTTTTTATCTTCTTACTTTGCATAGGTATGGAGGCTAATTGTGTTACAGAAAAGGTACTCTACGTAGCACAAATAAAACGAGTCTCTCATTAGTCATTATCTTTTGTATTTAGGGAATCCACTTGTCCCTCTCTACCTTTTGTATGGCGTGGCAAAGGCATAATTTGTGCCACACGACGTCCAGCACTGTTAGATCCCTCAAATTTCTTGGCCCAACCTCAAATTTAAAACGAAGAGAAAGATTTGGTTGTTTAAAATGTCCTTAATATTTGCTCAAAGATCAATTTTAGCTGATTTTAATTGTTTGAGATATCCAACATCCGTAAAAAGGCAAAAAGAAAAAAATATGGAAGAACAAGAAGTAAAATAAGATTATAACTCCTATCGTGGCTACTCCGCCTGCATGCATGATGCTTAATTAGTTTGTTGTTCATGCTGACACCGGCAACGAAGATGCATGGGAATGAAGGTGATGATGAGCAAACAATAGTATGGCATACTAATATAGACCCTGGACCAAAGTTGTAGAGGTTTGGTCTATTGTCATCAAAAAAAAAAAAAAGAGCAGCCAAGCTGTAGAGATTTGTCTATTGTCACCCAGCCAATCTGATTAATTAGATTTGGAATTATAGAGCAACTGGCTACTGCAATGCAAACACACACCTTACTGAGACATGAAAGTTGGTGTTATTCAGATGGTAAGGTAGGTAGTCCCCTTTTTACAACCAGTAAAGAGTATTGAAAGAAAAAGTATTAATTGGCGCATATATAGTTAGTGCAAGTGAATCTCTAATCATCTGAATCGAGCATCTCAACTACAAGAACATTAGAATAGAAGGTATCAAAAAAGAAAACAAATAAATAAAACCATTACAACTTAATTAGTTAAATTAAGAAGAAACAACTAGTACTGTTTGCCAGAAAGGTTATACACGGAAAGAATAATGAACATATAGTAAATAAGTGTGCTAAGCAGTAACCTGAACGATTACTTCAAAATTGAGATTATAAAATCTCCTTGGATAGCTTATCATTGAAATCAATATAAGAAAAATTAGTGTGCTTCAAATGCATTAGAAAGAGATACTTAAATAAGATATCAGTTTACCTTGAATTAAGCGGAACCTTTGTCTTTTTCGTTCTTCTTGGGCAACCATGCTAGACGCATCGAGCTCCACAGAACCATTACTAGCACGCAGAAACTGCACATAGCTAGGGCTTGTTCTATATGAAGATCGAACATACAAACTCCTCAAAAACTGGCTTGAACACATGCTTAACCTCTGACTATAAAGTATCATCTCTATGACAGAGCATCTATACCATACATGGGAAGTTGGGAACAATAACATAACGAAAAAACAACTTATAACTGATAAGTTTAGCAAATATAAATAAAGAGCCTTGAAATCAGTATGCAGAGAGTAGCTTGATTGTGTTACCTTTACAATTATGCTAAACATACGTCTTCTATTGAACAATATCTTTGAAACCCGTGAGGTCTAAGAACTTGGAAGCATCGGGGGGTGACTACGAACCCAAGTCCCCACAAAGCAGCAAAAGGAAATAGCTTTTTCACCTGAAATGTTTCTAAAGTTTAAAGTATATGTAGACCAAGCTCAGGGCCTTCATTGATGATTACCATACATGACATATTGACTAGGTTGTTTGTCAAATATGGTGGCATTGACAATGATGATGCATGGGAATGGAGGTGATCATGATGAGCAAACAATAGGATAAATGAAGCAACAAACATACACCTATGCAGAGGACTTTCAGAATCCATTGCGACAATGATGGCATTCTAAAATAGACCCTGGACCAAAGCAGCCAAGTTGTAGATTTTTTGTCTATTATCACCCAGCCAATCTGATTAATTAGATTTGAATTAGATGGCAACTGGCTACTGCAATGCAAACACACACCTTATTGCAACATGACATGAAGGCAGGTGCTATTCAGATGGTGAGTTAGGTAGTCCCCTTTTTGCAACCAGTAAAGAAGAGTACTGAAAGAAAGAGTTTTAACTGGAGCATATAATACATGAAAATAATCTCAATATGCAATTAATACATGAAAATAATCTCAACAGACCTCTTTATATATTTCATCTAAATCAATCATCTCAAATAAATAAAAACATTACACCTTAGTTAAATTAAGAAGAAACAACTAGTACTGGTTTCTAAAAGAATCTATTAACTAATGCATGTACAGCTAAATGCTAAGCCAGTCAAGCTCTTGTTCTGTGGTTCCCAACCAATTAGGTTCAATCCAAGTACAGTTTAACCGCTCAGTGGTGTCATAAAAATCCTTAGCAGAATGTCGACTCCCAAGACAGTGATAGCTACCTGTATCAAGAGAATAAAATAAAATCTCTTCGCCATGTAATCTAGCAAAGTAGATTTTGTTCTCCATGCGACTATCCGGAGCGATTGCTGAAAGACTGGAGGTATTGCTGATGAACAACATATGCTTTCCCAAACTTTCAACTTTAACCCAGACCATCTTGGAGAAATCCAATCTAAAAATCCCAACCGACTTTCCGAGAGGCCCTAAATCCACTAATAAAAGCTTTC
>MVGT01003301.1:457077-469745 GCA_002174775.1 Macleaya cordata
AATCAGCTCATTCTAAAACTTTTAGCCCCACCAAAAGTTGATCAGAATTTGATTAAAAATTAACGGTGAGAAATGAACGATGAGAAAAAGAGACAACTTTTAGTGGGGCTAGAAGTTTTAGAATTTACTGATTTTTGGTGAAGATGATCTACATGATGAGGAGAACATTTTCACAAACTCTTGGCCCTTAGATCAACCTCATGTGGGCCCCACAAGAGGCTGTACATCTAACCTGTACATTTAAGCCTGTACATATATCCTGACTCATATATATATATATATAGTATGTGTTGTTCTTCTTATAAGGTACCTTACAGTCGTAGGCATCATCATCCAATCCACCGAAAACCATGGTGTTGGCAGCGTCATACACGGCAAAATTACTGTAAAACCATTATCTTCTACTTCAAATTTGTACAAGCTCTGATCTTTGTTTGGGTGGTGTGTAATACAAACAACCTCTTGTAAGACCCAACTCGGCTGCTGAGCAAGACGATTTGGTGTTTTTGCCAAGAAAGAGGACATGATCACCAAAACTCTTCACCTTCTCCCTAGCCATTAAAGAGAAATCCAACCTCAATACTTGTATTGAGATGACTATCTTACTATAACTTCTTGGATTGTAAAATATATGAATCATGAAGAGTTCATCACAAGATTCCACATAATGTACACCAACATTAAAGAATTCTCCTCCTAGTAATGGAAAAAAGGTGTTGTTACTTACCTTGAATGATCTAATTAATAGAAAGGGTTTTATCATCAACATCATCATCCTTAGGCCCAAGTTGTATTTCAATCTCTAGGTGCCAAAAATTGAGACATATACCATATAACTTACCTTTAAAGCAAAGGAGGGATACAACATTGTTTGGACCATGGTCGTTTACAATACTAGACCCCCCACACGCGCTGCGTAGGTTGGATTTCTCCCAACAATGAGTTTGTATTATCACATGCGCGTCGTGAGTTTATAAATTTTGCGTCGCGTTATTTAAAGAAATGAGATTGCAGTTAGAATGTCTAAACGCATTACACATGCGACAAACTCACTTTTGCCCCTTGTGAGTTGGCAAATTATTCGAGTATTACTTTGGGTATTAGGTGGATCACTTGGGAATGATACGTGCACTAATATTGATCTGGACGATGGATGGATCATCGTCACAAAAAATCAAACCTTGGATTCTATATGAACGCACAAACACGTGTAAGTGAAATGCAAGAATTAAATGGGAATTAGGTGGGTCCGCTAGTGATTATATATAAAATGATTTGATCTATACGTTGAGGAGATCATCGTAAACAAAACTCAGCCCTTGGATCCACTCCATGTGGCCCCATTTGCAAGTGTAAATCAAGTATATAAGGAATTTTTAAAAAAGATAAAAAAAAGTGGCAAAAGTAACACAACTTCATACGCGGCTCAAAATGAAGCCGCACACGCACGGTTGTCCATCACGCGCTACGCGCGTGATGTCCAAACACGCTACACATGTTCATTAAACTCGTGCGCGCTTCGCGCGTGACAAACTCAGTTTACCGTGCGTGTGAATTGACAAATTATGCGGCACGTTATTATTGAAAAAAAAAAGATGCAGGTGGGTCCACTGATGACAGTGTATATGCTGATGTGATCTAGACGTTGAGTAGATCATCGTAAAAAAAAATCAGTCCTTGAATCAATTCCATATGCCAACATTGGCAAGTGTAACCTAAGTGTAAATAAATAAATAATGTGACGGGATATATTCAATATTTCCTAAAAGGAAATTAAAAAAAATAAATCACGCAACTTCATACACGGCTGTTATGCAAGCCGCATAGGAGCCTCATTAGATAGAGATATTTTTAGATAGATGATATCCAGACAACTCCTTTGTCTCCATTGTTAGTCTTCTCAAGGGCGGCAAAATACAAGGACCTGCTCATCTCTTTCATCTAATCTCTCAAAGAGGAAAATTTCAAATCTTTTTTGTCAAACTATTTATCATTGGATTGTAAATTATTGAACGTTGCAAAAGATTAATTTCAAACCTTTCTGTCAAAAACCTATATTTTAGTGGAGTAGTGCTAGAGAGTACACAAATTTGGGGGGAAGAGAATCCCTCCCTTAGGTGGACGGTTGTCCATGCCTTGAAGTTTGGGCAAGACGGAACTCGAGGATGTGATTCAAATCACGAGGGGATAATGGCCGTATGATGGATTTGGGGGAAGAAAATCCCCAAAATGTGCATACTCTCTGGCATTTTCCATTCTAGTGTTCTTCATGTAATTTGTAAAAAGTGATTATGGGCAGTGAAAAATAAGGAAAAATAAAAAAAAAATCTAGAAAGTCATTATTAGATACTCGTGCCAAAAATTATAAATAACTAAAGACATTAGATTAAGTAATAAGAAAAAAAAAGTAATAGGAACCATAATACCTTCGCCTCGGAATAATAAAATAAGATCTCTTGTTGCGGTGAGTACTAAAATAATTGTTGATCTGAAAAATAGTGGAGGTGGCTCTCCTTCTTCAATAATTCTACCCCCTTTGTTCAATGGTCTTTTTACAGATCTTATGACCATTGAACCTAAAAATTATAGAAAACGTAGATAAGAGGGAGAGTGGTATAGATTGTGAGGAAGTATTGTTGATTTTTGAACTTTTTATAGAGAAATGAAGTGCCTCGTATTTTCCGTCTGAGTTGTCTAAATTAATGCACGAGTATTACGTGTAAGTTAGCGATGAAATATAGACAGACGTAGTATCTGTCAAGATTCGGTATAATGTATTGCAATCTTTTGAGATTACGAAATTAAGAAATGACGTGGAGATAATAAAAAAGTTAATATACGATAAATTTAAGAAATACTATTCAACTCCCAACAACTTTACTAAGTTTGTATTTTGAATGGACGGTTCCCTAGACATTTAAAAGATGGGTAAAAAAAAATTACAAGGCAGCTAGATAGAGTTAATTTTGAAGGCCCCTCTAATTATCATCATCACGGAGCATAACCAACCATCCTTGATGAGAAGGCTTCTGCCAATACGATTTTCTTGGCAAGTTCTGATATTGGGTTCGTTGAGACTGTAGAAAGCTTGATCTTTCTTACCTTTTCCTCCATGAATGCAAGAGAAAGAGAGAATCGGAAAGTATGTATTTATTTTTATTTAGAGGGGGAATTGACAAACTTTTGAAGTGACCGGGTTTCCGTTTTCGCAAAGGAGAGGGAGTGCGATTTTGTTGACCCACCTGTAACGTGGGTCAACAAAACCCTCCAGCCGACGTCTTGGGGCAAATTTGAGATGGAACAAAATTTAAATAAATAAAAAATAGAAAATTGTCAAAAATCTTCTTTTATAGCTGTCAAATACCATTTACTACATAAACTTTTATCTTTTGTACAAAAACTCATATTTGAAAATTATTTTGTCTTTTTATGTCATTATAAAGGTGTATAGGTGGAGAAGAGAGAAAGTTTATTATTTTTTTATTTAAACTTCAAATTATATATATTTGAAAAGTATTTATCGTGATCTTCGAGATGAGATCAGTCAACAATATTTTTTTGATAAAAAAATTAAAAAATATTACTATTTTTTGTAAAAATATTTTTGCAAGCGTTTTTTAATATCATATTTTGACAAAATTTATATACTTGGAAAGAACTAGTCGAGATCTTCACCTTTTATTTTGATGTTTTTTGTTCTGAAAGCATAAAAATTTAAATTTGGATACAAATTAGTTAAAAAAGTTCTAAAACGTAGTTTTCTGTTTTCAAAATGCAAAAATAATTTTGCACTTTTTTTGTCAAAGAGTAGTATGTTTATTTGTGCAAAAATATATTTGAAATACATTTATAAAAATAATTTTGCATACAGTTTTTAATAACAGATTTTGACGAAATTCATATATTTCGAAAACACTAGTCAAGATCTTCACTTCTTCTTTTACTATTGCCTGATTTTGAATCATGAAAATTTAAATTTTGATCCAACTTAGATAAAAAAAATTATTTAAAACAAAGTTTTATGCTATGTAATTTTTTTTTATTTAGAAAAAAGTATCGTTGACTAGTCTCATGTCGAAGATCTCAATGAATGCTTTCCAAATATATAAAAAAATTTAAAAATAATTTGTATTTTTAAAATTATGACATTTTTATGTGAAAAAAATATAGTTAGTTAGAGGACAGATATGTCTTTACACCTTGTTTTGGAGTTTTTGGCTATTTTCAAATGTTTGTGTATGTTTCGGATCAAAATATTATTGAAAAGTAGTTTTTGGTCATTCCCCCTTTAATTAGTTACCTATTTAGTACATTAAGAATTTTAAAATTGTAAAATATATATATATAGTGATATTAAGATTCTAAAACAACTATATTAAAATTTGGTATACTATCTTAATTACTAATTAATGGCCGATTTGTATTTTATAATCTTAAATAAGTAGGATTCTTATATGTAATTAATTTACATATATTAAATTTGTAGGAATCTTATTTAAGGAGAAAAATTAGGAAGAAAAATAGTGGGCTTGATTGATGACATGACGCTCTAAAATTCAAGAAAACCTCGAGAAGGAACTTGAGAGGACCATGTGTAGAAGTTGGGGGGTCAATTATTGTATACATGATTTATATAGTTAATTAAATAATATTATATATAATTTATTTTATAATATAATTTAAATATGTATCTCAATTATTTTTATATTCTTGAACGTATTTAATTAATTTTAGCATTTAAAGTATTGTTTTATATAATTTTCTTTTGTGAATTTTTGTTTGGGGTGCAAAGTGAGGCGGGGATAGGAATTCGCGGGAACCCGGCCTCTATAAGAGATTCACCCATCCTCACTCCCGACTAATGATGGGGACGGGGATGGGAGATGCATAGCGAAACTCGCCCCGCCATGTCGCCATCCCAAATCTATAGTTGCCTGGCCTAATTTTTAAAGGGGGAGATATTGTATCATGCTTTATTGGACCACTATTACACCACTTTTTTAGTAGGTTCCAGGTACGTAGAGACGATCCAAGGGCTAATTTCTGACTCGGTCAACATTTATCAAAATGGTTAGGGAGAAGGAGTTATTTTATTAGGGGGAGGGTTTTGTATTTTTCTCTTTTACACACCCACTAAAAATAAATACACACTACTCCCATCACTTTCCTACTGCCGCCACCACCACCTCATCGCCCCCACCCCACCCCCACCGTACACCTCCACTGTACAAGGAGAAGAGATCAAGAAAAAGAAATTAAAGTGCATAAAAATTTATAATAAAAAATAAATAAAGGAAGAAAAGAAAGAAAGAATAGAGAGAAAATCGAGAGAAATAAAGGGATTAGAGAAATTGAGAGAGAGAGAATATAGGGAAGTGAAGAGAGAGAATGGAGAGATCTAGAGAGAGATTAAAAGAGAACGAAAAGAAAGAGAACAGTAAGAGAGGTGGAGGCGAAGGCGAAGGCTGTGGGTGGTTATGATAGTGCACAATGATGAGATGGCAGTGGTGGCGGTGATGCAATGGCAGTGCCAGTGGAGATGAATGCGACGATGAGATTCTATCGGCGAAGTGTCACCAGTGAGGTGGCGACCGCAGTGGAATGTAGTTGTGGAGGTGACAGTGGTTGTGGTATTTTAGTGGTGAGAGGATATTAGGGTTTTGGGATTTAGTTGTTTTAGGAGTGGGGAGTCCCCTCAAAAATACACAAATGAAGGAAGGGTTTGAATTTGGGCTTTAATGCCCAGTTTTTTACCATGCCCTCCAACCAAAGTGGGAGCCCTAATAACAACGCTTTTTTTTAAATATCCATTTATTTTGATTAAAAATTCCATTAACCCTTTACACCCAGTAATTACCAACATCTTTCCTAAATAATCTTTATAAATTAGATTTTGACCCACCACAATTAAATTTGAGGAATAATCAACCAAACAAATCAAAGAAGAAAAGAGAACGATTGGCGGCATCTTCTAAAGAACACCATAGCTAGGCTTTGCAATAATAAAACTAGATTTGCAAAATACAAAACGAGATTTCCAATAACAGAAGTAGATTTGCAAAATGTAAAAAATAGAATAGAAATAAAACAAACATGAATGACTCATAAATTAAAAAAAAATACAAAAGAAATAGTCGCAAATTTTTCTAATAAAATTTTACAAAAAGATGACACGTTGAACAAAATAAAAAAAAAGTAAGAAGAAAAAAAATCATTAACATAAAAAAGAAAAAAGAAAAAAGAAAAAAAAAAGTTTCAAAAAAAAGTAACAAAAAAAAAAAAACGAAACATCTTCTCTCCGTTAAATCTCATATTAAAAAAAAAAAAGATAAGAATTTACGTACTCTTTCTATAGAGAAACTAATATCAAACTTCTTTGTGATTGACTTCAAATCTTGAATATGATGATCGAACAAACACTCAAAGGAAAAGAAAAATAAGATAAATAGTGCACGTTAAAGATAACCAAAAAAACCTCTTCAAAGATTTTTGAATATTCAAAAAAAAAACAACTAAAAGAAGTTTAAAACTAAAAAGAAAATCAAAATAAAAAAAACTCAATTAAGCACTATTTAAAGAAGAGAGAAATATGAACAAGATATTACGTACTAACTGAATAAGGGTAAAAAATAATTTTTTTTCTTTTTTTCTTTTTAAGATTTAGCACAAGATTGGTGGAAGTGAGGTAAACGGTTAATTTTTTTCCTAAAAAGAAAAGGAAAAACAGAAAATTTAATTAAAAAATTGGGTTTTGGTTATTATGTAATGTTTATGGGGTTTTTGGTATTTGGCAGTCAATAATTAAAGTTTTTAGTAAAATTATGTTTTTAAGAATCAAATTGATTTATTTTTTACTACAATTGGGCATTTTAGAAATGTATAATGCACCCATCTTTGATATTTCACATTGTTTGTTTCAAAACCCTAAAGTGTAAGAGAGAAAAAGAGAAAAACTAGAGAGAAATTCTAAAGACCTACGAGGAAGTACTAAGGTTGCCGAAGAATTATGGTCTTCAATTTGCGATTAGCCCGACCAAGAGGGTTATTAATCATGGAGCAAATCCAGATTTTAGTGTTTCTTTCTAGGACTCAATTGTTTTTAGAGTTTATTTTATTTTTTAGGGTTTATTTTTATTATATATTTTTAATGTGAAGTTTTGGAAAAATCAATCAAAGTATTAGAAACTTCATTTCTCTTGCATTTAAGGGAACTTCTATTTTAGGTGGGTTTTAGAAACTTTCTTTCTCTTATATTTGAGGGAGCTTCTATTTTAGGTGGGTTTCCTTTTCATATTTAGTTAGGATTCCCTTTTCCTTCTAGGATTGGGATACCTATTGTAGGCTATAAATATAGAAGTAGGGCATTAACCTAAAGCATTTAGAAAAATAATATTGAGAGTGTGAGATCTCTTGAAAGGGTTGTAAGTCTGAGGATAGAGAGAAGAGTGTGAGAGTAATATTGTAGAGAGAATCAATATTGTAGAGAGAGAAGTTTGAGAAGCAAGTTACATAGAAGCTTGTGAGAGTAGTTGAGTATGTGGCTTGCTTTGTAATCCCTTTGATCTTAGTGAAAGAAGTTGTTCTTTGCCGTGGACATAACCAAAGAGTGGTTAACCACGCAAATCGTTTGTGGTGTGTTTCTATCTCTTTTCTCGATATTTTCGTGTTAGTATTTTCTTGTCATTGTTTGTGGTGAATCTTAAGCATACAGTAGGTGAAAATCCTAACAATTGGTATCAGAGTTTTTGGTGATCAACAATGACGGCTTTTGCTACGATTGGAGATGGGACTGTGGTAGTAAAGAAATTTGATGGAAAAAAGAATTTTTTCTTATGGCAACTTCGGATGAAAGATGCCTTGGTTCAACAAGGTCTAGATGATGCATTGCGTGGGAAAAAAAGAAGCTAGCAAAGATGGATGATGAGAAGTGGAAGAATATCAATTCAAGGGCGGTAAATACTATTCGTTCGGGATTGTCTGATGAAGTTATGTATGATGTGATGGAGGAAACATCTGCAATAGAATTATGAAAGAAGTTTGAGGACCTTTACATGGTTAAAAGTCTCACTAATCGACTGATTTTGAAGCAACAGATGTATTCTTTCGTAAGAGAAGAGGGTGTAGATCTAAACACCCATATAGGTGAGTTCAAACGAGTTCTTTGTGATTTATCTAATGTTGGCATTAAGTTAGAGGATGAAGATAAATCAGTTCTTTTGCTTGCGTCATTACACCGTACTCATAAGCACTTGATTAAGACTTTACTTTACGGTAGAGACACTATCACTTTAAAACAAGTAAAGAGTGCTATATTCTCCGATGAAAAGTTTGAAGAAGCGGAAGAGAAACATGATAAGTCACTAGGTCTGTTTGTTCAAAGAGGGAAGAAGAGTGGAAGTGGTACATGAAAGGGTGGAGCTTCGAAAGAGAGAAAATCAATCATGGAGTTGGAATGTTTCTACTGTGGGGTGAAAAGGCAACGACTGCTATAGCTATTAGAAAGTCAGATGATGAGGATTGTGGAGAGGTCCTGTCAATTATCGATAAAGAAACGAAAGCGAAAGAATGGATTCTTGATTCTGCTTGTTCCTATCATATATGTCCTTATAGAGAGTGGTTTACCTCCTATACACCTGTATTTGGTAAAGTCTTTATAGGTGACAATGCGATGTGTGATGTAGTAGGGATTGGAACAATCAAAATCAGGACCACAAATAGTTTGTTGAGGACATTGACTGGTGTGCGTCATATTCCTAGTGTGAAAAGGAATGTAATATCCTTGGGTGCGCTAGATTTGAAGGGTTGTCAGGTTGATGTGAAGTATGGGCTCACGAAAGTTAAAAAGAATTTTCGTATCATGTTCATGGCAAAGAGGGTTGATAATTTGTATGTCCTTTTAGAGAATACAAATTTTGGTGGAACAGGTGGAGCAGTTGGTAGAGTCGTTGGAGCTAGTAGAGTTGATAGAGCAGGTGGAGTAATTGCAAGAGTTGCAAAGGAGTAGAAGCCAGTAATGAAGTCTACCAAAGTGGTAGAAAAGGAGATGTTGAAAAGAGAAGATGTGGCTCAAGCATATGCTGTGTTTGAGATATGTAAGCTTGAAGATGATGAGGATGCGATGGTTGATGATGATGTTAGTGTGATTCCCAAGATAGATAGCAACTTAGGAGTTACTCAATGTGGATAATTAATGATGAAGTGCAAAGACAACAATAAGATGAAGATAAAGGGATCAAAGAAGATTGAAGATGAAGATAAAGGGATCAAAGAAGATTGAAGATGAAGCTGCAAGTATTTTGCCAAAAGGTGATTATGATGAGCGTGAAGAGAAGAACGGGTACGTGAAGTAAAATTTTTCCAAAAGGTGGAGGTTTGTGAAGTTTTGGAAAAATCAATCAAAGTTGTAAAAACCTCAGACTTGTCAGTGGGTTTCTGGCTTCTGATAGAACCTGTAAACAAAAGAAGATGATTTTTCATTCAATGTAAATAACTCAGATCGATATTTAACTAAATTTTCTTCATCAATGGAATATCAAGTAATAACCCTACTAATTGATTTTCTGGTATTGATTTTCAGACCTTATCTTAAAATAACGATACAATTTAATTAAAATTTATGTGTCAATTGATAATATGTCAATTTCTTAACCCTAACGGATTTGCAGATCAGATCTTAATCTGATACACATTTCTGTTTCAATCTAGATCTTTTAACCCTACTAATTGATTTTGACTAGATCTTAAATCGATAATATTTTAATTGAAATATCCGATTCAATGGAGAATAACTAGATACCTTTACCAATGTTGGTTCCGTGCGCTGTGATCCATTGTTCGTCATTTCTCTATTACTCCCTCTAAGGTCTCTTTGTCTCTCTAGGTTTCGTTGAAGAGAGTAAATGTTACGATGGCATGTTGTTCTAAAAAATAAATATGCATGTAAAGGGATTTTGAGATTTTAGTCCCTCTTTTTATAACCCTTACAAGCATGTGCAACCCGAATATTCTTTAAAAAAAATGAATAAAAATAAAATAACAAAAAGCAAGTAAAGAAAAAAATATTAAAATTTTTAAAAAATGTTATTTACTATAGTGATTCGGAAATATATATTAAACAAAATAAAAAAGAATAAATAAAAGCTATTAATAGTTTGTATCCTTAATAATCTAATTATATTAGTCAAAATTAACTCCCTTTTAACTCACTATCTAATTGGTACTAGAATCGCATGGAGTTATCCAAGGACTAAATTTTTTTCTAATGATATTTTCATCATTTAGATCAACATTAATTAGCCATAGATTATCCCCAATTGAGGTCACCTAATTATTATACTACTTGTTCCACTCAACATTAGAATTCATCATTCATTCATTCATTTAATATTCACATTGAATAAGGTAATTTATATATATATATTCTCTCTCAATTCATAATTATATTTTTCTTAATGAATACTAACATTAAGAGATATAAGAATGTTGGACTAAACTAAAGAATGTTATTAAACTTTTCTACTCAACATGTGTATATCTACATAAAGGAGGGTACTCGATCTGGTGTTAATTAAGAAATCCATATTTTTTTTTAATCGGTAAAAAAAATTATTGATTGATCAGAAAAGGGTACATCAGAAATATACACTATCGACCAAAATTCAGAACAAACAAAAAATTACAAACTCAAGGTGGATAAAAAAAAACCCATATTAATGGAGAGTCTATATGGAGATGATCGAAGGGATAATTTTTCATGTACCAACAACTCGTTCAGATTTGAAATTTCTCAAAATTATAAATTTAGACTTGTAATTTTTGTCCAGCTTAAAAAAACTACAATTGTAAGTTCAGATTTGCAAAAACAAATTCAGAAAACGTGAACACGGACATCTTAAGTATTTTTAAAAAACTAGTTTCACATCTCAAATTATTACACTTTAATTTTCGTGAAACAGTAATTATCCCAAATTATAACATAAACCCATCCCTCAAAAGTCAAAACCACTTAAAAGAGATTTTATGCTACCAACCTAACGTGGGGTTGGGTTGGGTTAGGTCACGATCAAAATTTTTGAAAACCGGAGAGTTTTTGGTTGAACTCAATCAGATGGCTTTTTCAACCCAAGCTAATGCTACAGGCACCCCGAATTTGCACACAAAATCATATTCGGGTCTAATTTGGGTCTAATTTAAGTCTAATTTGATCTAACGTAGGTCTAATTTGAATAAAATAATCAGAGGTATTAGCAAATGTGCAAAAATACAAGGTGCTTGTAGCATTTTCCGTCAACCCAAAACTACCCGAGCCCGACACCTAGTATAAATAAAATAGTTATTTGTGTATTATATATTAGATATATCTTATTTTAATCTAAAATTGTATTTAGTAATATAATTGGTGGATTCATGATTTTTTTTTTTTTTTCATTTTCAGGAGAGGGAAAGCGGTCAATCAAGAAAACCTAAAACATAAAATCCAATTTCTACTAATCTAAGTTTAAATTGGTTCCTCTATTAAGTCATCCATGAAATTTCAAAGATAAAGTACAAAAAATGATCCAAGGGTGTAAGTATGATCTTTTCACCATATGTAAAAACTATTTCATCTAAAATTTCTAACCCCATCAAAAATTAATTTAAAATTATCAATAAAAATGTACGACTAAAAAATAATCCAATTTAATTTTGATAGGTTAGAAATTTTATAATGATGCAATATTGGATAAGGATGATCTATATAGTATGTCATCCTAATGGAAACTCAACCCGTGATTATCTTCTTGTGGGACTTACAACACATTAGGCATTCCGATATTGGGCACTGTATCCCTCCTCAAATATGATATACAAGATAGGAGATGTCGAATGGATGATTTTGAGTGAGGATGTTATCCTCACCATGTTGATTAACTTCATCAAAGATCAACCCATTTTAATACTTGTAATCCCATCATCCATTGAGGGACTTACAACACATTAGGCATTTCGATATTGGGCACTGTATCCCTCCTCAAATATGATATACAAGATAGGAGATGTCAAATGGATGATTTTGAGTGAGGATGTTCTCCTCACCATGTTGATTAACTTCATCAAAGATCAACCCATTTTAATACTTGTAATCCCATCATCTATTGATTAATGAATAACTTAATCACTGTTGATTTCTAATAAGTGGATGATAGGGTAACAAGGTATAGGATTGGCTTACTTTTGGTGATGATGATCTAAATTACGAGGAGAACATTCTTACTGGAAATTATCCATTGAATCATCTCCATATAAACCCCACAGTCCACACTATATACTTCCTGTACGAATAACAATGTATAGGATTCCTTCTCATAAAAGATGAGAATTTTTTAGAAACTTTGAGGGTAGTTGGATCCTCCCATGTGACCCCACAGTCCACACTAGTTACTAACTAATTTATTGTTAGGGATTCTAGGTTTTTAAAATTTAAACAGGCAGCGGAATTAAAATTAGTTTAAAACTATTTCCTTGAATTCCTTTTAATTCTTAATCGCTGTTAGGAATCTTAAGAAGGTTGGAGGATTGTTACCTTTGAAGCGTGATTGAAGAAGACACTATGTTGAAGTTCTCATCTTCCTGCTTCAATCCAACGGAGCGGATCTTCAAAATTGTTTCTCCTTCTTCCTCAAAACCAA
>MVGT01003301.1:470544-502182 GCA_002174775.1 Macleaya cordata
TGTTTATTTAGACCATGAACAAAGCATTAACTGATGAATCATATCTCTCCTCATATACAACACTTGTATATGAATAATTCATCGAAATCATTAATCTCACCATGCATGTTAAATATGATAAATTAAATTAATGATAAATCAAGTAACCATAGATGTCAAACTTGTTGTTTTTAGGGCATAACCCCAACATTTATACAAGTGATTTTTATTTTTGCCTTTTTGTACCTTCATCTTTCCTTCATCTTCATACAGTTAATTCTAACAGCTTCAAAGATTCGATAAAAAGTTGGTCTGATAACATCATTGGATGGGGTAATAACCAGGTGAAGTGGGCAGAGTTGTTTGCCACAATCACTTGGGTCATATGGAAAGCCCTGTGTGGAGCTATGTACTCCAAAACAAGAAACAAAAATGTTTGGTGCTCATAAATAATAGGTTGTCATCAGTGGCAGTACACCCTCTAGCCAATTCCCGAGCCTCAACATCCATATTAGGCCTTAGCCACTGATGCCGAATCCAACTGTGCTTTTTGAACTCTATTAATTCTGTTTGTAAAGTAGTTCACACCATTAGAAACTAAGTATATACCATCTTGACCCTTTTCCAAATCCTCATGTCTTCCAAGAAGGAGGATCTACAGATGAAACATCCACATCTGCTCTGCCCTAGCAAGAACAGTCCCAACTTGATCAGGAATGCTCTACTGACCCATCTACTAAAAAACCTGCAACTATTCATAAATGGAGTTAGGAAGACACCCATGGTCACACCAGAGTCTCTACCATTACCCACACCCAGCTTGTACCTCATTTTCCATTGTTGGTGATAACTAGCGTCTACACCACCCTGGTTACAGAATTTACTGAACTTTATTACCCCTTCTCTTAAATCATCTTTTTGAAAGTCTACTTTTTAGTTTAAACCAGCCTTTTGTTTAAGTATCTAAATGTACAAAGCTAATTCTTGATTATCAAAAATATTTCCAGATATTTTGAGTACCTTGAAGAGATAATTCATAAGCAGGAGCCTATTGTCAATGTTCTACGCCTTCTTGTTTTTTTTGTTTTTTTTTTTTCTATTACGAATTCAGGGTTGCCTAAGAAAAACTGACTATTTGGCTTCAGTTGTTGTTTGTTTCTTTTAACATGAAGTCAAGGAAGAGATCCTTTTTTATTTTATTTTATTTTATTTTATTGCAGTTTCAGCATGTTGTGAAGAGGACTTTCAGAATCCATCTGGTCAACACTCCATTGATGGCATACAAATATGACATGAAGGCAGGTGTTATTAAGATGGTGAGTTAGGTAGTTCCTTTTTTGCAACCAGTAAAGAAGAGTGCTGAAAGAAAAAGTTTTGAATGGAGCATATAATACATGAAAATAATCTCAAAATGCCATTAATACATGAAAATAATCTCAACAGACTTCTTTATATATTTCATTCATCTAAATCAATCATCTCAACTACAAGAACATTAGAAGGTACCAAAAAAGAAAACAAATAAATAAAAACATGACAACTTGGTTAAATTAAGAAGAAACAACTAGTACTGGTTTCGAGTCTATTAACTAAAGCGCGTACAGCTAAATGCTAAGCCAGTCAAGCTCTTGTTCTGTGGTCCCCAACCAATTAGGTTCAATCCAAGTACAGTTTAACTGCTCTGTTGTGTCATAAAAATCCTTAACAGAATGTTGACTCCCAAGACAGTGATAGCTACCTGTATCAAGAGAATAGAATAAAATCCCTTCACCATGTAATCTAGCGAAGTAGATTTTGTTCTCCATGCAACTATTCGGAGCGATTGCTGAGAGACATGAGGTATTGCTGATGAACAACATATGAGTTCCCAAACTTTCGACTTTAACCCAGACCATCTTGGAGAAATCCAATCTAAAAATCCCAACCGACTTTCCGAAAGGCCCTAAATCCACTAATAAAAGCTTTCCGTCACACTCCACCAAGAAACTTGGATAGACAGCATTAAAGTGCTCTCGGGGCTTCACAAGAACTTTCCAAATAAAGCCGTTTTTTAAATTAAAAACTCCTAAAGTTCCGTTATAATCTAGGCAATAGAAAGCTCCGTTATAGAAAACTGGATTGTTAATACATGGCATGTACTTTTCTACATTAGTATTTAAGAACCTACGGGACCTCCAAAAATTATTTCCCCATGCAACGACGAAGATGGATATTTCGAACCAGTCATCATGGGCAATGCCAAAAACTACATAGTCTGAAGAAGTCGGTAAGGACGAGAATGCAATGCTAACCAAGTTATACCTTCTTTTCAAGTCCGGAAGTTGGATCGTCGCTCTTGTGAAGGGATTGTAGAAGAATAGGGTGCCACGGCCTTTCGACATTAGTAGCCAACCACCCTTTGAAAAACGGATTGTAGCACCTACTAGCAATTCGGAGAGGTTCATGAGGTACTAGCAATTCGGCCTTTCGAAATTGTAGATGGTGTCATTACCTTTAGAGAAAACCAGCCATGGAGATAAATATGTGGTTTTTTTGGTCCCAGTATAATAGGATCTCTGGTACACTGCAGGTATTATCGATCGATTTGCTTTACAGACTGTACGAAAATGTACGCACTGCATGCATATATCTTGCCATCAACTCCATGATGTCGTCATTAAGAATACCCCAAGGTCTTGCTTCTTCTAATTCTCCTTCTTTGTGTTTTTGCCCCTGATTCTCCATCTCATCATTATTTATACTGGTTTTGTTTTCCTTTGCCTCTATGATGTTATCTTCTTCTTCATCTTTACCTAATATATCTTCTATTCTTCTTCCATCAGCGACCCTACAAATTAAAGCACACCATATAATATTAACATATCATACCAAAAACATATTACGATTTTTTTTTTTTTGGAGAGAAGTACAGACCTATTATGATTAATTAACATTTCATTACCTATTATGATTAATTAATTATACACTTAGAAATATAATACATATAAATTGAAAAACAATCAAAGAAAATCACAGAATGTGGAATGGTTTCAAATCCTATTTTGATTAACTAATTATACACTTACAAATTGAAAAACAAACAAACAGGGATTATAGCACACAGTATGTATTGATCTATTACTAAGGTACCTGACAGTCGTAGGTATCATCATCCATTCTGGCGAAAACCATGGTGTAGGCAGCTTCAGACACGGCAAAATAGTTGTAATACCATTATCTTCTACTTCAAATTTGTACAAGCTCTGATCTTCGGGCAGTGTGTAATACAAACAACCTCTTGTAAGACCCAACTCAGCCGCTGAGCAAGACGCTTTTGTGTTATTGCCAAGAAAGAGGACATGATTGATAGAATATCATAAGTATTACTAGAAGTATATTGGATGCTTTACACAATACATAGGTAAGCCTCTTATATATGGAGGTCTTACACACCACAAAGACTCATAAGCAATGTGGGACTAAACCCAATACAATAACACTCTAACACTCCCCCTCAAGCTCATGTCCCTTGGAAAGGGATGTGAGATTGAACATAGATGAAGAAAAGAGGCACAACTAAGAGAGAAGGCGCAACTGTTGGAGAAGAAAATGTCGCAACGACCAAAGAGAAGAGGACGCGACAGGCGCAGCTACCGAAGAGGAGAGCGCGCATAAATTTAAGGTGTATTCCGGCCGAAAGATAAGTAGGCCGCTTGCAAAGGAGGAGACGTGAGGAGGATGTTTGCCGGTGTGTATAAGTAGGAGCCTTGTATTGTAGTTGACTACTTTTTTTTCTACTTTTTTTTTAAACAAACTAAACACTGCTATTTCGGCTTCTGCTGCTTGAGTGTGAGTGCCCATGATCATGTGTACACCATGCCATAATCGTGCCTATGAGTACATCACAATGACCCATGGTCTCTCCCATCGTGCTTACAATATAAAATGATCAAATTACAAACCCATCACCCACATGCACTCATCATCACCATAAACCTGTGGGGAACATCCAACCTTTTTTTTTTGTTATTGTTTGTCCCCACTTACAATCACCCACACAATTAAAAAAAAAGTTATTACAATAAAACATGGGTAACACCTCACTTAGAAAATGCCCTCACTCATACTAAGGGGAATATTCACTGATTTTGTTTTTTTATTTTTAATCACCACTTAATTACAATAATAATAAAAAAAAATAAAAGCACATCACCCACATGCAAACGTGGGGAACATCTCCCTTTTTTTTTGTTTCACTGATTTTTTTTTGTTTGTTTTTAATCACCACCTACTTGCAATAATAATAATAAAAAAATGAAAGCACATCACCCACATGCAAACGTGGGGAACATCTCCTTTTTTTTTTTTTTTACTCATTTTTTTTTGTTTTTAATCACCACCTACTTGCAATAATAATAAAAAATAAAAATAAAAGCACATCTGGAGTAGATTGAAAGAGATTTGAGAGAAAAATTGGGAGCAAGTACAGATAAGAGAGACAGGGGAAGGGGAAGAGACGGTTCGGTGGTGCTGAACTTTTTTTTTTGATGACGATGATGAGGCTAGATCTGGAGTTAAAAAGACCTGGAAGTGTTTTGGGTATGAAAACAGGAGGAGCAAAACGAATGAGATATGATGGTATGCAAAACGAATCAAATCAAATTAGATGAGTCGGGAAGAAAGAGAAGAAAAAGAAGAAACCTATATTTGGGTATGAAAAAGGGCTCAGATTAAAGTCCATCGTGGGCTCAACCACTATCCATAGCCTCTTTTGGGTCTTAAATGGTCTTTGTGTGGCTCCATCGTGGCTTAATCAGTAGCACCATTCAAATTAACTTTGATTCAAGAACTCACTACCACAAAACTAAGATAAGCAGCACTCTGGTTGATCTAGGACAGTAGATCGACAACAAAAGAAGCAGCAGATTGACAACTAAAACAACATTCTAGCAGATGCTGCTAGACACAACGACAGTGGAAAATAACTGATAACTAAAACTCATAAAAAGATAAGAAATAAACAAGTGCCCGGCGGACGGTAGCCATAGACTGTGACTACCGCCGCCGGTTAAACATGAATTTCCTAGGATCTACCACTAGCTAAGGCTCTGATACCATGATAGAATATCATAAGTATTACTAGAAGTATATTGGATGCTTTACACAATACATAGGCAAGCCTCTTATAGATGGAGGTCTTACACACCACAAAGACTCATAAGCAATGTGGGACTAAACCCAATATAATAACACTCTAACAATGATCACCCAAACTCTTCACCTTCTTCCAAGCCATTAAAGAGAAATCCAACCTCGATACTTCTATTGTGGTGACTATCTTATCAAAACTTCTTGGATTGTAAGTTATATCAATCATGAAGAGTTCATCACAAGATTCTACTTCACGTCTTTGGAACCCAGCGAATTGGCCTCCTACTAATGGTAATAAGATGTCACCACAATGTACCTCAAGTATTCTAATACAGAGGTTTTCATCATCATCATCACCAGGCCCAAGTTTTATTTCAATCTCTAGGTGCCATGTATTGAGACACATACAAATTAACTTACCTTTAAAGCAAATGAGGGATTGAGCATGGTTTGGACCATCGTCGTATACAAAATATTCAGACAATTTCTTTGCTCTCCATTGTTTGCCTTCTCCAGGGCGGGAAAATACAAGGACCCGCTCATACATTTCATCTAATTTCTCAAAGAGGAAAAAAACCATCGAATCATCATGATCATCATCATCATCAGGATTACTACTTTTTGGAGGTGAGGACAAAACACGGTCAAGGATCTTAAATTGTTTGGGTTTATTAAGCCAATAGAGAAGATTAGGTAACTGAATTGTCTCTAAGGTTACGGGGTTCCACAGAAAACAATCCCCAAAATTGTAATTTGGGGGGATTGAATCCGCTTTATAATTATTATCACAGAGCATAACCAACCATCCTTGATGAGAAGGCTTTTGCCAATACGATTTTCCACTCATCTCTGGTATGAACTTTCTGCAAGTTCTGATATTGGGTTCACAGAGATTATAGAAAGCTTGATCTTTCTTACCTTTTTCATGAGGGATCACTAGCCAAGGGGCTGCCCTAGGACCTGGTGGACGACGACGTCCACTTCTCTGTTCTGACGCTGCTGCTGCTCCTCCTGCTCCTGCTGCTAATGCTAACGTTTCCTCCATGAAAGATAGAGAGTATCGGTAACTCTGAAGTTGCAAGGGAGACCAATACGAGTGTGAGGAGGAAAGTTTGTATTTTTACAAGTAATTGACAAACTTTCGAAGTTTCAGAGTCGTTGAGTTTCCGTTTTCACAAAGGAGAGGAATTTCTATTTCGGTGGTGCTGCTATTTGGAACCAATGGTTTGGAGAATCGAATTAATGTGGGTCCACTTGTATTGGATCCATAATTGGTAATATTTGGTAATGGTGTTTAACTTATCATGTAGATCATCTTTATAAAATTAACTCATTCTAAAACTTGTAACCCTAATAAAAATTAATTAAGAGTCTTCACCATTGATTCTTTACTGTTAATTTTTAATCTAGTTTCAATTAATTTTTTTATTAGGTTAGATGTTTTAAAATGAACACCAAATATTAGCCTCTTAGATAAACCTCACATCAATTTAGTTTGGGTTTTGTCCCCAAACCATTGGGTCCCCATAACCACTGCTTAACTTGACCGTGCGTTGTTGCACGGAGCAAAATTGTCTAACATGTTGTTAAATAAAAAAAATAGAAAATGGCACACAACAGTAGAGCTGAACAAGTATAAACAAAACAAAAATGGCCACGGATATTGCCACCAAACTTCTCCAATGGCAATACAACTTTTGTCCGAATTGTTCGTCAGTAATTTAGGTGGATCCATGATTTTTACATTGCAACGGCCAAACATTGAGTAATTTTAAATTGAAACATAAGAAAATATATAAGTACTTAAAACTACATGCCGATAAAAAAAAATAAAAGTATTGTCATCCAAACTTGACATGATAGCAAAACAAAATACAAAATAAACATGTCTTAAAGCATTTCAACTCAATCATACATCAGAATGAGACTCATGTTCTTTCAAATCGCAAAAATTATCTATGATTAATTCTAAGTTAAATTTTTCAACAATTTTTTTTTCAATGTACACAATTAAATAGTCCGTGAGAAACTGATCATCCATTTTGTTGCGAAGCCTAGTTTTGATGATGATGTGCATAACCGAAAATGATAGCTCTGTAGAAATGGGAAGAGTAAGCATAAGCACAATCACTTTTTAAATAAAAGAAAAACTTACTGATCATTTGGTCTTTACCAACTATTGATATAAATTAGAAACAATTGACAAAAATAGTTGCCAATGCACTTTGTTGTAAGTGTCTTTGAGTTCTATGAGACCTAAAGAATAGGAACTCTACTCTAGACCCAAAAAATATCTCTGGAATACATTGGGGTAGTGTTTGACTGATATGTGAAAGTTGCAAAATAAGTAAATCACATATATTGGGTTATGGGCCATGTAGAACCAAATTTGAAGTAGATTAAGTCTATTATTTAGGCACCAAGTAAAAAAGTTTATATTTATTAATAAGGGCCATTGGAGTTAACTAAATTAAAATAAAGTACTATCTTAGAATGTGTTTAGTCCCCTTGATAGCTCAGCCCCTGTTATCCAGAATTGGCATTACAAATTTCATAAAATGATTTATCGGTAACTTAAAATCGCCAAACCACTTTGTAATTATGTTGTCGGCCATGTATAATCGACAAACCAATTTGTATTGTTGATTGAATGGAATTGACAGTACAATTTTGAGTTATGTGGCTTCAGTAAAAAGTTGTTTGAAAATATCATTGGCCAACAAAAATGTCTAAATCAAAAAGAAAAAAAGTCAACAATTCATTTGGGATTAACCCTTCGTGTTTTATTCCTTAGTAAACACTGTTAATATCACTTTCAAAGCTGCGAATATTCACAACTATTTCATCTCATATTTGTAAGTCCACTACAAATTAACATGAAGATATGCTACAAAAAAAAACCCAATAAAAATTAAGGCATTCTTAGCATTTGCAATATGCAAATATTTGTTGGATACAAAGGCCTTATTTGTGGGTCCACTCCCCCAAATCACTCCCACATCTTCTCCTCTTTGTTTTTGGTGCAAAAATTTGCAAACGCAAAAGAGTGTAGGGGAACTATAGCTTTTTATTTTATTAACAAAAGAGTAATGCTAGGTGGACTCCCAAATTGACTTCCTTAGAGCCTCTCCGATGCAAACATGGTCTGCTTAAAAGTGGTGTGCATGCCACATAGGAAGCACATCCAGTTTATTCTTAAAACCGTCTCCAATGCAAATATGCTAATCTAATGTGAAGATGATGTGGCAGGTAGTTGGGAAGACATCTTCTAGTCCATCCTCTTGTTCTAGAGGTTCACCAAGAGGATGTCTTTCCATCCTAGTCAGCAAATTTAGTTAAAGATATTATTCTCTCTCCTCTCTTTTTTTTTAGTAAAGCTCATTAAAGATTTCATTTTCTCTTTCCTTTTTTACAACTAAAAAAATAAAATATTTAATTAATTAAATGCCACATAGGCAAAACTAACAACCAAACCACATTTGCATTAGAGATGCATTTTTTTTTCAATATAAATTGTAGAATTTTTTTTCTCCATATAGGAAGCAAGTCTCAAGAAGATGTCTTAAGAGCTATATCACATAGGAAGCAGAGCACATTTGCATTAGAGATGCTCTTAGTGATCATCCTTAGTGACTCATTTTCATTTGGGGTCTAGATGAAGATGATCCAATGGTTGATTTTTGGTGACGATGCTCTCCTCACCATGGAGATCATCTTATCCAAAAATTACATCCTTATGAAACTTTTAAGTCTTTGATGTACGTGGTTTGAAATTGAATATTAAATTTTAATGGCTCAAAATTTCACCATTCAAATCAAGGGATTACGAGTTTCAAAATGAACTGATTTTTCTAAAGGATGATCTATACGGTAAAGAGAGAGTATCATCACAAAATATCAACCCTTAGATCATCTCTACGTAGGCCCTACCAAAAAGGGAGTTACTTAAAAAGGTTGGTTTGGGACTGAGTCGGCCTAACTCTACAGCCTCTACTTACGAAATTTCGCGGGAGGTTTTATTTATTTTTAATCAATTTAAATACTTTGAGTTCTTTTAATTCAGTTAGTAGCGTAGGATTGGTTAGCTTTAGATGTAAGCAGACACGCTTGAACCCCCGAAACCCATTTTATTTCTGAAAATTGTTTGCAAACCCCTTCTTCTATATATATACGATCGAATCGATTCTCAATGCTACTCTACAATTCCTGATTCCAACTTCTCTCTAGACTTTCTCTCTCTAGACTTTCTCTCTCTACGCTTTCTCTCTCTACACTCACTGTATTGAATTCAGGATCTGTTGGTGGGGTTTCGGATTGAAGAATCAAAATGATCTCCGTCGGAACTACTAGTTGTAAGCATTACTTAATTCATCCCCATTTTCTTGTTCTGTTTTGGATTCGATTTTATATTTTGAGTGAATCTTCGTTGATTTCTTTTCTTCTTCTTCTTCTTCTTCTTCTTCTTGTTCTTCATCTACATTATATCGTTTCTTTTGTGGATTCCACGAATGAGATTATTACTTTGTTATGTGGAAATTTGTGTAGATCTTGAAGGATTTAATCGATTGTTAATTCTTCATTATAATTGTTAAGAATCATTCTTGAATTCTTGAAATGCAAATTCTTGCTTCGTGATTGTAGCAAATCTCTCTCTCTCTCTCTCTCTCTCTCTCTCTCTCTCTGTCTCTCTGTTTAATGGAGTTTACCGTTCTTTTTTGTTGTAATGGTTGGACGGAGAAGAAGAAGGTACAGGTGGTGGATGTGGATCATCAACCGGTGGTTTACGGTTTAATAAACTTATTTAGTTATTGTAATCAAACTATTTAATTTAATCTTTTTAGGGTTAGCTTAATAATTTGTCAGCCTTTTATTTTAAATATAATAGTATTAAAAATGCAATCAGTGATATTTATAAAAACCAATCAAATTATCTAATTTATTATTTTTTTCTTGAAACTACTAATGAGACAATCTTTCAATAGAGAGAAATTAGTTATAATTGATAAATTAATCTGTAAAATACAATAGTAATTGAATAATATAGAAAGGTCAAAGAGTTAGTAATTATTAATTTTAAAAGCCAGTGACTAAATTTAAAGATTTTTAAAGACAAACTAGGAAGAATCGCTGAACACCATCGGAAGAATGTGACTCTCAAAACGCATAACATACGCCCATTGCACCCCTGCTCGTATTTATATATAACTAATGAAAGATTACATGGTTTACATTTTTGTTCCATAAGTGTGTTTTGGTTCTTTTGAGTCGCTTTTTGTGTAATCTTAAAATTTACTTCAGCAAAAGCATTTGTTTTATCTCGTAGAAGTTCCTTTCTCATGTTTACTTGTTTTTACTATCAGATATTTTGAGGATTCCCCTGTATCATTTTTAGTAATCTTTAAAAATTGAGTTGTTGGTTTTCTATGAAATGCTTGGAATTCTTTTTTGTTTGGACAAAAAAATATTGGTTGAAATATATATTTTCCTTTTTTCTTTCTGTGCCATCTAATGATCAGCAAATATTGCTTTTTTTTTTTTTTTTGTATCATGATATAACAGCTTTTGGGCAGACATCAAGTAGCACATCTGGATTTTCTGGACAGATCAACAATGCTAGTAGCAACACTTCTTCCATTAGTATGTGCTCGCATGAATTGTTTTTAAATTCTCTTCTTTTTGCTTAATACCATACTTAATTTATATTTGACTAGATTAGGTCCAAACTTCCAACTTATCTCTGTTCCTTTTATGTGTATGTTATGACACTTTTGTTGTTTTTAGCACATAAAATGGCACTTGTTATGTAAAATCACTTTTAAAGAGTTTGACAGCACCTGTCTTTACCGTTGGATGGTCAGCATCTGACAGCTCACAAGTCACAAGTGGGGCTGCAATAATCCTACTCATTTTCTTTTACTTTTTTTTTTTAATTAATGTGCCGTCTATTGAGCAGAAAATAATTTTATTAATCATGACATAACAGCTTTTGGGTTGTCACTTATTAGATGATATATTGATATCACTTTAAATCTGGCCTGACAGCACCCCTCATTTCCGCTAGCATCCAATACCAAAAAAAATAGGGGGTGCAAGATCCCTTCTCATTTTCTTTTTGTTCCTTCTATTGATCAGCAAATAATGTTTTTCTACGATGATATAACAGCTTTTGGGCAGCCATCAAGTAGCACATTTGGGTCGTCAGTTTCTGGTATGATTAACAATGCTAGTAGTAACCCTTCTCCATGCGGTATTTCATCACATGAATTTATTTCCTGTTATGCTTAATTACATGCCTAATTTATGTTTGACCATATTAGGTTCAAACCTCTAACTTATCTCTGTTATTGTCCTTTTTTTGTGTGTGATGGATGACACTTCGTTCCTTTTAGCACATTAAATGTCACGTATTAAGTGATATCACTTTTAATATGTATTTAGTTACACACTTTGCTATTTTCTTGTTTAATTGAATTCTATTTTTTTCCATCTCTAATGTTCTATGAAGATGAAAAGAGATAAACTTCTGCAGTTGGAAAACTTCAGATGTTTAAATATGCTTTTTTGATATGTAGAGAGCAGGTGAAAGTTGAGTTGTGATATCTTTGATCTCATAATATCTAAAGATTCAAGTAGAAATGGTATTGGATGAGGTTTAACGTTAAAACATATGACACCAAACAAGTCGGTCACTGTGAAATCCAAGGCTTTGATCACAATGATGATTTCTGACAGATTAGGGAATTGGTACAAACATTGGTGTTAACAGCCACTTGCTTAAAAAACTTGTATTGTTAGAGAGTGGCACCAAACGCGGTCCTAACAGGGTAGACCACATTTATCTAAAACTCCTCTAACAGGGTAGACCACATTTTACATCTATCTAACACTTACCCTCAGCAGTAGCTCATTAAAATTTTCCCAGCAATAGTTTGGCTTAGTCCTAGCGCCAGAACTTGAACCCATGACCTCTTTGCATATCCCCCTCTAATACCGTCACTACTGTGTTAACAACCAATTTTTCTAAAAGCTCCAACTATTAAGAGAGACGCCGAAATGCATATCACATAATTATGAGGGTTTTATGGGGATAGACCACATTCATCTAACAATTGGAAATATTCTTTTTAGCTCGTAAAAAGGTGGATTTATTCTCCTATTAAACATATTGCTATTAGTGTAATTATATTGTCATAATTTCATTGTGTATTTCTTTACACTTGTCCTGCTTCTAACCTAGTATTCTACTTTATTGATGTTGTAGTGTACAGCTTCACTAGTGTTTTAGCTCTATAACTTCACCCTGGTTCACATTTTCATGCTAATGAGGAATGTTTGGCTTATCTTAATCTGAGTCTTCCGACTATATATATTTGTTATGCATCATGATATCTCGTTCTTCAATGTCTTTTTCTTTAATGCTTGTAGTCTTTAGATTCTAACTTCTCCCTCTCTTTGAAAGGATCTTCTATAGAGCTTACTCCTAGTCAATCAAGTCCATATAGCAGCACCTTTCAAGCAGCACAACCGACATTGGTAAACAATGTTGTTGGTTCTTCTACACCCTTTGGTGCATCAAGTCAACCTGCAGTGGGTGCTAATAGAACTCCTACATCTGGATCTTCTAGTAATTTTGGTTTTACTATATCAAGCTCTCCACCTTTTAGTTTTGGATCTGCCCCGGCATTGGGCAAATCAATTTCTGCATTTGGTAGCCCCCTCGCCTCTGGTACAACTCCATCTCCCTTTGGATCCCAAAGTACTCCTTTTTTAAGTTATTTTCTTTTGCTCTGCTCCATTCACTTCATATTAATTTTTATATTAACTGTCCTGCAGGTGCCCAGGCTACAACACCAACATTGGGGACCACCGGTTTTGGTTTTGGACAGACAGATTTTGGTGGGCAACGCAGAGTACCGGCTTACACCCCTACAGCTGAAATTGGTACACATCCTGCTGGAAAGCTTGACTCAATATCGGCTATGTCTTTCTATGAAGGCAAAAGCCATGAAGAGTTAAGGTGGGAAGATTACCAGGTGGGAGATAGAGGTAAGAATCTTGACTGTCAAATCACATGTCAGACAGTCAGATTTGAGAATTTTGTTGTACTTATTATGTTCAGTTATGTGAAAGATTATAAGTTATAGTAAAATTAAGAATGTAGTGCTTCTGTATGGAAAATAAGAAGAGTGTTACAGACATTGGTAAAAGATAGAAGCACAGAAAGAACTATTTATTGAATCTTAATCTACCAGCAAAGCTATGTGAGCTTGTCAATTGAGTAAGCTGAATATGTGGGTCAAGTTCAGGATAGATTAATGAAGTTATGTGCTTTATCTGTTAATTTAGTGCTAACTCCTTAAGATAGATTCATGGAGTAGCAGCATAAGCGTTTAGGTTACAGAACTTCATTGCAAACCTTGAAAGGCATAATTAATCAAAGTTTCACATGGTTTCCATGGTATAGTATTTTTTGCGTTGCATATTTTGATTTACATTTTTGTTTCATCTTTTGTTGTTTTGTGCTCGAGGGTTCTTTTGAGTCACTTTTTGGGTAATCTAAGTTATATTTCTGCAAAAAACTTCGTTTTTCTCTCATTGAAGTTTCTCGTGGTTTAATTGTTCTTGTTTTTATATATTTTGGTTCACACTAATAAATGTCTTTATCCATCGCCAATAAAAGGTGTCCATGTATTATTTTACTAATCTTTAAAGTAGTTAGTTTTATCCGTTCAAAGAAATTGATTTGTTGGTTTTCCATCCAATGCTTGATATTATTTTTGGTTTGGAAAAGTATATATGGGGTGGAATATATTGATTTTCTTTTATCGGTGCTGTCAACTGATCAGCAAATATTGTTTTCTATCATGATGCATAACAGCTTTTGGTCATTCATCAAGTACCCAATCTGGGTCGTCAGTTTTTGGGCAGATCAAGGATGCTAGTAGCAACACTTTGTCATGTGGTATGTACTCACATAAAACTTTCTTATTATCTCTCCTTTTTGCTTCCCACTGCATGCCCTTCATCCCGTGCTTAACTTAGGTTTGACCAGATTACTGTTTTGTTGTTTCTAGATATGACTCATATGAGTTTCCGTAACATAGATTGATGAATTAAGAGCATATGCAAGCTGTAAATGGAAGAATATTGCATTTAGGTTAAAGTACATCATTGCAATCTTTGAATGAAATTGTATGAGCCCTACTCAGGATCTGTTGTTCCTTAATTGACTTGAATGGATAACCTCAGTCAACCAAAACATAATCGTATAACCAATTTGACAAAGGGAAGGTTGAGAAACAATGAGCTAGTTAGTAATAAAGCAAAATTACTGTGCAGGTTTTAAAATTGAATATATGAACCCAAACAGGGTGGTCACTTTGAAATCCAAGGCTTGATCACGATGATGAATACTGACAGTTGATGGAAAATCCTGTGCGGTACCTTGAGGAATTGGTACAAACATTGGAAATATTCTTTTGTGCTCATTAAAAGTTTAGGTTTTTAGGCTTCAGTTTTAGTTAGGAGTGGAACAGTTTGGGGTTTAAGTAGTTTGAATTTTTTCTCGAGAGCTTTATGTTTCAGAAAACTAGAAATTCAATAATATCGCGAGTTCGATCTGTTTGAGGAATTATTTTTTATTTGCTTCTGCATCAAGACTATGCCAGGAATGTTTAACTAATCTTGTTCTGACTATATATAAATATATTGTTCTGACCATATATGCATATATTTGTTATGCATCAGGATATTTCATTCTTGGAATTTCCTGTTCTTTAATGCTTTTTTACTGTAACTCTTTTTTTTTTCTTTTCTTTTCCTTTTTGAAAGGATCTTCTGCAGTTTGGCTTACTCCTAGTCTCGCTGGCAAAATATTTCAACAAACACAACCAGCACTTGGAAGCAATCTATCGGGTTCTTCTACTGGTTGTGGTGAATCAAGTACTCCATCCTTTAGTTATATATCAACCCCTGCATTTAGGTCTTCTTCTCCTACTGGTTTTGGTCCATCAAGTACTCCATCCTTTAGTTTACAATCAACCCCTTCTCCTTCTGGTTTTGGTACAACAAGTACACCATCCTTCAGTTTTCCAATCCCTCCATCTGGTAGCAGCAGCCCATTTGGTACAACTCCATCTCCATTTGGAAGCAATCTATCGGGTTCTTCTACATGCTTGGATGCATCAAGTCAACCTGGATTTGGTGCTACGAGCACTCCTGCACTTGGATCTTCTTCTACTATTTGCTCTGGTGCATCAAGTACTCCATCCGTAAGTTTACGATCAACCCCTTCTTCTGCTACTGGTTGTGGTGAATCGAGTACTCCATCCTTTAGTTATATATTAACCCCTGCATTTAGATCTTCTTCTCCTGCTGGTTTTGGTCCATCAAGTACTCCATCCTTTAGTTTACAATCAACCCCTTCTCCTTCTGGTTTTGGTACAACAAGTACTCCATCCTTCAGTTTTCCAATCCCTCCGTCTGGTAGCAGCAGCCCATTTGGTACAACTCCATCTCCATTTGGAGACCGAAGTTTTCCTTCTGGTAAGCCGTTTTCCTTTTCTTCAGGTAGTCTATATAATTTGGAAACAGTAGGAGTATAAACCCCCCATCTCATCTCGTAATATTTTGAATATTCACTGATGAATGATGACTGAGACCGTTGGCTTCTATTATTTGTTTTCCCCAACTATCCCTGCAGGTGCCCAGGCTACAGCACCAACTGAGGTTAATGGCAGAAGTGGTGCACAGCCTGCAGCTGGAAAGCTTGTATCTCTATCGGCGATGCCCGTTTATGAAACTAAAAGCCACGAGGAGTTGAGGTGGGAAGATTACCATTTTGGAGATTACGGTAAGCGTATTGACTATCAAATCACATGTAAAGTTTTTGTTTGCCTGAACATTGACGTTTTATTAACTCTCCTTTTTTTGGGGGTATAATTTCAAATTTTTAGGTGGGTGGGCGTGGAAATCTGCTGATCGGTGTGCATGTGGGAATGGCTTTTGTCCGCCTACTCCACAGTTGTTCCCTTCTGGTATTACACCATCATTTAGTCAAAAAATTTGTTGTATTTATCATGTTCAATTATGTGGAAGTTTATTAGCTTTAGTAAAATCAAGAGTTTACTGACTTTGATGGATAAGGAGAATGATAAGTGTTAGATACATTGGTAGTGTTTCATTTCTTTTTATGATGTTGTTTTCAATTGATTCTTGTTAAGTATTTCAATTTCTTAATAGAAAGAATTTTATAGGTTACAAGTTTTCTTTTGCTAAAAATAGATAGAATATGCAAATGTACTCACTCACATACATATAGTTGTAACTGTTCTTATCAAAAAAAAAAAACAGTTGCAAGTCATTGGTAAAACTATAGAAGCACACATTAGGAATGTTTTAATGAATCTTGAACTAATTTATGGATATATTAGCAATGCCAGTGTGAGTTATTAACTGAATAAGCTGAATATGTGGGTAACAGTAGGATTTATTAATCAAGATATTAGTCTTATCTATCAACTCAGCGTGAACTCCATAACATAGATTCATGAATAGGTGCATAAACATAAATGGAAGAATAGAGCATTTATGTTATTGAACATGACCCCAAATAGGTTAGTCACTGTGAAATCCAAGGTTTTACTCACAATGAGTTTTCCTGACAATCCAGGGAAAATACTATTTGGCATTGTTGCCTATTTTTTTACACTCTTATGGTTCTTGCTTCTGCCCTATTCTACTTCATTGTCGTCATAGCGTGGAGCTTCACTAGTGTTTAACCCTGTTGCGCGCACATTTTGATGAATGTTTGACTTATTTGTTCTGAACGTATATATTTGTTATGCCTCACAATATTGTCTTGTTAATAAAATCTTTTTAATTTGTAAGTTGTAACTTGTCTTTCTTTTCTTTTTTATTCTTTCCTTGCTTAGGGTTTATTCCTGTATTTGGGAAGAAGGTTGGACCTACTCGTAGTCAATCAAGTCCATTTGGCAGCACTTTTGGCCAAACACAACCGACAATTGGAAGCAATCTATTTGGTTCTTCTATACCCTTTGCTGCATCAATTCAACCTGCATTGCGCATTACAATGAATCCTGCTTTTGGATCTTCTTCTACTCCTCGTTTTAGTGTATCAAGTACTCCATCGTTTGGTTTCGGATCGACCCCTGCGTTTGGTGTATCAACTTCTGCAATTGATAGGAGGAGCCCTTTGGATAAGACTTCATATCCTTTTGGTCCACAATGTGGTGGAAGCAGAGTAGCAGCATACACCCCTACAACTGAGGTTGATGTTGTCAGAGGTACGCACCTGTATACGTCTCTGCCTTGACAATATTGCATAAATTGACATTTTATTAACTCCATTTTTTGTCTGAATTTCAAATTGTAGTTACAGTCCCTGCTCCTAGGTCCTTAGAAAAGACGACAGAGCGTGGCGAAGCTTCAACGTCTCGACTACAGAGCAAGAAGGATATAGAAAATTTGCGTATCGCACTTGAGGTGGAGCGTGAAGTGGAGCGCCGTGTGTCACAAACACATATGGATTTTCTTGCTAGTATTTTAGAGAAATTAGACAATCTTAATTTGGGAGAGGGCTACCATTTTTGAGATTTATTAGGATGGTTATGGTGCTACTTTCTCTCTCCTAACTCAGTTTGAATAGTTGTGTCATGGAGGTCATTGTTCATCCGCAGTGTTACTGTTTACAGATAATTTTTCATGAGAAGGGAATTTAAAAATATCATCAGATTTCTGAGTCATGTGGCTGCTGCTGCAGGTTGGTGAATCACCAAGTTTCAAGTTTCTTCTTATAGTAAATGTACATCTTTGATATTTTCGTATTGTTGTTGTCACAAAAAAAGCTTAAAAATGGTTAAAAGCATTTTAACACAACCTGTTTTTTTACGGTTCCATGTACTACTTAAATGGAGATGGAACCAAGGGCTAATTTTCTACGAAGATGATTTCTTTACCATGAAATTTAAGTGTTCTTTTTATGTTCTACCAAAAAAAAAATCTCTACGGACATAGGGGAATTTTGTTAACGTAGAAAAAGAACATGAATGCTTAATTACATTATAAGATAAAACAATGCATATATGCAAAAAGAAAACCTAATTTATCTTTCATCAAAAAGAGGGGGTCCTTGAAGATAGTTGGGTCTACAAAACAAAGAATAAATAAACCCATTCATTATTTTATTTTTTTTTATTTTTTTTTATTTAGAGGAGTTGATAACTGATAACTTTTAATAGTAAGAAATAATCGTCATTTTCCTACTTTTGGGACCAATTATTTTGATGCAAAACAAAGAAAAAGGATTCCTTAGCTAGCTTTGGGAGAAACCTATGTCTATATAATTTATTTATATAGCGAATGATTAATATTTAATTATTCCTTGGCTAGCTTTGGATTATCCATGTAAGCCCAAATCTGTCATAAAAAATGTGGTATACTTAATTGATAAGGTTTGTTGTTGATAGGTAGCGTCAGCATCCAATTTTTTTTTTTTGATAAACTCAGCACATCCAATTATCTCATTAAAAATAAACTCACTTCTTAAAAAAAAAAAATATATTAATAAAATCCCTAAAAAACCAAAAAGAAAAGGGTAAACTTTGGTGCATTTCTTATTTCTCAAATTGCCCCCACTTTATTTTTACCTTTTGTTTACACTCGTCTATTTGGATCACATAGATTGTTTCAAGAGCTGATTTTTTTTGAGAATGGTCTCACAATAATTCATATCGTTTAAATAATTTTATCTTCATAAAAAAATTAATCTAAATTTTTATCAAAATTATTTAACGAAAACCTAATTTTTAGTTGCATAAATTTTTTTATACTGATGTGATTTATTGTGAAGATTAACGACATTGTGAGGAAATCATTCTTATAAAAAACTAACATGTAGATCATTTCTATGTGGATCCATAGACTAATTATGTGGAGTGTAAAAATAAATAAGATATTAATAAAGAAAAAGTCAAGGTATTTTGAGAAATATGAGGTGCAACTAAGACTGGGCCAAAAGGAAATTGTGGAGGACAAGGATCACTATAAAATAATAAAACCGTAAAAGGAGAAAAACAAACCCCTCATCTCGACTGGGGCGCGGGCTGGGTCGGGAGCCCTGGACCACTACAATTAACGAGATGATACTTGAACCGTTGGACGCGTTTCTCAACCAAAATGTCTGGCAATCTAACATCATTGCTTGAAGTTTAGATCACACAACAAAAAGCTTAACCATACAATTAGGGCCGTCAGATTGTTTCATTAGTTCATCCTTGATTCATCAAATCTGTTGATCCCACGTAGAGATTCGATGACATGGTAGGAATGAACTTTGGGCCGTCAGCCTAGTAATTGATCTAAACAAAATCCGTAGTAATAAATTACAATTTGAGTCAAAATTTGGTCAACATTAGGTCAACAGTTGACCTGAAAGCTATTTACGAGATTCAGGATCTTGAATCTTGATCGTTGTTTTCCTCTTTTTATGTTTTGGGCCAGTATTTCCAGTTTCCACCCTCCTTGGCACCCAAACTTATTTTACAGGTATCTCTAGCCGTATGGACATGGACTAAAGGGCTAATCTTTTGTGATATATCCTCATCATATACATCATTAGCAGCTAGGAAGCATAGACATGAACATGTTTAATTTTTTAATTAAAAATACTACTAGATACTTACATGAGGGAAGTCAATTAGGATTTGGATGGACTTTCATGGACTCATGAAATCAGGGGGTGTGTGGTTGTGGACTTTAATGAAGTCCATTGAAGTCTCATGTTGGTAGTTGTGGACTTGATCAAAGTCCATAGAAGTCCCATATTGGTAGTTGTGGATTTCATTAAAATCCATGGAAGTCTCATGTAGGTGGTTGTGGACTTCGCTTAAGTCCATAGAAGTCCCATGTGGGTGGTTGTGGACTTCAAAATGGTGGATTTCTAAGGTGATGAACTTCCGTGGACTTTTTTGAAGATTTATGAAGAAAAGTTGGGTTAGCCAAGTCCAACCAATATAGGTGAGATTTGCATGGACTTTCTCTCTCCTCTCTCCACTATAATAAATAATGATTAATTATAATAATGATAATACTTTATTATTAATTTGTGATAATACTTTAATAAATTTATAATAATTTATTTAATAATGATAATACTTTATTATTAATTATAATTAAAATTGTAATAAAAATAATGATAATTATATTATATTTTTAATATTAATATTTATTATTATTATAAGTTTCAAAAATTATAAAATAATAATAAAAATACTTATTAATAATTATAATTAATAATAAATAAAGATAATTTAATAACTTATAATTATAATTAAATTAGCTAATATTTCTTTTGCTTTAGCACAAAAACCATAATAAGGTATGAATCTCAAGTAAAAAAAAGAAAAGAAAAGACAAATCTACCGTTCTGAAAAATATTGTTGGGATTAGCAGAACTACTAATAATACTTTATTTAATATTAAAATTACTACTATTAGTATAGTCATCATAATAATAAATATTAATAATTAAAAATTAAAAATTAGTAATTAAAAATTAATATTTATCTTTATTTATCAAGTATACAGAAGTCTGTAGAAGTCCGTGGACTCTATCATTACAAATCCACAGAAGTCTGTAGAAGTCAGTAGACTTTACAGTACAAGTCCGTAGATTCTGCTAGTACAAGTCCGTGGACTTTGCAGGACTCTGTAGAAGTCTATGGACTCTGTAAGAGTTCTTCGAAGTCCTTCATATTCAAGAGTCCGTGAAAATCCATAGAAGTCCTAATTGACTACCCCCTGTTAGACAAATTACAAACACTACACAAACACTTAGATAGTGGATCAAAACTATCTAGAAAAGTGTTCGTGCTTCTTAACTTCCGTAGTTTTGGGATAAAAACTTCTTAGGTAGTAGTTTGCTTCTATAGCTCTTTGGTGACAGTTTTTGTTGTCATTCGGTGGTCGTTATGTTGGTGGATTAGATGTACGATTTTTCTGCACTTCTCACATGCTTAACATAGTGTATTTTCATCATATAAAATATGTAGGGTAATAATTTCTCTCTCAAAAATAAAAATTATAAAAAAAAGAAATTACAAAAAGAAAATTAAATCTTCTTAAAAGTTTTAGTATTAACCTCTCTAAAAGTTAAAGATAAAATATATGAGTCATCCTGAAGATTTTGCGGGATGTCTTTACCGCGGGTATGTGAACGGTATGGAAGGTCTCAAATTTCGAGATGTGAGTAACTCGATGATTAGATTCAAATCACGAGGTATTGTAGGACAAAAATCCTGCAAAATGTGCGAGAGGCTGGGCATTATCCAAAATAAATTGCTCAGAAAAATTGAAGAAAGTGATTTTTTTTTAATCAAGATATCATCTCAACGTGGGCCCTATAAACTAGTGCAAGGATAAGTTGCGTTTACCGTGTATTATTAGTCAGGAAGGAATTGGGTGGAAATATCTGATCCTGTATTTCAGTAATTTCAGTTAGAACTAGACGTTGACTAACGGTCAAGGAGGAAATCCTAATTTAAAGCAATCCACGCGTAATTGTGCTAATTAAGATAATTTTTGAGGAGTGATGCAAAGAAATGGATCCAGTTCTCAAAGTGCATAAACAATCCTGAAAAATTCGACCTTCCTCTTTTTAATTTTAGTTTTTCAACAGAGACAAACAGAGCAGCAGAAAAAGAGTTCTTTGAGTTATTGTCTCCTTCTTCATTTCTTTAATGCAAAGAAGTGGAGTGGCCGTGTGGATGTTTGAAGAAGCACCTGTCACCTAAACGTAACTCTCTCTCTCTCTCTAAAACTTAAATTCTGCAAAACAAGGAGGATTCGTTTCGTTGGTTCATTTCATAGAGGCAAGCTTTTTGTTTCTCTAGCTGGGTTTTTGATGTAGTTCAATAATACCCATTTTTTACTGGATTTTTTGATCTTGTAGGTTATATCTTTTAATGACTCCATTTTTTTTTCTTTTGGTTTCTTTGAATAAAATTGATTTTTGGACCCTGGGTTTTGCAGGGATTAGTTTAATTTCATCTGGGTGCCTGTATTTTTTTTTTTTTTCCTTATTTTCTTGTTTGATTACTGTTTCTTCAATTCTTACTTCACTGTTTTAGAAAAAATTGGGTTTTGTTGGTGGGGGAGATTGTTTTGGGAAATGATGAATTGTTGGTGGTTTATGATGATTTTGATGGTGACATTGTGAAGTGGGGTTTGAATTAAAGAAGAGTAGCAGAACCCTCTTCTTGAGGTTTTCAATGTCTTGAGACTTTTATACTTTCAGATGACCATTTATGTTCTGTTTTTTCCCTTAATTTATTGAGATCTGGAGATTCTATACCATGGTTTTGAGATTGTTGGTTTAAATTTATAAGTTTGGGAGGTTAGATGACTAGTTGCACATATATTAGCTTAGTACTTCATGAATTGCTCAACCCATTTTTGATGAGGCATGGGGTTGTTTGCCACTTTACTAGAGGCGAAACGTTAATCAAACAGTATGGATTTGTGACTTCGTGGGCCATGTGTGGAAGCATCAACTTGATGCTTCTATGGTGCATGAGTGCATTATAGCACTGTTGTGGTGTATTATAGGTGATTGCATGATCTAGGGATAGCGAAGTTGAATAGTTCAAATTTGAAGCTTTGTTTGAATTTGCACCAAGAACTGATAAGTTCAGCTTGCTTTTTTTTTTTTTTTTTTTTGTTTCAGGTATCTTCGAGTTTGCCGAAGAACTGAGGACCTTGACATATTGAACTCATCAGCTTCAACGCAAATGGATCAGAGTACTTTACCTTCTTGGAATTTATTTATTTCGATCGACTTTCCTGGATTTATATGCACCCTCATTCACCTGCTGACCTGCATTTCACTAATTAAACTTATTGTAATCTTGACAAAAACTAGTTTAATTCTGTGATATTGGCCAGCTGTTAGATATCTTTCATTGTTTGAAGGTAGTGATTTTTATCGATCAACAACAAAAATGTAGTGATTCTTGGTTGTTGGCTCTCTTTCTGTGGCACAAATTTATGCAGCTTCTCTCAGAAAAACAAAAAAATAAAATAAATTTATGCAGCTTCCTGTATGGCTATATTTGCAAGTAAGTGAAAGCTTTTCTGGATTAGCTTGCTAAGTTGATGACCAAGGGTTTGGACTTTGGTCATGTCCCCTGTTGCTCTACTCTTTGTTTCTTGTTCTAGTTTTGAACGACAACTTCACTCGTGGTCAATGGGAATGCCCATTATTATTATCTGTTATTCCTGTTATGCATTAACTTTACGTATCCATAGACAAAACTATAACTTCGAGTCATCCAGTGGTGTTATTGTTGTTGTTCTTTGTGTTGAACTTGATAGGTTTTTTGTCAGTATGCAAAATTTCATAATATAGTTTGGGAATTCCTGTCTCAATTGTCAAAGATGCTTTAAATAGAACCTAAGGGGGATTCGGTTTATAATGTTTGTTGTGGGCTTTAGTATCTTGTTGAAGGAAGAGCTTATTCGATGATGGATGTATTGTCTTGCTAGTACCAATTATAGTTCTGCTTCTCCGATATTTCCATCGCCATTCAATCTGGTGGATTTTGGTATCCCTTGGAATTTTAGTTTCAAGTGGATCACTATATTCCGACATATCTTTTTTACTTTTAATTATATGGACTGAATCGAAATACAATTGAAAGAAACCGCTGTATAGCTTATCATTTTGATTTGGGTATGCTACTTTCTAAACATAGAGATTCATCAGTTACTTTATATGTAGTTTGTCCATTCTGATGATACTATATCTCAAGGGTCCTGATGTTTATTGGACCTGTGTGGAGTGTTGTGGTAACGAATAAAAAAGGAAAAAAAAAAGTATTGTGGCTGTTGGCTCTATTTGAGATGAATTTATGTTGTTGTTATATCTATGAAAAACAACTTCAAGTGCTTTAAATATTAAAACAACTTTTTTTTTTAATTGTATTATGAGGACTAGAGAACACTATTTTTTAGGAAGGTTCATACCTGGATAAGTAGCTGAGGAATTGTTGTGGTGACTGGTAAATGCAGGACAATCTACACATGTTGTGGACCGTGAAAACGGGAACTATATTCTGATCAGGGATGCAGAAGACCCCAGACTGGGATTGTTTGACAAACCCCTTCCATGTTTTGGCTGTGGGATCGGATGGTTTTCGTGAGTTTTCTCTCTCCCTCTCTCTCTCTCTCTCAAAAACAAATAAAAGTTCTTCAACTGTCTACTCTTTTTTTTTAATCAGAGTTCTTCAACTTCTACTCATAACATAATCCTCAAATCTTCTAAAAACAAAAACTGAGAAATAAAACAAAAATAGGATACTTAAGGGGGTGGGTTGATGGGTGTAGTTCTACTGATGGGCCCTGCGATAGAGAACAAGCTGTGGGCTTGTTGATCAGTAGATGAGCCCATCGACTCATCATTCTGAGTATGCAGCCTCGCATCTCTCTCTCTCTCTCTCTCTCTCTCTCTCTCATGGTTGTACTTTCTCTCTGCAGTTTTTTACTTGGATTTGTGTTTCCATTGATGTGGTACTATGCTACAATTCTCTACTTCGGAAACTACTATCGGAAGGACCCAAGGGAGCGAGCAGGCCTTGCTGCCTCCGCTATTGCTGTAAGTTCTCTATTGAAATCATTTAACCACAAAACTATAAATTCATCTCTGTACGCAAATGCTATTCCCTGTGATTGATCAACATACACAATATAGCTCAGAAAACTGACATGATACTAAATACTTTTCTTCACTTTCGCCTAACCTGTTAGGCTGTTAAAGAAGGATATCCTCATCCATGGTTCAAAATTTCAAACTTTAACGAATTGGACTGGCTTTTACAGGCGTTGGTATGTTCAATTGCATTGTTGATCACAGTACTCGTTCTTATATTCTAATCCCTGAAACTGGGATTCCACCTTTATGAGCCTCGAAGAAGACGTTGGAGTTGGTGGTGCGTAGATTATTCTTTGTCCTGTATTTTTATTAGTGCAACTAAAGTATAATGATGTAATGTAGCAAAGTGGGTTCTGGCAGTCTGATGAATTCTCATAGTTGGGCCAACATTTTAGTTAGTTGTACAGATGATTCTGGATTGTATGTTGTGGAAAGATGATAAATTTCTCCCATTTCTTGAATTTGCATATGAAATGGCTTCAGTTTAAACCAAACTCACATACATCTTGTTTTGATGGCAATACTGATCTGCATTTATTTCCATTTTATCTGACATTTTTTAGCTATCGAGTTTTTGCTTGTTTAAGACACTAGTGGGTATAGCTGCATATGCATTCCGTGCGTTGGATGATTAATAGATGTAGCTTGTAATTGGGAATACACATTACATATCCTCTGTAGTTTCCTGAAAGTAGGTTGATTGTGGAAACATGTGAAAGGGTTATGAACCCCTTCTATAAATTAGGTGACAAGCCAAAGCGTTCGAAGAAATTTCATGAACCCCTTCTATAAACTATATTGAAGTCGGACTTGTTGCGGCACAGTACAAAGTAAAATAGTTTTCTTTTATTTCAACTGTAGTTCTCAAATCCACCCAAACACAGTTGCTCAAATTGAGCTTAAAAATTGTAGAAATCTTAGAACTTAGAACTTTTGAAGGACTTTTTAACAAAGATACCATCAAAAGAAAGATGGAGAAAAGCTGAATCATTTCTTGAACAGAATATGAGAAGCCATCCATTCTTCGCCATTGTTATATCCATACATCTCCATTCCAGATAAGCAGAAACCTCTCCAGTAGTTAGTCCATTTCACTGCACCTTCTTTGCTGCCTGAAAATGACTCCATTATCTTCATCACTTCATCTACATTGGCATCTAATCTCTTCAGCCATTCTCCCCTGTAAAAATTCCAATGAATGTTCAGCCATTTTTTTTTCAACAATGAAGGAATTCGAATCTAATTCGGGAAAAGAAAGAATTGCATATTCATACTTGGTACGCGCAAAATGCTTCCCGCTAAGCGTCCACTGGTTCTCAACCGAAAGGTCGTCCTGTCGAAATATGAAATATTTAGCAAAGGAATGTGTACTATTATAGAGCCAAAATTTTAAGTTGTAGTGAAGCCTGTTTTGGCCAAACTTTCAAAATTATCCTTCTTGTAAGTTGTCTCTAATCTACTTGTAACATGCTATAGGCAGTTTATAAGAATATTTACCTGGAAGTACAGGAAAAAGGAGGCAGATGGTATGATCATCGTCCCGGCTGGGAAGATGTATTCGGTGTACCAATCATCTTCGTCGATAGGCTACAAACGGAATGCACATTATGATCAAAATACTAAATTCTAGTAGGAAACATTAAGCAACCTTGCAAACTAATATGTTAATGGATTATAGATAAATGATGAGGTATCAGTTGGTTAACAGCAAAATAAATAACAATGATAACTTGGTTTTCGACTTTTTAAGTTACATATTTATCGTTACCTCATAGTGATAAGCAAAGGTTTTGTGGCATATGTGCTCTATGAAGAGAAACCCATCCTTGGACAACCATTTCGATATCTTACGAAGAAGTAGTTCGTAGTTCTTCATGTGCTGCAGAAATGTATAATCAAAATTGTAAATTCCTTTCGGCAAATATGTTTCTTTTTTGTTTTTTGCTTGGATTATTTAGCAGATATGTACCTCGAATAGTTCGATAACCAATATTCGATCGAAAGTATCCTCCATTTCATGTGTGGTTATGTCTGCTAACATGACCTCGACATTTTTCAGATTAAGCTTCCTGAGGAGAAATTATTCTTTTTGTTACATCAAATGAAATGTTTATATGTTTTTCAGATTTTTCGATTGAAGCCAAATTTATGTGATTCAAATAGAATTACCTGGATTGCTCCTCAATGAACTCTTTCTGTGATACAGAGTTTGTAACCGCTGTAACTCTGCAATTTTTGTACTTGTTAGCAACATGTAGAGTAAGAGCTCCTTGGCCACACCCAAGATCAAGAACACTCTGCCCGTCTTTTATTTGCGCCCTCTCGCAGTACAAATCTAGCATTGCTATCTCAGCCTCGTCTAATGTCGTCGAATCATCTTTAAAGTAACAGCAGCTACATTGTAAATCATATAAGTTTTCTAAAGAAATCAATGAAACAGAATCACTAGAAGTAATTGTTACAAGTGAATGAGTAATATCCATGGAGATTGAGGATATAATTACTGTTTAAGTTAAATATTTACCTTCCTTTGATTGTGCTTCCAAACATAAGCTGTAGGAAGGGGATGGGGACCTCGTACATCTGCTCGTCCAACGTATCGATCTCCGTGGCTATGTTCATGCTACGCAGAGCTGCATATATATGAACTCTGTAGTTAACTAATGAACCCATTTACAGAAGAGAGAGAAGTGTGTGTTTTAGAGAGAGAGAGAGAGAGAGAGAGAGAGAGAGAGAGATGGGTTCGTGAAATTTACTTACAACGAGCCAATTTGAGGACTTGAGAAAGTTGTTGTTCATGGGTAGGTTTGTAACCCCATTGGAGACGCCTACCCAATTCAATCCTCATGAGACGTCTGATCTCATCGTATGGAAGGAGCCCATGCTCCAATTTTCTCAACAGCTCTGCAACTTCTGCCTTCTTTGCAATTGTTGGTGGTGATGATGACTCTGTAATTTCCACACCCATTCTAGAGAGAGAAATTTTGAGAGAGAGAGAGAGAGTCTAGAGAGAGAGAAAGGGGCTAACGATCAAGTTTCAGTTTATTGCAAGGAAGGTTTGTTGATGTAATATAATAAGGTTTGTTCATTGAAGGAAAATCCGAGAATGTTATACGTAATTAGTTTCCTCCTGAAAAAAAAAAAATCCTCCTTAGTACGTACACCGTTGGATGATCCTCGCCAACCAAAATGAATATGATCTTGTGGATGTGAGAAAGAGCAGGACACTCACGTGCGTGAACAACGTGCTGCACGTGACTTAAGCTTTCGACTTTTCTTACAACTGCACACGTGAAACGCGTGTAAGGTGTAGTAGTGCAAAAGGTTTAAGTTGCCGCCGTAGACTAGATAAAAGCAAACAGGGCACAGGGCCTCGCACGCTAGCGAGGCGCCACCATTCTTTATACCAAGCCTTATTATTACACCCGTGGATTTTCAAGCTTTACGGGTCTTACATAGAGATGATCAAGAGTTTATTTTGGTGGAGATGTTACTCTCCACCATTTAGATCGTCGTTATAATAATTTCGTCATAGACTATATATATTTTGCATAGGTACTCGTTTAAGATGTTCTCTGCGCTGTTATCAAGTGACTTTCTCATCGTTGTTTGTTTTTTTCTTTTTTGAAGGGGACTATTGCCTAGATTACATTATGGCGTAGATACATGCAATGAGCGTGTGAGAAGCGCAGAGAAACCGTCAAGAACATCGTCACCAATGAATGCAAGAAATGCACCCACTCACCAACGGGCATAGAGAAACTGCCAATAACAACGTACCTATTTATTATCAGATTACATGGCACAAACTTAACGACAATACAACGACTGAGAAGTTTTGATCAAAGATCTCCTACTGCCAAAGATTTATGGGAGGGATGCACAACCATTGAACCAAAGGCCTATGTGCTACTTTCTCTTCGTTGTTATCGGGTGAATTCTCTTCGACTTTCATATATTTGTGGCAGTTTATGTATTCAGTCCTCATCTTTTTCTTTTTTTTTTGAAATAGGGGACTATTGCCTATGATACATGTTTAAGAAGGCGAAGATACACCATGAAAGGCGTGTGAGAAGCGCAGAAACATTGCCAAATACACTAACGAAACCGCCACTAAAGGACTATAGAAACCGCCAGTGGCAGAGCCAGGATTTTTACTTTGTGGGGGCCAAATAGAAAAGAAGATCTCCATTTTCATACCACTTTTTATTCATTTACACCAACATATTTTTACACCTCATTTAAACTGACCGATCTAACTTGTAGGGCTCACATAGAGTAAACAAATGATTTTTTTTTCTTCTTGTAAGGAATATCTATTCACCATTTGGATCATCCTTTCATAATTTAGATCGTGTTAAGCATCCAAATCATTCATTTTATCATTAATTTTCAACCAACTTTTATTACAAGTTTTAGAGTCATTAATTAATCTATAATTTTTTTAGGAAGATGTTCCTAAAAAAAGCAGGGGACATGGGCCCATATGGGCCCATGCCTCCTCACCTACTTCATATGTGGGTGTGTGCTGCATAACAAGCAGGGGACATGGGCCCATATGTTGAAGGAGGTGGGCATGGGCCCGTATATGGTGCACTTTGTACAAGGGTCGTAGCCACCTTCCTAGATACGTCACCTCCCTCCATGTCATAGGAGCAATCCATGTTCGTAAAAAATGATTTTTTGACGGATCAAATGCTAAAAATGGTACTAGAATTTGATGTGACAAGTGCAACCCACTACTATTTTTTTCTTAAAAGTAGTTTGAGGAGTTTTTCAATTTATATAGTAGGTGGGACGGACAATGGCAGTAGTGCTTCTGGCACCAATTCTAACATTTGGTTTGTCCAAATAGCATATGAAAACTTGTTTTTGTTACGATCCGCCTAAACAATAATGTCATCTCAAAATTGCCCCAAAGCCTAATTAATCACAAAGTTTTAGAGTATCTGATTTGAAGAAAACGTTAGAAGTTGTAGTATGGATTGATTTTCGGAAGCTTATAAGAACATCATATCCGCAAATTAGGCCTTGAATAATGTCCATATGGGGCCTATGGGCCCACAACCATAATTAATCTATGGGTCTTTTGATCTTTGATCCCTTCTCGTCAGTTTTATAGAAAATTAGATTTGCTGTTGTCCGGCAGCCAAGTTTCTTTTTTCGTTTTCTTTTTATTTTTTTAATTATTCCGTTGAGAATAGTCTTAATTATTCTTTAATTATTCAGCTAATTTTTTTTTTTTTTTTTATGTCCAGGCTGTCTGAATCCTTATTAGCAATTCGGCATACGGCTAAAATTCGGGATGACACAAATACGAGTACTATTCGGTTTATAAAAATTGTAATACGGTCCAACATTCGGTCAATCATTCATCGTACGAGAAATATTCGATTTAGAGTTAATTCGTGTTTAATACTTTTCACATGTAAAATTTCGACAGTAACAATTCGGCAATATGCCAAGTCTTCTAGATGCTTCATGGAGTTCCGAGTGTGTTGATGAAGAGAGAATTGGGGTCCAGACAAATAAAGAAAACAAAGAAGGGTCCTTAAGCAATTAGCTAGAGTTTCTTTTTTATTTTTATTTTTTTGTATTGAAAGTCAGATAGTCATTAAATAGAGTAGGAGTATTTTTCACCCGATTCATTCAGTAATTCGGTTAAAACATGTTTTAAACATTTTAGCTAGAAAATTTGTGTATTGTTTATTAGGTTTCATTTGGACGGAAGTATTAAACGTTATTCGGAAATGCGAAAAAGTTCGAGTATTAAACGCGAATAGTTCGGGTGATTGCTAACAAGAATCTGAACCACCACTTAGCGCACCTGACTATTCCCTGGAGCGTGAGCATATCCCTCTGATCTACACACAACCAAATCAAAATTTAATGACAGTGGCCATCAAGAGGATGGAACCCACGACACCCTTTTTTGAAAACCAACGGCTCGACCATGAGTTGATTCGGCTATTCCTAATGGAAATACTTCAGCCAAAGATTTGGAACCATGACTTTGTTTAGAAACCAATCAAATTTATCAAATTACTTTCCATTGTCCACTCTTTTCCTTTCTTTCCATCCTTTGCTGAACACTAAAATCATCATCTATTTTATTAGTTTCAAATCTTCCCTCTACTGCCACTAGTTCCTAGGAGTAGGACTTCAGGAATGTGAACGGGTTAGTTTTGATCCAGTTATTGAACTATACCTACAACTGGAACCTATAAGCGAATTCCTAGAAATATCAGTTTGTTTACAATTTCATGAGATACAAATGTACCAATATATATGTGGAACCAAATCTAGAAAATTTGGTTTTGATTTGGTTTGGTTCTTAAGTAAACGGGTACCCATTGAGTACCACCAAGTCACCAACTGTAGCACCCGCACTTTTGGTCGAACCCTAATTTATGAGGTGCAAACTCTCCTGTGCTTTTTGACTGAGGGAGATACATTTTATATCTCTCTCTGAGAGTATTGATTTTGATTGATTTGGAGTCGCCACCTGATTTTTAGGGAATCAGGACCCTATAGTTGGAAAACTACACTTAGATTTCTCTTTGAGAAATACTAATGGCAGTCTTCCTTAGTTTGGTCTGCGATTGAGATTCCAGGTAAGAGAATTCTATTACGTGTCAGGAAGGTGTGAGGCACCTGACAACCGCCCGATCAAAGATCGGTCTTTACTTCATAATTAGGGGGATTTTGAAGATATTTGTTTTAAGAACTGATTAAGAAATTTTGCACGGAAAATCCGAGCAATTGATTTTCTCACAAAATAGGTCATTTATGTATCTCTTTTT
>MVGT01003301.1:508981-526823 GCA_002174775.1 Macleaya cordata
TCTACTTATTAACGGTGGGTGAATAAAACCCTGACAACTTATTTGTGGGAACGCAATGGATGTGTGGTAGTTGACCGTTGACTGTGTGAGTTTCTGTCAATAGGATGGGGAAGTTTTATCACCTACGCTTCAATTTGGTCAACAAAATGCACTTACGTTCAGCATAATGTCTTCAGTTTTTAATCTTTTTCAATAGAAAGCAATAGGTGGGCTGAAATCTAGTTGTCGAGTTCTTGTTCCAATTTCTTTTTCTTTTTTTTTTTAACTTTTAATTGGATGGGGATTTTACAGGGACTAAGCATTTGATAGAAAATTAGTTAGAAATTATGTTATAAATCTAACTAGTTTTTCACTAAATCTCTTGTCCCCACAAAATTCCTACTTAAAATCCCCCATCTAAAAAAATCATTATATAGATTAATCGATAAGTGTAGTTCATTCGTTCCACCATTAAAACAAAAGTCTAGAGAAAACCTCCTGGATGAGTTACGATGGTTGCAAGGTGTCAATGGGTACGAATTTACCTAGGAATTGAAACGAAATGGAACAAATATTCCGAATTCTAATTCCACATATTTCAGTACCATAACCAAAACCATTGAAAACCGAAAACATTAGTATTATAACCAGTTTTGAATACTTAGATATCCAATGGATTCTGTACCAAATCCTCCTGATGACCACTCTCATTAAATTCTGACTTGGTTGTGTGTGGGTGAAAGGGGTCTGCTCACATCTTAAGAAATAGTCGGGTGCATTATGTGGTGGGCCGGACACCTGGAATATCAAAACAAAAAAAAAGAAAACAAAACCAAACGGATAACATATATTGATCTTCAACATTTTATTGAGTGCCACGTACTAAACAGTTTTCAAAACATTAAACAAAAGAAAAAAAAAAACCAAAAAGAAAAAAATCATTTTTTCTTGAAGAGAAGATGTGAAATCATCCATTCTTCACCATTGTTGTATCCAAACATCTCAACTCCAGATAGGCAAAAAACTCTCCAGAAGTTAATTAACTTCACAGATTCTTCTTTGCTAATTCCATAAAATGACTCAAATATTTCTTTTACTTCATCAATTTTACCATCTATTCCCTTCAACCACTCTTCTCTGCAAAACAAAATTAAGTCAATCAATTTTATGGTGCATTTCTGCCAAAAAAACAAAAAAAACTATTTTGTAATTTATTAATTACTACAATAAAAATCATTTACTTGAAGTTGAAAAATCTAATTTCGTTAACTTAAAATTAAAAAGTCTAGACTGAAAAAAGATTAATAATACTGAATATGACTTCCACTAACATTAAAAATTGTTAGTGCATCCCTTAAGTCATATCTATATGGGCCAATATATCAGTGTAAATAAGGTGTAAGAAGAAGTGAAGAAAAAGTGAGGTAAATGGCATAATATGTGCTCTAGATCGATCCTAACTAGCCCTAATAAAAATTGTTAACTTAGAAATAAAAAAAATCAAGGCTACTGAGTCCCTCTAAAAATAACAATGATAATAACAATAATAATAATAATAATCATACTGAGTACGCGCAAAATGATTTCCACTAAGAATCCAGTGATCGACAACTGTCACGTCATCCTGGAAAAAAAAAAAAAAAAAAGCAAGAAAAATAAAGAAACCGTTACTAAGTATATAAGAACCAAAAATTTTATGCCTCCATTGCCATTAGAAATAGAGTTGCTAAATTCCATGAAGCTCTATACGACGAAAAATTATGATCATAATAAATCAGGCACTAGGTCATCTCCATGTGGTACCATTTGCAGAGCATGTGAATAAGTGGGTGTAATCGATGAGGTGTATGTATCCAGTCTCCACATTATGTATTTTAAGAAAATAATTAATAGTTTGTTTGGATGGGAGATTTTACGTAAGGATTTTGTGGGGACTAGGGATTTGATGGAAAAGTAGTTAGAAATCATGTTGTAAATCTAACTACTTTTCCACCAAATCTCTGATCCCCACAAAATTCCTACTTAAAATCCTCTATCCAAACAAACTTTAAGTATATAACCTGTAATACAACATTCAATACAATAGCTAATGAACAAATAGAGAGAAATTGTTGGTAATGTACTTTAAACTCTCACCTGGAAATATAGAAGAAATGAGGCTGATGGTATTATCACTGTCCCAGGGGGAAAAATGTACTTACTGAACCAATCTTCTTCGTCAATTGGCTACAAAACCATTCACAGAAAATCTCAAAATTAAGGTTTGGAGTTTGGAAGTTGAAGATGAAGTCAACCCAACCTCGACTCACCTAAGCGGAGCATATGTATTACTCCAAAACCTAGGTGCCTAATTATTATTAGGAGTGCAACTTGGGCGGCTTGGATCGGATTAGAGATCAACCGATCCCAATCCATAACGAAATTTAAATACATACATCGATCGAGCAAGAATGTAGTGTCTTGAGTAAACATGACGAAACCCGAGTTGACTCGTCGAGTTTTAGAACAGTACCTCCCACTGATGAGCAAAGGTTTTGTGACAGTAATGCTCCAAGAAAAGAAGTCCATCTGGTTTCAACCATTCCGATATTTTACGAAGAAATAGTTCGAAGTTCTTCATGTGCTATCCAAAGAATGAAAAATGAAACTAAGAGTATTAACAAATTTTTGTCCAAAAATGTTTCACAAAAATTAAAATTTGAGATCCAAAACAAAAACTAGTTATCAATTTGCTTGAGTCAAAACATGATGAATGATGTACTCAATGGAGAATGCATATATATATATATATAGTACCTCAATCAGTCCGATGACAAATATGCGGTCGAACGTAGCTTTCATTTCGAACTTCGTTACATCTGCTAATACCATCTTGACATTTGATAAATTGAGCTTCCTATGAAGGAAAGAAAGTATAAATTTGTTTTTAGTTTTGGAATTTTGTTACGAAAATAAGAGAGAAAATTGCGATACAAAGAGAGACAAAAATAGGAAGAAAAACATTAAAACATGCGGAGACGAGGTTTGAGGTAGGTATCGGTGAGCAAGGCTTGTAAAGGATCATGGTCTATGCGACTACTTAAGCAAAAATGTTATTGCCTCTACTACCAGAAGAATCATATCGCTCTATGAAAACTTACTTTCGCTATGGTTCACTTAAGCAGCCACGGTACACAACCGTCGCCAATAATTAAATATTTTATTTATCAGCCACAGTGCCTAATGTTAAACAAGGCTACTAAACTGATTCATCTTAACTACTGCTTATTGGCTACGGTGCTTAGAATCTACTGTCTAATAAACTCTTGAATTACACACATATTGCTTATTGGCCATGGTTTGAAGTGTCCAACATGGCACCAGTGTTGTTGAGTATCCACTATGGCTAATAGTTGTTTATGGGTGGGCGGTAGCTGGAATTTTTATGTTGCCTAAGAGAGCAGATCCTCTATTCCGATTTGCATGTCCCCTCCTTGTCCCTATGCCGATTTTAGCTTGTGGGGCCTACATAGAGACTAACCAATGGCAGAGTTTTGTGGAGAATATTCTCCCCAATTTGTAGATCAATCTTACAAAAACTTAACCCATTTTAAAACATTTAACCCCAAAAAATATGATTTAAAAATGAACCGTGATAAAATCATCTTTCAATAGGATAATGAACGGTTGATTTTTCAATCGATATTTGATAATATTAGATGTCATAAATAAATCAGAATAGGGTGCGAACAACTTACAGGGTGAGGAGAACATTCTCACAAAAAATAGATGTTGGTTCGACTACATATAGGTTCCATAAGCCAAAATCAGCAAAGAGACAAGGAAAACGCGGACAGAAGATATGCTATCTCCTCGCCTAATAGTTGATATTTGGCGACGATCAAAGTGTTCACTGTGGCTAATAAGTAGACAATAGCTAAACTTTTTAACCATTGCCAAACTTCCCTTTAACCACATTAGAAGGTATTTTAGCCACGGTTTGACGTAACGGTTTTAGGGTAATACAAAATTCCTTTTTTTATAAGTAATTTTTTTTTCACTTTATAAAACTGGACTAAATGTTAAAATTTTATATACAATCTATTAAATTCTAAAGAAAGAAAAACTACAAAGTGATTAACCTTAATCAAATTAATTTTTCACGACTAATTAACACACACTTACTTGCACTGTTCTTGGATGAACTCCTTTTGAGACATCGAATTGGTAACACCTGTGATATTGCAGTTCCGATATTTCTGTGCCACACATAAAATGAGAGCTCCATGTCCACACCCGAGATCCAATATGCTCTGCCCATCTTTTATTTTCGCCTTGTCGAAATATAAATCCAGCATTCTTATTTGAGCCTGGTCTAGCGTGGTCGATTCATCCATAAACAAACCCGAACTGTAAGAAAATACTTTCTTACATTATTATCTATATCTATCTATACAGCTATATAATGTAAATACTTGAGTGAAGCTTATTTTACCAAAATTTCTTAAAATACTCTCATGTGTGTTTTTCTATTAGCAAATTATATATATAAAGTTGTAAATTATTTATCAAATGGAGGGCATAGTTGATACTAAATAAAACTCTAGCATTAAATAACTGTACTATTACATTAAATGAGCAACATTACACATAAATAAACAACAATAAAAATTAAGGAACAAGCCTAACATAAAAAAATACGTGCAACACATGTGCACGAAGCTTGTATAGCTAGTAGGGATGGCAATAGGGATCGAGCTAGGTATCAATCAGGTCGAGCTTAGATCATGTTAGATGAATGTGGTTCATACTTGACTGATCTAGATAATTATGTGATATATCGTGGTTGGTTTGGCATGGCTTTAATTGGTAGGGCTCCAACTCAAGCAGGGTTCTCCAAAACCTCGAAACCCGGCCCATATTAAACCCTTTCAACTTCACGCCTAGGTTGATTCGGACCCATCTGGGCTACTTCTGGCTTTAGTCCGGCCCTAAATAATTAAACCCGAATTGAAAATGAAAGTTGTAAGAATTATGCAGCGGAAAATTAAGGATCATACCTCCAGACATGGCAATCAGAAATTAATGAATGAGTTTGATTTGAAATCCACCGTTGATCCACACGTATGCAGCTTGATCAACGCTCTAACGATCTCTGATCGTGATGTAATAAAGCTCTAAAAATAGATCTAGTTATAGTCTTCAATGATTTAAGCTCGGATTAACGAGAAAGGTGTTCTTCTAGTCGATTCTAAGAAAACCTAAAATCAATGGTCCTCTTGATGGAACACAGGCAACCATACATAAAACTTAGTCGACTAGGGAACCCTTTCCATATCTTTTTTGTCCTTATAAATCTCTTCCCATCAAAGAGATTACGTGTGGGTTATGGGTAGTTTTAACTAACTCCCACTATCTCAACTAGCTACAAAATAGGTAAGTGGTTGCATTTATTTTTTAAAACTCTAAAACTCAAAAACCTACGTGATATAACCAACTAAGAGATGTGGGCCACCTTATGTGTCCCACGATATCTCCAATGAGATATTCTAACATTCTCCCACTTGGTCCACATCTACTGTAAAGGTTCAAGCATGAGTTTCAAAAATTAACCTGAATGTATGGCCATACTTTAATCCACACCCTTTGCTATAAATGTTGAGATATTGTATATCCTTTCAAAATTAGTCAAATAACACGAATCATAGCGGTAAATATTCTAAATTGAATACGACCTTCCATGTATTACAATGTCATCAACTAAAGTTGAAGAGATCATTAACTGCATGAATGAGTTACCAAATACTCATTTTGGGTTCCACTTTATTATCCCAATGGATGTCTATCATTCTCTGAACTTAATGTATACATAATAAACCGATATGAGAAGATAGATAAAATAAAATATGGAGTCTACAAATCAAGAAACATAATGGTGTCTCAATGCACATAATATAACAACTTAAGCAATCCTAATCAGTCCCATATGATCCACATGGTTTCTGTATAACTTAGGAGATAACCCTTTAGTCATGGGATCTGCAATCATTTGCTCTGTGTTGATGTGCTCAATGATCACCTTCCTCATCTGGACACGCTCTCTGACAGCCAAGTATTTTATATCGATGTGTTTACTTTGACTGCCACTTTTATTGTTCTTTGAAAAGAACACTGCAGCGGAGTTGTCACAATAAATCTTTAGTGGCCTTTCAATAGAATTCACAACTCCAAGTCCAGAGATAAAACTCCGTAGCCATATTGCCTGTGAAGTTGCCTCAAAGCATGCAACAAACTCTGCCTCCATAGTTGAAGAAGCGGTCAACGACTGTTTCACACTTTTCCAAGATATAGCCCCTCCCGCTAACATGAAGACATATCCAGATGTTGACTTCATAGAATCAACGCAACCAGCAAAGTCTGAGTCTGAATAACCAATCACTTCCAAGTGATCTGACCGCCTGTATGTAAGCATGTAATCCTTAGTTCCTTGAAGGTACCACATTACTTTCTTTGCAGCTCTCCAGTGCTCCATGCCTGGATTACATTGGTACCTTCCTAACATCCCAACTGCAAATGCTATGTCTGGCCTTGTACACACTTGAGCATACATCAGACTTCCTACTGCAGATGCATATGGAATATTTTTCATCTGTTCCTTTTCAAGATCATTTTTCGGACACTGATCTAGGCTAAACTTATCACCCTTGACAATGGGTGCTACAGATGAAGAGCAGTATTTCATTCCAAATCTCTCTAAAACTTTGTTAGTGTAGGCCTTCTGAGATAGACTTAATATCCCTTGGGATCTATCTCTATGAATCTCTATGCCAATGACATAAGAGGCTTCACCCATATCCTTCATGTCAAAGTTCTTTGAGAGAATCTGCTTCACTTCATGTAGTAAACCTAAATCACTGCTGGCAAGTAGAATATCATCCACATACAGGACTAAGAAGATAAACTTACTCCCACTGACCTTGAGGTATATACATTGATCTACAATGTTTTCCACGAAACCATATGAGGATATAACATTGTGAAATTTAAAATACCACTGGCGGGAGGCCTGTTTTAGCCCATATATAGATTTCTTAAGTCTGCAAACCATATGGCTCACATTATCTGAAGTAAAACCTTCAGGTTGAACCATATACACTTCTTCCTCTAGATTTCCATTGAGGAAGGCCGTTTTCACATCCATTTGATGTAACTCTAAGTCATAATGAGCTACTAATGCCATGATAATTCTTAATGAGTCTTTCTTAGAAACCGGAGAGAAAGTCTCATGGTAATCTATGCCTTCCTTTTGAGTGAATCCTTTGGCTACAAGTCTAGCCTTATATCTTTCGATGTTGCCATTTGAGTCTCTTTTGGTCTTATAGACCCACTTACAGCCAATGGCTTTGACTCCCTCTGGTAACTCTACTAAATCCCAAACTTGATTGTTAGCCATTGAATTCATTTCATCCTTCATGGCATTATACCATAATATGGATTTGTCTCCATTCATGGCTTGTGAAAACGTGATTGGATCATCATCAGCACCAACATCGTAGTCAGATTCTTGAAGGTACACCATATACTCGGAAGAGATTGCAGGTTTTCTCATTCTTGAGGATCTTCTTAAGGTTATCTCAGCATTCTCATTTTGAAGATGCTGAATAACTGGTTCCATGGCAACTTCTTCATGTAGTGGCATATCTTGAGCTGGTTCATCCTCCTCAATGACATCTAATTGATCACCATTGAGGATGGTTAACTCTTCTGTATTTGCAGGAACAACCATTGGTTCCCGCACTTCCTCAAAAACTAAATTTTGAGATTGCCCACTCCCACTTATGTTGCCATCCTCAAGAAACCTAGCATTTCGAGCTTCAACAATTTTAGGTGTGTGACCAGGACAGTAAAACTTAAACCCCTTAGACCGTTCTGCATAGCCAATGAAGAAACCACTGACTGTTTTTAGGTCCAACTTCTTCTCTTGTGGGTTGTAAACTCTAACCTCTACCGGACAGCCCCATATGTGTATATGACCTAAACCCGGTTTCCATCCTTTCCAAGACTCAAAAGGAGTCTTCGGAACTGCCTTAGTAGGAACTCGATTTAGAATATACACTGCCGTCTTTAGAGCTTCACCCCACATGGATAATGGGAGATTGGAGTTGCTAAGCATACTCCTAACCATGTCCATTAACGTTCGGTTCTGCCTTTCTGCTACACCATTCTGATATGGTGAGCCTGGTGTTGTGTATTGAGCCACAATACCATGTTCATCAAGGAACCTCGCAAATGGACCTGGTTGTTGTCCTGCATTAGTGTACCTACCATAATATTCTCCACCTCTATCTGACCTCACGATCTTTATGACCTTGCCGGTTTGTTTCTCGACCTCAGCCTTATAAGATCTGAAAGCATTTAGGGCTTCACTCTTCTCGAATAAGAGGTAGAGATACATATATCGTGTATGGTCATCAATGAATGAGATGAAGTACTTCTGACCATTCAAACAAGCATTTGAAAATGGTCCACAAATATCAGTATGTATGATCTGTAATATCTCTGAACTCCTCCTGGCACCCTTCTTGGTTTTGTTTATCTGTTTACCCTTTATACAGTCCAAACAAACACCAAAATCAGTGAAATCAAGATCGTGCAAAATTCTTTCATTCACTAACCTCTTGATTCTCTCTATGGAGATATGCCCTAATATCTTGTGCCACAATATGGAGGAACTTTCATTCACAACACCTCGTTTTGTGCCAATATTATCATGCAGGGTAAGATGGTTTTTGATAAAAAATGGGATTCAAATTCAGTTTATATAAACCATCACATGGAAATCCAGAACCTACTGAAACAGAGTTTTTAAACAAAGTAAAACCTGTTTTTTCAAAGCTAAAACTAAAATCATCAGATATAAGTCTAGAAACTGAAATAAGGCTCTTGGAAAAAGACGGAATATAAAAGGTTCTTGCAAGGTCTAAAACAAAGCCAGATTGTAAAATAAGTCTAAAGGTTCCAACAGCTTCCACATGTGAACGCATCCGATTTCCTGAATAGTTGCTTCGTTCACTCCCCATTGGTTTCCTTTGGTCTAAAAAACCCTGCATTGTAGTGGCAACATGGATTGTAGATCCAGAATCAATCCACCAAGTGTCATGAGAGATAATTACCAAATTAGATTCATAACATACTAAAGAGATGAGTATACCTTTCTTTTCGAGCCATGCCATGTATTTGGCACATTCCTTCTTTATTTGCCCCTTCTTCTTGCAAAAGAAACAAACAGCTGCATCCTTATGGCCAAAATGAAATCTTGACACCTTTTGTTTCCTTTTGTGAATACCACCACTTGGGTTAACCCCTAGTGTGTCTTTATGAGTTACTAGATGGGCACAATCTAGTAACTCAAGTTCCATCTTCCCTTCCTTTTCAATACACACGGTCTGAAAATCACTAATAGACCAACTTTCCTTATGCGTACCATGAGATATCACAAGTGATCTTAATTCAGAAGGAAAAGAGTTTAGAACAATCAAGATAAGGAATTGCTCAGAAATCTCGATCTCTAGGGACTTTAATTGTTCTGCAATGTCCCTAATTTCCAATATGTGCTCTCGCACTCCTTTATACCTACTGTACCGTACAGTTGTTAGCCTGTTCAGTAAAGTGGTGGCCGTAGTCAAATTGTCTAACTGCTTGAGTGGACTTGGTTCAATCAGAATACTTGATTCTGTATGGACAATTGATTTATCCATACGAATATCCGAATTGAGATCCAGACTTCCAAACTTAAGAATAACATTTTCCTTCCAATCCGAAAAATTATCAACCAAGCATGGAACAGAAACAGAACTACTAGCTGCAAAATAAAATAAAAAATGCTTAACAACACGCCTTGAGACAAAATTAAGTCTGAAATGCTAATCCTATATTAGCAAATCAGTAACAAATCTTTGCGTCATTACAACACTCCTGTGGGTAAAAAGTTGTAACACGCTATGATTTGTCAAAGAACTGCATCATGAGACTAATGATTATGATATTAATTCTAAGATAAATCCATACCTGTGGGCATTTGAAAATATCATGAAATTAACACTCAATCTATTATCTCATTCCAATTAAAATTAAATATGATGGTTTCCCTGTGGGGCCGAACCATTATATTTAATAATAACCGCAATTTGAAATGCTATTTTCTGTATATGATGATTAAATCAACATGACTACTCAAATATACCAATAAAGGTATGTAGTCAACAATACTTGACGATTCGAGATGCTGTGGCTACTCTCAAAATCGTAAAATACTGAAACTTAATAAATAGCATTTTCGATGGCAACAAATTAATTTATCAACTAAAATTAATGTCAATAAAATAATTCCAGCCCTCTCCAACAAATATATTTCACATGCAAAGATATTAATATCAATTACGATAATTAATAAAGTCCCGTATTAATTAATAATTAATTTGGAGTGATTTTATATTTGCAATTATGTTATTAATTACAAATACTCCACAAAAATCACTCTTAGAATAGTACTGATCTTTCTCTAATTCTAACTTATTGTAGATTCTTCAATATTGTAAATAGATATCTTATATATCAATTAAGTATAGTTAACTCTAGGTCGATGAATCATAAATGTAATTGTCATTGATCAAAATTAAAATAATATATATATTTTATTAGAAACAATCAACGACAATTATTATAATTCAACTGTTATGCAAGGATCAAAATATTCACATGATCCAAATAATATCTCAGAATGGATATACACAAAAAATAATAACTAATCAATATGGTCAGATTAGAAACGATTTGAAATCCACCCAAAATAGTTAATATAAGTATAAATCTTAAAATAAATTTAAGACTTATACAATGATCAAAAACTATCATATTAATCGAATGCCAATCTGGGGTAGATGGCTCTGATACCAATAATGTAAGAATTATGCAGCAGAAAATTAAGGATCATACCTCCAGACATGGCAATCAGAAATTAATGAATGAGTTTGATCTGAAATCCACCGTTGATCCACACGTATGCAGCTTGATCAACGCTCTAACAATCTCTGATCGTGATGTAATAAAGCTCTAAAAATAGATCTAGTTATAGTCTTCAATGATTTAAGCTCGGATTAACGAGAAAGGTATTCTTTTAGTCGATTCTAAGAAAACCTAAAATCAATGGTCCTCTTGATGGAATACAGGCAACCATACATAAAACTTAGTCGACTAGGGAACCCTTTCCATATTTTTTTTTGTCCTTATAAATCTCTTCCCATCAAAGAGATTACGTGTGGGTTATGGGTAGTTTTAACTAACTCCCACTATCTCAACTAGCTACAAAATAGGTAAGTGGTTGCATTAATTTTTTTAAAACTCTAAAACTCAAAAACCTACGTGATATAACCAACTAAGAGATGTGGGCCACCTTATGTGTCCCACGATATCTCCAATAAGATATTCTAACAAAAGTATGTGCTGAGTACCTTTCTTTGATGGTGGTTCCACACATAATCTGTTGGAATGACTTGGGTGTCTCGTACACCTTGGAATCCAAGGTATCAAACTCCGCTGCAATCTTCATGCATCGAAGAGCTGTCACACAATAATACGTCTATGAAAAATCATCACATCGATCTAATTATTCGTCGATTACCTAGAAGTGAAAATACAAATTTTATAAAATGGTCATTCACTTGTATAAATTCGGCAAACTATTTTATTATTTTTTTGTCATTTCTATGATAAACTTTTTTTTTTTATTCCCCATTGTATATAAAATTGGCAATTATTGTGTTGATTTAGTAAAAAAATGTGTTGATTAATCAAAGATCTAAGTTATAACAAGGCGTACCTCGTGATGTGTGGATCAAAAACGTGATTTTCATCCATCGGTCCTTGACACTGCTTCGCATAAATATTCACACCAAAATATCGACAACCTTTTGTATCAAACGGCTCAGACTCACTCCCTAGGAAAAGTTAACTAACTCGAGAATCAGAGGAGCAAGATAGGGCTCAGCCAAAAAGTACTCTCATAGACACCCTTGAAAGGGTGTCGAGGCCAAACATCCTTAAAAACAGTCCACTTAGATACGATTCAAGGGATAAATTTTGATGATGATGTTCTCTTCACCATGTAAACCATATTCACCAAAAAAATCATCACATTCCATTCTAAAACTTCTAACGAAGTTTTCATATCAACTTCCAATCAATTTTAGGAAAGTTAAAAAATTTAGAATGGACTAATTCTTTTGTAAATGCCTACATACTAAAGAGAACATAAAAAAATGATATCCTAATAGTAGAATTAAATAGCAATTGCCTAACAAAAATGTCTATAGGCTTAAATTTCTTAGGCTGGGTTATTTGGATAACTAGAATGATATCAAATGTTTGGTTCGTCTATGAAACTCAGAATCACAATTTTTTAGTGTGCAATTAACCTCACAAAATGAGGGAATAGCAAATCTAAGAAAAGAGATGAGTTTGCGATTCTCACACTTCTTATGATATTTTTAAACTACCATTCTATTCTAATCATCCAAATGTACCTTAAATAACTGAACTCCATTGACTGCCATTTGGTTAACTGAAAGAGAAAGAGAACGAGAAAGAGAAAGACAGTAAGAGTACGTAGTACATACACTTGGCAAAATCAAGGAGTTGATCAAGTTGTTGTTGATGAGTAGGCTTATAACCCCAATTGAGACGCTTTTGTAACTCAATCTTCATCAACCTCCTGATTTCTTCGTCAGGGACAAGCCCTAGCATCATTCTCTTCCACAGATCTTCAATTGCTTCCTTCTTTAGATTTTTAGCCTCATCCATAGTTGCCATGAAAACTAGTAGAGAGAAATCTAGAGAGAGAGTGAGGGATCTAGACAGAGAGAAATTAGACTTAAAATTTAGATGCTCAAGTCATTATTAGAAACAATGTAGTTCAATATGGGGTCCACCATTTTTCAAAGGTCTAATCTGTTTATTACTGTTTTTGAACTACCAGTCAAAAGTGATCATATTCATTTTTTTTTTTAAGGAAAGAAACTATTGTACAAGATACATAGTTTTAAGACATATATTTTTTAAGGCATAAATACACAAAATTAAGTGTGTGAGAAGCACAATGAAACAACCAATAACATTAGATCAAGATCGAAACCATCATCAATGGAATCACTACCTAAGGACTATGAAAGAGTACCTACATAGATAGATATACAGATATATATTTATTTATTACTAGAATTACTTGAGAGAAACTTAATAATAAACTACACACCCAAGAAGTTTCGATCCCAAAACCTCCCAAAACATAGGAGGGATGCACAACCGCTCGTTAACTAACTATTAGTTATCTTTACCTTAGGTGCATTTTAGCAACAACTAATATTTTTTTATTCTGTGTTTTAAAATAAAAAATACCACAATTTTTATAATACAAATCAATTTTTCAAAAAAAATATTTTTTAAAAATTATTCGTTGAGATCTTTGAAATGAGACCAATCAACAATATACAAATTCAAATTTACATACATGAACTGAATTTTTATTGAGTTCAAATTGCAAATTGCAAAATTAGATTTGCATAAAGAATCTGTGAATACAAATAAAAGGTCCAAAATTATGCAATTTTCACGAGTCTAGGTACACAAATCTTCAAAAACCAATAAAAAAAATGTAATTTTAGGTCTTGAAAAAACTCAAACCCAAGTAACTTCAAAATTGCAAATTTTAGATTTTTATATCTTTCGAAACAAAGTTTTTTTATTTTTTATTAGTGGCTGATCTAGTTTTAAATAATTTTTAAAAATATAGCATTTTAAAATTTTAAAATAAAAAAATAATAAGCTTTCTCTTATCCACTTTTCATTCAATGAAATAGAATAAGGACAAACTTGAAACTATACAAATAAGAAAACGACAATTGTTTTACAAAATAAACTAAACAGTTAACAAAAAAAAAACAAGATTTTAAACAAATGCAAAGTGTGATGAATCAAAATTATCAATACTTTTTATAAATAAGAATTTTTGCCCACATAATCTTAAAAGAAAATTGAATTTTGTGGGGGTTTATGGAACATGGAGAATGATTGGTACGTAATGGGTGTGCTATAGCTCGTGACTAAACCCTCGTGATTCACGTTTCTTTTTTTGAAGGAGAAAGGATAAAACCCTGGTGACTCACGTTTCTCTAACCCATTGTCAAATATTTTTATTTTATGCACAAAGAAATAATTAAAATGATTCGGAAACACATAAAAAAAATGAGAATAGATCCGCTTACAACCTTATATGTGCAGGTTATATATACAGGCTCATGTGGGGCCCATATAAGATTGATCTAAAGGTTGAGTTTTTATGATGATGTTCTTTTCCTATATAGATCATCTTCACTAAAAATCAGTCCATTTTAAAACTTCTAACCCTATTAAAAATTATGAGGAAGTTGATTAAAAAATTAACGGTGAAAAATAAATGATGAGAAAAAGAGTCAAATTTTTATGGGGTTAAAAGTTTTAGAATTGACTGATTTTTATTGAAGATGATCTACATGATGAAGAAAAAATATTCCCAAAAAATCAACCTTTAGATCAACTTTATGTGGGCCCACAAGAACCTGTACACGTAACCTGTATGTATAAGTCTGTAAGCCGATCCAGACTTAAAAAAAAATTATTTTTAAGAAACAAAAACGGACCATGGTTCGCTAGATCGGGATCGTCAACCACAATCCCAAGTTGAACCATCTGGATCAGCCAATCCAGCTCCAATCACATTGAAAAAAAAAACCAAGAACTATCCTACAGATCCCATCCTAGTAAATCTGAATTTGATGATCCATCCAAACCTGGCAATTCCAGGATTTTTACAAGAAAATCGACTCCCAGCGCGTGTGAGCTGGTTGTCCATCTTCTTCACATACGCTACGCACGTTACAAATTTATTTTGCCTCCTCACACCTGCTACGCGCGTGTGAGTTGGTAAATTAGGCGATGCGTTATTATTAAAAGAAATAAGATTGCAAATGGTCCTACATGAAGATGACTCATGGACTGATGTGATCTAAATGTTGAGAAGCTCATCTACAAAAAAATAGCCTTTGGATCAAATTTGAGTAAGCCTTAGAACTGGTGTAAGTGGAGTGTAAATTTAGTTAACCATTTAACAAATCTACCCCTACACAAATCTCTTAATTTTTCTCTATTGACACTACAATTATACCTTTTTAGCACTTCATGTGGGACCTACATAAGGTGGAGATCATTGTTATAAGAAAATTAGCCTTGAATCTTTTTCATGTGGAACCTACACAGAGGGTAAGCAGAGTGTATAAATAAAACATGAATAATATGAGCATGTATATGACTAAAACAAAAATTTTGTATATGGGATGAGCAATTTGAGAAATTAAAAATATGTGAGGACTTTATTACGACTTAATTGAAGCCCCATGGGGAGCCGAGGAAGCCCCTTAGATATGTAAATTCCAGTCCAATTAACTCACTAATCCTGTACAGGATCGGCCCAATACCATGCAAGTTATAGTTAGCACTTAGCAATCGTTGGACGAAACATTCATGACCGAGTTGGTCCGATCCAGGCAATATAACCATGGTGGATCGGTCTATCCGGCAAACCATGAGACGGACATGTAGGTTGGTGGTACTTATTTTTTGTTTTTTTTCTTTAATTACTAGATGACCAGATGATCGAGCTGATCAAATATCTAACTTATGTAGTTCAGATTCCTTGAGCTAGCATCATTGCTGGTTTTGTATTAACCTCGTCATCTTATTATGGGGGCCAGAGTACTTATGAATTTAGCCCCACAAAAAAAAATTAAAAAAAAATAGTGAACAAAAAAAATGAGTAATTAAGATCTAGTACATAATCGACCATGTACTCAATAATATATAGAGATTGATTTTGAAAAGATTGAGTTTATGTTGATCAGAAGATTTAGAACTTAAAAAAATTCAATCTGATCAATTACAACATATATATTAGAGATGGAATATTCGTCTACAGTAGTGATGATCATCTGGCAATGGAAGCTAAAATGTGGAACTTAGTATCACTAGCCATACACTCATTGAAGGTTATTACATGTTCAAATACATACCAAGTGCTGATGCCATCTTACTCAAGGTAATATATATATATATATAAAAGCTTGTTTTCAGTCTCTGGTTATGGCTTTTATTGATCGAATCATCGATATCTTTTTATTTTTTTAAATTTAAATTAAAAGTTTTTTGTTGATACTTTTTGATTAATTGAATTGTAATTCAGTGGATATTTCACTGTTGAGAAGATAAGGAATGCATTCAAATTCTAAAACTATGCAAAGAAGCAGTACCAGGAGAAGGGGGGAAGGTTATAATCGTCGATATCGTACTAGACATGAACTCGATCGGCGCATCCCTACACCAAGACCAGACTTACATTCGACTTGGACATGATGCTGAGGAAAAGAGAGAACAGATGAAGAATGGAAGAAGCTGATCCATGCTGCAGGTTTCTCTAGTTATAAAATAACACAAATATCTGCAATCTATTATCTATTATCTATTACCATATAATATAGGAGAAGCCTTGGGTTAACAAAATCCTCTCTCTTAGGTGTGGGTTAAAAAAACCTACATTATAAACATATGGCTCAATCTATTATCTATTATTAGGTTAACAAAACCATCTCTCTTAGGTGTGGGTTAAAAAAAAACTTACATTATAAACATATGGCTCAATCTAAAACAACTAAATTTCTTAATTATCTAATAAAAAATTTCAATTTTTTTTTTTAAAAGAAGCTCCCGTGCCTTGCACGAGATATAAGGGGGTAGTAATATACTATAGGAGAAGCATTGAGTTAACAAAACTCTCTCTCTTAGATGTGGGTTAAAAAAACCTACATTATAAGCATATGACCCAATTAAAATAACTAAATTTTTTAATTATCTAATAAAAAAATTCAAAATTTTTTTTAAAAGAAGCTCCCGTGCCTTGCACGGGATATAGGGGCTAGTAATATACTATAGGAGAAGCCTTGGGTTAACAAAACCCTCTCTCTTAGGTGTGGGTTAAAAAAACCTACATTATAAGCATATGGCCCAATGTATTATCTATTATTGGGTTAATAAAACCCTCTCTCTTAGGTATGAGTTAAAAAAACCTACATTATAAATAGGAGCCCCCGTGCAAGGCATGGGATATGAGGGCTAGTATAATCTGTAATTGAAGCTTATCCTTAGCTAGATCTTAAGAATATATAGTTTGTTATAATCTTTATTTTGATTTGATTTTCCTTAGAACGCCCCCTTATAACGTCCCCTCCTGTGGGGCCTATATGCGATGCATCTAGGAGCTGATTTTTTATGGGATGTTCTTCTCAATATGTATATCATCATATTAAAAAATCAGTTCGTTTTAAGACTTTTAACCCCCTCAAATTACTTTTTAAAAATTGATAACTATTTGACCCCTCAAATGTTGGGGTTATGCCCTAAAAACAACAAGTTTGATATCTATAGTTACTTAATTTATCATTAATTTAATTTATCATATTTAACATGCATGGTGAGATTAATAATTTTGATGAATTATTCATATACAAGTGTTGTATATGAGGAGAGATATGATTCATCAGTTAATGCTTTGTTCATGGTCTAAATAAACAACACGTTATTTGGAAGACTGTAATATACTGAAGTCGATCACGTAAGTGATGTGATGTATCTCCATCACAGAAGTAGAGACTTCTAGACTTGTATATTGATGTATTTGGAATACATTGAACTAGATCGTCGAAAAATACTTTATATTTCATATCAGCTCATTTAAAGTATTTTT
>MVGT01003301.1:535715-573133 GCA_002174775.1 Macleaya cordata
TCAATCACGCTTCAAAGGTAACAATCCTCCAACCTTCTTAAGATTCCTAACAGCGATTAAGAATTAAAAGGGATTCAAGGAAATAGTTTTAAACTAATTTTAATTCCGCTGCCTGTTTAAATTTTAAAAACCTAGAATCCCTAACATCAAATTGTTACAAAATACTTACTAATTTTCAAAGGCTAATTGGAAGGGTTTAGAAGTTTTAGAACGAACTGATTTTTTAATATGATGATATGCATATTGAGAAAAATATTCCACAAAAAAATCAGCCCCTAGATGCATCGCATATGGGCCCCACAGGAGGGGGCGTTATAAGGGGGCGTTCTAAGAGGGGGTGCAATAACCTCCCTCTTGATTTAATATGTAGTAATAAGTTAATTAATTGTTTGTCATGTAGCATGTACTAGTTAGTGCAAATGGTATAATTTATGTTGTTGTATCAAGTTACTCGTTTTTATTGTGACAATTGTTATTGACACAACAGATTTTGATCGGTTGTCACCTTTACTCAGGGATATCTCTATTTTGAAAAAAAAAAAACTCAATTGTCTCCCTCATTTTGTTTAGGGATGGATATCCCACATACAAAATTAATAATATTAATAAAATACTTCAACTAAAAAAAGACTTTCTTTTTCTAAAACCCTTGCTCAATGTTTTCTCCCCCTTTCTTTCTCTATAGTGCTCAAACCCTAGTTGTCGATCCTCTCACAAAATATAATTTTATCTCGTCTAAAAGATAAAACTTTGAATTTTTTTCTTGTTATTTTTTTTGTTCGATTTAGTTCACTAGCTAGAATGTTTATTAGTTCATTAGAGTCAAAATGTATGCATTTTTATTAATTTTTTATGACAAAAAAAAAACCAAAGACTCAAAAGGGTTCGCTCAGGACTTGCTCTCAGTTGTAGAGAGGAGCATTATAACTAATGCTCGGACATGACTAGGAGCATTAGTGTTTATGCTCCTCTCTGCAACTAGAAGCATTACTGTTTTTGCTTCTATCTGCAACTAAGAGTATCACAAAGTTTTTTTTTACACTTGTTTGATTTGATTTTTTTACACTAAAATGTTTATTAGTTCCATTAAGTCAAAATGTATCCATTTATTTTGATTTTTATGGCCAAAATACCAAACCTTCCAAGGGCTTTCATTCTCATATTGCTCGTCCTCACCAAATGAGTTTTTCGACGAAATCTCCTCCGATAATAGGGTTTGTCTCGAATGTGATCATGAAAATCACCTCCAAATATTATTGTTGAAGGTAGGGTAGGTTAGTTTTTCAAGTTTTCTTTCACTCTCTCCCACAGTCGAGGGTTAGTCCAAAACATGGAATAAGAGGTGCTAAAGGCCCAGTTGGCATCAGTCTCCCAATTATGTTTTTCGTGATATTACATCTACTGCCATTCATACTGCCAAAGCTATTTTAGAGGGTATTTGCATCATTTCTAAATTACCAGGGATAAGAGCAGCAGTAGCAATGTTGGGTGACCTAGACAGTAAGAATTGTAGTACAGTAGGCAGTAGATTAAACATTTTCCTTATGATTCTGCGGTTGAGGTCCCTTTCCTAATACATATATATATATATATACAAGCTTCGTGTACGTGCATTGTACGTGTTTATATTGGGTTGTTCCTTAATTGTAGTTGTTATTTATTAATGTAATGTTGTAAATTATGAAGTTATTTGATGCTAGAGTTTTATTTAGTACCAATTATGCCTTTTATTTGACAAATAATTTATAACTATATATATGCAATTGCTAATACAAAAATACACATAAGGGTATTTTAGGAAGTTTTGGTAAAATAAGCTTTATTCAAGTATTTCTATTATATAGTAGTATATATATATATATATAACCCTAATTAAGTCTTATCCAGCATGTAAATACAAGCAAGCAAGAAAACAAAATAAGATAGAAAAATCATCAATTAATTTTTGTTGAAGAGAAGATGTGAGATCATCCATTCTTCACCATGGTTGTATCCAAACATCTCAGCTGCAGTTATGCAGAATACTCTCCAGTAGTTAGTTAACTTGGCAGCCTCTTCTTTGCTAATTCCATAAAATGACTCGAATATTCCTTTTATCTCATCAATTTTCGAATCTATTCTCTTCAACCACTCTTCACTGCAACCAAGAAGCAACACGTACTTACATCAATAAACTAACAACTCATAATTTAATTCATCAAAACAAATATATATATACTCAGTCTAAAAATCATCATCTCCATATAAGACCCATAGTATTTGAAAGTCGATCAATAGTGTATTATAACTTATACACTTGTACATCTATTGTGTGAGTAAAAAAAGATGGGCAGGGGGTTTGGGGACCGCCCTTTCCTTGGGTGTGGTCTTTCCACTCTGCCCAATGGATGGGCGATCCCCAAATCCCCTCCACACATATTTATTATTATTTTTAAAAAAATTTGGTAAATTTTGCCCATAACATATTATTTGGTCAAAGCCTTGCAAAATTTAAAAAAATTTAAATTTTAGCCCACGATAACGCATTTTGCCCCTCCCCTGTTGTGGATACTCTTACAAGGTTCGTGCAAAATGACTTCCGCTAAGAATCCAATGATGTACAACTGACACGTCGTCCTGAAAAGAAAAAAGAGAAAAGAAATTGTTACTAAGATAAGTCAACCAGACTTTTTTTTTTTTGATTGGGAAGGCAGAAGCCAATGAATTATTCACTAGAAATCAAAGAGTTTGACTTATCAAAATTGATAGAGTCGACAATACAGTCAAGTGGGTGAGGATCCACCCACCAGTCAGAGATGCGTGAAGTAAAAGTAAATTGAGCAAGTGCATGGGCCACAAAATTGGCTTTTTTAGGAACAAAATCAAATCTGAGCTCAGGCACGGTACGTCGAAATTGGAGGATATCAGCAACTGTAGCTCGAATTCGCCACGGAGCATTAGCAGACATCATTGATAGCTTTAACCACTTGTAGAGAATCACCCTCAATCAACCAGACATTGTTCCATACACATAACTTTAATCTTCCAATTTATTCATCAATTCTGCTTACACTGGATAATTTAAAAGCATTTTTTTTATGAGGTTGATCTTCTTACCACGCAGATCGTTCTCACCCAAAAAGATATTACATACATCATTATAAAATTTTTAACTTTATTAAAATTTTGTGAGGTTCACAAATAAAGATAATCTACGAACCAATACTTGTGAGGATAATCTCGTCATCATGTAATCTTCCTCGTGATGTAGTACTTTTAACTTCCTTATCAAAATTTGTTAAAATTAATAGTAAAACAAATGGTTATCAAAGTTAAAAGTACTACATCACGAAGATGATTACATAGCATGATGACGAAATTATCCTCGTAAAAAATCACCATTGGATTATCTTCATTTGGGAACCACACAACCACACAAAATATAAAAAATTGTTGGTATTGTTTATTTTTCAGTACTACTCTCACCTGGAAGTACAGAAGGCATGAGGCTGATGGCATTACCATACTGCCGGAAGGGAAGATGTACCCATTATACCAATCCTCTTCGTCAATTTGCTACATAATATAACAGTTGGCGCAGGAGGGCCCTTGTAATTAATTAATATAGGAGCAGAAATACAGAATCAAACATGAAATCATCATTTTTGCTTAACAATGGCAAAAAAAAAAATATATTTATAGGGTTGGAGCGAAATGCTAAAAATCCAACTCATTTCAATGCAAATGATATGCTGAATTAAGCGAACAATGCTATTATGTCACACCTAAACATCAAATCTTTTATGTCTAAAATTAAACACAAGAAATTGTTTTGGAATTTATGTTGTATTAGAATAAATAGCCCCTCCTTATTCAACCCTATAAAAACGCTACGTTTTGTAGGATGGACATATAGATGATTCAAGGGCTAATTTTTGAAGAGGATGTTCTCTTCACTATGCGGAGCATCATATCAAAAAAAATATGTTCATTCTAAAACTTCTAACCCCCTCAAATTAGCTCTTACAAACGTGGCATATTTTACACCTTTTTTTTATTGTTAATTTTTGATATATTTTTGATGAGGTTATAAGTTTTAGAACTCTCTGATTTTTTTAGTATGATGATATACATATTGAGGAGAACATCCCCTTTAAAAATTATCCCCTTGGTCATCTGCATTTGAGCCCAACAAAATGTGGGGTTATTATTAGGTGAATAAGGAAGGGATATATAACTCAAAAAAACAAAAGAGGGGATATATAACCACTCTTTATACTTTTTTTTACCCGTGCTATTCTTGAATGAGTTGCACGCTAGCATTCTTTAGAATTTTATTACATGCTTGATTAAAAAAGCACCTGAATCTTGCAGCATATATAGGTTGAAAATTATGCAGTCAAATTGTAGAATCACACAATGTGGGTGTAAAGTGGAAGGAGTCATTACATTTAAGTATTCCCCCATCCGCAATTTAAGCGAGGTGAAGAAATTCAACCAAATAAAAGAAATCAATGTCAGAACAATTGGACTCAAGCAATTTATTTTTATTTTTTTATATGAGATCATTAATTCGATGCTAACAAGAATCGATTTTAGATTAAAGTTGTCAACAACAACAGACACTACTAATTATGCTAGTTGGCATATGCAACTCAAGCGAGTTTGACTACCCGACTCAAGTAAACATAGAGAAACCATGATTAACAAGTTGATCAAGGTCCTACATACATACCTCGCAATGATAAGCAAGGTTTATGTGGAAATAATTCTCCAAAAAAAGAAGGCTATCATCTTGTTTCATCCATTCCGATATTTTTCGAAGAAATAGTTCGAAGTTCTTCATGTGCTGTCCAAAAAATAATTAGCTAAACTCAGACTAATTAAATAAATAAATATTTCGTGATAGTATTTAAAAAATAAAAAAAAATAGTGTGGCATTTAATTTAAAGATGAATTCCCATTGTGAGATTCGATATTAAAACTTACAAGTAGGTAAATATATTTCTAACCACTTTAATAAATAATTTTTTAGAATGTATGTGGTATTTAATTGAAAATGTAATATACCTCAATCAATCCGATAACAAATACACGGTCGAACGTAGCTTCCATTTCGAGGGTCGTAACATCCGCTAATATGATCTCAACATTAGATAAATGGAGCTTCCTATATATGTAGAAGAAAGGAGAAAGTATTGCTTAATTGTAACATAAGGAAATTAAATAGATAAAATTTCAATACAATTTAACGATATATATATAAATATAAAACTGATGGTTTAGAAAACTTAAAATTTCTACAAACTTCTTTAATGAGTATCAAATTATATATGATATTTATAATTGTGGGGCCGACTTAGAGATGAATAAATTGAGAGCGGATCATGTTACATCGTTATTCATACATTATTTGTAGGGCTCACTTAGAGATGATTGGAGACCTGATTTTAAGTTATGATTCTCCTCATCATGTTAAGTATCCGCACAAAAGATTAACACATTTTAGAACTTGTAATCCATCATTTTCAATCACTAAAAATAAACAGTTTTTGAGCTATTCCTTTTACCGTTGATTTTATTCAATGGATGATGGGGTCACAAATTTTAAAATGTGCTAATTTTTTGTGAAAATATATAATCAACTTGTTGAGGAGAATATCATAAATTAAAATCAACCCTTCAATCATCTCTAGGTAGGCCCCATAAGCCAATGTGTATGAATAACAATGTAACCTAACCTATTTTCTCTCTCTTTATATATAAATATATATATATATATATACTAAATACATTTTCTTTTTTGTTTTTAATTTTTTATTAATAAAAAAATAAAAAAATATAAAGATAGAGTAGAAGTTTTAGAATATCTTATATGAAATTATATGATGTACATGATGTGTAGAACTCTAATTAAAAAAAATGGTGTAAAGAATAATCTCACTCTCCGATCATCTTCACGAAGCCTACAAAAACCTTTTTCTTTTTTTTTTTTTAATCACGTACATATGAATATGCTTATATGCGATTACATATTTTGAGGAGTCCTACTGATTTTTTTTATTGTTTTTATTGTTGTCCTACTGACTCCTACATGAGATGGCTAAGGGATTGACAATGTCTAAAAAAAATTATTATAGTACACCTAATACTTGTGCCTCTTTGTTACAGCCCTATGTAAGAAAAATAATATCAAGCATAAGAAATATGTGCAAAGCATATATCAGGGAAGAACTCTGAAGTTCAGGGATCGTCGGATCAAGACTAGATCGAACTAGGATCCATGGCCATAAATCCAATATTACACTGTGATTTATGAAAAATTCTATATTTACTTGTGAATTTCACCCATTAAAATTATCCGTTGATGTATCTCTAATTAAATTTGAAGAGAAAGTGAATTGAATGTACTTCTCATTCTTTCTCTAAATTTAATTAGTGACATATCAGTCAATAAATTTAGTGGGTGAAATCCTGGTTAACAAGTTAACGACCAATTCAATCGATCATGACTAATCCATAGACTGATCTCGGCTATTAAAAAACATTTGGTGGACTAAATCTAAAAATTACCAATTAATTTTATTTTTTTTAATATAAAAAATATAAAAAAAGAAAAATTAAGACTTACTTGCACTGTTCTACTATGAACTCTTTTTGCGACAAAGAGTTGGTAACACCAGTGACGTTGCAGTTTCTGTGCTTCTGTGCCACGTGCAAAACTAGTGACCCATGCCCGCAACCCAGATCCAATATGCTCTGTCCATCTTTTACGTGGGCCCTCTCGCAATATAAATCCAGCATCTTTATATGAGCCTCTTCTACGGATATCGTTTCATCCGTGAACAACCCGGAACTGTAATGTACGCACGTACATTAAGATGTTTTTAGGGCAATGATTCATGGGTTCGTGAGTTTGTTTATAATGGTTAAAGTGGTCAATTTTTTCAATATTAAAATGTTAAGCATTTTGTAGCCAAGATTGGGTCCACCATGACTACGAAAATGTCAAATTAATTAAAGGTAGAGTTTGATCTGTCATAAAGAATTAGAATTTGATAATCTTGATCTATCAATCTAATTAACCTTAATTCGTTGCCAACTCAACCTATAATAATAGTAATAATTAATAATAAGAGGGGTTATTACGCCTCTCTTTACTGCACCCCGTCGAAGCCACACATTTTATAGGGTCTACATGCGAATGCATATAGTAAAGAGAACATCATCTTTAAAAATCTATCTCTTAGACCATTTCAATATAGGTCTTACAAATAGTATGACATCAAAGAACTCTGAAAGCGATGATTCAGGGGCTAATTTTTTTAGAGCGCTTTTTTATTTTTTTTTATACACATAGTAAGGAGAACATCAGTATGACATCAAAGAACTTCTCTGAATATCGCAATACTTCTCTGAATATCGTAGTACTTCTCCAAATGATTTGTTTTTTTAGGGGATAATGAAGTATTTGTTTTGGTATGGATCTTCCACCAACAACAGACTACTTTGAAAAATGTTAGGGCCGAAATATTCGGCCGAGAGAGAGAGAGAGATAGACGAACCTTTCCTTTATACTTTCTCCACACATAATCTGCTGGAATGAACTTGGCGTCTCATACACTTTGGCGTCCAAGGTCTCAATCTCCGTAGCCATCTTCATGCTTCTAAGAGCTGTCAACAATAATAACATTTATTCTTTATGTTTTCTTGGTACTAATTAAGAATCCATACAATCGGAGTAGAGTAAATATTAGATAAATTAACCATTATTTTTCGGCCACGTGGCCTATGAAACCGAAGGCTAATTTTCAATGAGAAGATGTCGTTGATATAATGTTATTTTGTTGAGATCTTTACATTTTTAAGATACTATTAGGTAAACAATCCTACACCCATCGGTCGACTCTTATTTGTTGACATCTTTATTTTTTTATAACTTCAATTTTAGTCGTCTAAACCCGTCATTGTGTTGCAACTTCTGAAAAACAAATGGATATTTTTACCCCATCTTCTTAAATCTTTTATAAATTTTATTTATATATATTTTATTCTTACACTTTGTTTACACCTGCATATAGATAAAAATGGCACTCAGCTTTGTGATTGTGTGTGCGGAGAGAGGTCTAAAGAGAGAGAAAGAGAATATACGTACACTTGGTAAAATCTAGGGTTTGAGCAAGTTGTTGGTGGTGGGAGGGTTTAGAATCCCAATTGATACGCTTTTCTAACACAATCTTCATCAACTTTCTAATCTCTTCGTCAGGGACAAGTTCCAGCTCCATCCGCTTCCACAAATCTACAACAGCTTCCTTCTTTGGATTTAAAGCCTCCGTCGCCATCCAGAAGCTAGAGAGAGAGATCTAGAGAGAGAAAGAACTCTAAACAAATTTGATTGATATCGATCAAAAACAACAAAACAAAAACAACAAAACAACAAAACTCGATCAGGTCACCGCACAAAAACTCTAGAGAGAGATCTAGAGAGAGAAAGCCTCCGTTCACCGCACAAAAACAACAAAACAACAGGGGTCCCTACCTACATATTAACTTGTCTAGACTCGATGGAAAGGGAATCCTATGCAATTTCTTCATACCAACCGGAGAATGTTGTTCAGGTTGGGCCAAGCTGGCCAAAGCTCTCCATCTCCTCCTTTATCAGGATCCCCNCTGTATTTTCAATTGGGATGCTCTGTTCTTGTAAAAGATCATTTCATCCAATTCTCCCCTTTTGAAGCCATTTGGCTTCTCCACTTGTACATAACATTCTTTATTCCTTACATTTTATTTAATCTAGTTTTTCTCTCAAAAAAAAAAAAAAAAATCAGTGTTTAAACTACTCAGAACCTGAATGATTAATGCATTGATGAAATGCTTGTAAGTTGTAATAACCTTCTTCTTCTTATAGACATATTAATTAAAGCCCATAATACAATAGATAATCTCCGCATGATTGTGTTGTTCATTAATTTAACAATAAAGCTTTTTGGATCGATATTTTTACAAAACTCATGCCAGATGCTTATGTAGCATGATGGGACCTACCACTTTTTCCCTCCTAAAAATATTTTGAAGGGTTGTCTAACTTATGTGGCAGTACGGCCCAGCATGCCACATAAGTATAGGGCATCCATTTTGTAAAACGATCGGTCCAAATAGCAGCACTTATAATTTAATAACAATAATTCTTATTCGTTTGTTTTTGTCTATGCCGAGTAGGTTGAGGATAGGTGATAGCATCTGGGCAGGACAAAAGGAGAACGAATTTTGGACTCACCAAATGTGAGAGAATTGGTGCCAATAATGTGGCAGGTGGGACCTACCATTATTCTCTCCCAAAAATCAGTAGTGTTGTTTAGACCGACTAAGTTACAAAAGCTGTGCCCCCAATGCTTATGTGGTATGGTCGGTCCCATTGCCACTTAAGTTGCAAACCCCTTCAAAAAACTCTTGGGAGGGAAAAATGGTGGGTCCCACCTTGCCACATAAGCATCTGGCAACAATTTTGTAAAACTATCGGTCCAAAAATTATTTCTGTCTAAAAATAGTTTGAGGGTTTTCCAACTGATTTGGCAATGGGACAGACCATGTCACTTATACTTCTAGCATTCAGTCAATCCAAATAGTTTTATTCAATAAATGGGGAGGATGCCCCCAAATAACAAAAATCTTCAAATTATGGTCAAATTAAAGTTTGACAAACAAAAAAACTCCTAGGACCCAAGTCTAAGTGAGGATAGGGGACATCATCATTCTTTTAGAAGGACCATGCTACCGTGACACCAAAAATATAGTGTACATCTCTACACCAAGGTTTAGGGCCCACTTCAAGGTCCAATTTTTTGTGAGATTGTTCTCATCACCGTATAAACCATCTCTATAAAAAAATTAGCACATTCTAAAATTTCTAACCCTATCAAAAATTTATTTCAATCAGCAGTAATAAATAAATGGTGAAGAACAAAGATCAACTTAGATGGAGTTAGAAGTTTAAGAAGCGACTAATTTTTTATAAAGATGATCTATATGGTGAAAAATAAATATTCTTACCAAAAATCAAATTTTGGAGTGGGCCCTAATCCCTTGGTGTAGCCTGACACCATTTTTTTTTGTGACGCTAGCAACTGCGCTTTTGGAAACTCCTTTTGTAAAAAAATTGTAAGGGTTTATTGAACATGGAGAATGATTGGGTATGTAGCTCGTGACTGAACCCCCGTGATTCACGTTTCTATAAACTTGTATCAAATATTGTATGCACAAAGAAATAAAATGATTTGGGAACCAAAAAAAAAAAAAAAGTAGCATTATTTTAAGAAACAAAAACCGACCATGGTTCACTAGATCGGGATCGTCGGCCACGGTCCCAAGTTGAACCACCTGGATCTGCCAATCCATTCCCAATCTCATGAGTTGATGCAAGCACTCAGAAAAAAAAAATTTATCCTACTGATCCAACCCGTCCTAGTTAATCCAGTCCTGATTCCTTTTTTTATTTGTCCCAACAACTCTCTATTTTTTTAGGGTAGTTATGGATCAACCCCCATTTAGTGTCCATTCACCCCAATTTTAAATTTTAAAAATTGTTAAAACTACTTTTATTTTATGGGCCTAATATGTAGTAGTTCACCCCAAAAAGAAAAAAAAAAAAAGACCGTAGGAATTTTAGTTTGTGTTAGATAAGGACTTTATTCCTGCAACAAACACCATATTCAAGATATAAATACCATACTAGATTATTTTATTATTTGAATTCATTAATGGAGTTAAGTTAATTTCGGTGGTTTTTTTTTGAAGTCAAACAAGTAGGGTTACTAGATGATAGAGATCGATCCCTTAAGGTATGAACAGATGCCTTAAACTCTCAGGTGTCCTCCAGTAACCGGATGATAGAGATCGATCCCTTAAATGTTACATGTCCAGTGATCATCAACAAAACAAATAAGCTACATACAGTGCAACTGAATTGTATGACATGCTCCAAACTGGAGTCAGATAGTTGCCATTATACCCATCCGGGGTATTCTTTCGATCCTGGTATGTGTGTGACGGAGTTGAGTATTGCATCATGTCATGCAATAGATGACGAAGAATGGTACAACAAAGGAGGTTCTAGTATGAGTTTGAGATTGTGGGCATCAATTGGGCTAGGACTCTACATTATTTTCTATTCACTTAGGATGGAAACAGTCCCTCTGATTATCAATTCAGAGATATACCCATTCAGATTTAGAGGAATTTGTGCAGGGGAGGGTGCATTTTTTAGTTGGGGGTTAAGTGTCATTATGAGCCTGGCATCCTTGAAGTTAGACAAGGAATTTGGCTCTGCCCACGTATTTCGGTTGCTCTGTTTGGTTTCTACTATTGCAGCTTTATTTATCTACTTATTCCTCCCTGAAACCAAAGGATTGCGGATTGAGGAGATAGATGGGGACGTAGTCTTCATAAGAAATGGTAGCGATAAGAGAAGGGATGATTTGGTCGATAAGTGGGATGCAGCTACACAAGCTCAAAAAGCCTTGAGAATGTCATTACTAGTCTAAGTAAATTATGTTTCAGTTGTTGGTAGTAATATCTTCTAATGTTTTATACTTTTATCTAACCAATTTTTCTATGTAGCTAGAGTTTATGTTTTCAATTTACTTTTATCATCCGGTTTAGTTTTTTTGAACCTCTTGAAAGGCCTAAAAAATAATCAGGAAAAAAATGAAACTAATCCATGAAATTATAAATCAACCCCTATTTGGATGTTGTTCACCACATTAAAAAAAATAAAAACAATAAAACTAAATCTACCCTGTAAAAGGATAAATCACCCCCAGTTTAAATGCAGTTCACCCCGTCATTGGGGGGAACTGACACTAAACTGGGGTTGATCCAACATCGGCCATTTTTTTATCCGTAAAATAAGAATTTATTTTTTATCTAAAATATAAAATAATAAAATTTAATTTTTATTTAACCAAAATTGATGTCATCATTGGTTAGGTATTGTTCAATCAACCTCTTTTTATGTGGGCCAGAGTTATGAATTTAGGCAAAAAAAAAAAATAGTGAACAAAAAAAAGAGTAAGACCTAGATATGACCATTTGCTCAATAATATAGAGATTGATTTTGAAAATATTTGAGTTGATCAGAACTCAGGTAATGGAAGCTAAAATGTGGAATTTCATCTATGGTTTCGCCGGATCACTAGTCCTCAAATGTGCAGTAGAGCTCGAAATCGCCGACACAATTCATAATCACGGCCAACCCATGACTCTATCCGAGTTAGCTTCTCGACTTCCTGTTCAACCAGTCGATTCGGACAGGTTGTACCGAGTCATGCGTTACTTGGTACACATGAATCTCTTTACAAAAGAAGAAGAAGATGATGACAACCACGACGTAAGATATGGACTTGCGCCGCCGGCTAAGTTCCTCGTAAAAGGTTGGGAGAAGTCGATGGCTACTCTAGTACTAGGAGCTCATGAGAAGGATTTCATGGCACCTTGGCATCACCTCAAGGACGGCTTGGTCCTTGATTGTAATGCTTTCGAGAAAGCTTTAGGGAAGAATAATATATGGGATTACATGGCTGAGAACCCAGATAAGAACCAGCTCTTCAATGAGTGTATGGCTAGTGATACTAAGCGAATTGCATCGGCTTTGGTACACGATTGTAGGAGTGTGTTTGAGGGGTTAACGACGCTTGTAGATGTCGGCGGAGGCACCGGAACCGCTGTAAAAGCGATTTCTAAGGCCTTCCCCAACATAAAATGCACTGTCTATGACCTTCCTCATGTCATCGCCGATTCCCCTAGTGATCCTGATATCGTTTGGATTGAAGGTGACATGTTCAAATACATACCAAATGCTGATGCCATCTTACTCAAGGTAATATATATATATAAAGCTTGTTTTCAGTCTTAGTTATGGCTTTTATTGATCGAATCATCGATATCTTTTTTTAAAAAAAAAAAATTTAATTAAAAGTTTTTTGTTGATATTTTTTGATTAATTGAATTGTAATTCAGTGGATACTTCACTGTTGGGAAGATAAGGAAAGCATTCAAATTCTAAAACTATGCAAAGAAGCGGTACCAGGAGAAGGGGGGAAGGTTATAATCGTCGATATCGTACTAGACATGAACTCGACGCATCCCTACACCAAGACCAGACTTACATTCGACTTGGACATGATGCTCAACACTGGAGGAAAAGAGAGAACAGAGGAAGAATGGAGGAAGATGATCCATGCTGCAGGTTTCTCTAGTTATAAAATAACACAAATAACTGCACTACAATCTGTAATTGAAGCTTATCCTTAACCTCTCTCTCTAAGAAGTGATTCTTAGGGTTATATCTGTAAGAGTAATTTAAGAGATTGAGTTTTGAGTAGTTGTTGAACAAGACTTTTAAGAATAGTTGGTGTTTTTTTCCCCTTCATTTTGAATGCCAAAGAGCTACAAAAGGTGATGAAAAATGCATAATTTCAAGCTGATTTTTTTTCTAAGATAATCGTATCTTGTAGATCATGCTCATGAACATCGATTCTAAAATTTTCACTCCCATTAAAAGATAATTGAAATTTTAAGCTAAGCCATCCATCACACGTGCATTTCTACCAATTTTTTGATGAGGGTAAAATGCACTTGGGCTCCGCATAATATCTTCAGTTTTGCTCTTTCAATGAAAAATGCTAAACCTATTGCATTCCTTCTTGCATTTCGTATTTCATCTGCATTGAACAAAGACTAAAACAACCAAAATTTAAAAATACCTATTTAAAAACTCTATGAACTTTTTAAAATAGCCAAAACCCCCAAAATTCTCAAAATTAGATGTATCGATGTATTTGCCCTTATTAGATAAGGAAGAAACTAATTTTGACCTCAAAAACTCCTAAATTTGGTAATAGGATATATTGAAGCATTTAATTTAGATAAGATATTAAATCTTTCCTAAAAATATTCTTTCAATTAGATCATACTTAAATTAACCTAAGCTTTCTCCCTAATTAAGATTTTCAAATTCTGCCTATTATAGTCATAACCTTTGTTTACAACACTTTTATGAAGTCATTTGCTTAATTTTATGGCTCATTTTTTGCCAATTCAAAATTCCAGAATTAATTAACAAAAAATATAGTTAGTACAAAATGACTTAAACGTGCAAAATATTTTTAGCATATGCACAAAAATGAAACAAACGAGTCTAAATAATTTTTGCACAACCAAAAATGAAACAACGGAATTTTTATTTCCGTAATATAAAATGCAAAAATTATAATACATAAGCAAAAATTAATTTGTCAATGAAAAATTTCAAAAATTAAAGAAACATAGAGTCAACGCAAAATGATTGACACGTGCAAAAATTTTGCAATGTTCAAACGAAGTGTAAACAATAAAGCTTCGATTTAAAGTTGAAAGTGGTTAAAGCGTATCTACTTTAAAAGTTCTAATAATTTCATGTTCAAATTGGCAAAAATTATTTTTGCACAACAAAAAAAATCAAACAACGAATTTTTAAGTCAATCAATACAAATTGCAAAAATTGTAATGCATAAAAAAAAATTAATTTGATCTAAAAAATATATATTTTGCAGGAGAAAAAAAAACTCGAAACACAAATATGATTCGCAACAAAAAAAATGAGAGAATGGTCTTTTTTATTCATAAAGCACTAGTGGAACCATTGTTTTATTAACAAAAAAAAAAGTGAAATCAAAATATTTTTCTCTTTTGCCTTTTAGGTTAGAAAATAACAATAAATATAGTAGTTTATAGAAGAAAAAATCTTTAAAATATTAATGAGATAAAAATAATTTTAAACAAAATAGGAAACTAATTAATTCAAAATTGTCAATTAAGCACCAATTAAGGAATAGAATCTTATTAAGATATTATTCTCTAATTAAAAAAGGGTAAACACGGAATTAAAAAAAAATGAAATTATTGACTAGTGGGGTAAACAGAAATTTTATCCCTTAAAAAGTATAAAATGGTAAAATCAAAAAAAAATAAGGGGATTTTAGCTAATATGAAATGTTTGTGGGTTTTTTGGTATTTGGCAATCAAAAATGGAGTTTTTGAGCAAAATTATGTTAATTCTTTACCCCTTGTGTTTTGCATCCATTCTAAAATTATCATGTTGCCCTCATAAAGTCAACAGTAAGAAATACAGTAAAAATGGCAATATGTTTGGCATCACCCTTCTAATACTAAAGAAGGGTTCATGACTATTTTCAAAACGAAAGATGCTAAGTCCGCTGCATTTCTTACTGCATGTGCATCCTACGGTTGTGTGCTCATTTTATACCTTTCGTGCTTTTGGCAGTTAAAGTTGTGTAAGCGTAGCATCACCCTTTCAAGAAATTAGAGAAAACTAGGCACAAGACCCAATTTTAGGGTCAGGTTTTGGATTTAGGATAGAAGACAACACTGTTTAGGCGGCCAGGCAGGGTTCATGCTTTTTCATACCTGCAGTGGCCTCAATTTTTATGCGCTTTTAGTACGGATTAATGATTTTGGATGCACTGGACAAACAAAGGGGAGGTTAAAAAGCCATGAATAATTGCAGCACTTTTAAAAGAGGAAGAGGGATCAATTGCTATTGTGTTGTTGGGTCACAGGCCCATTTAATGGTTTTCTAAAGGTGGTCTACCAACTAGAAATCACATTATTCTAAAACTTTTGAACTCCATAAAAATTGGATGATTTATGGGCCATCTATTTTTGTCTCTCGGTGGGATTATTAGAATGAGATGATATATTATTAAGGATGACCTACAACAACAAGGTTATGACATCACCTCACATCCATGGATCATCTTCAAGTGGACCCTACATGTAACTACAGCCGCACAACAGCAATTGATCCTAAAAAGAGCAAATATTTACAGCTTTTGTACCTCTTATTTGTTAGCCCACTACAAATAACTATGCAAATATAACACTTATCCCCCATCAAGAGCCCATACAAGTTGAGGCCCAGTGCATATCTATAAGAACCAAATATTTGCAGAATACCCTGCTAAATAAGCCATCCATTCTCCATCTAATTTTCAGCAAACTTTTGACGAGGTTAAAAGTTCAAAACAATCTGATTTTTTTGTGAGTATGATTTACATGATGGAACTTTTGGTCTCCAGTCCAGAGGACCGGTGTAAGTTTGAGTTTAAGAATAAATTGGTTGTAACAAGTAATAACTTCAGTAAAAATTTCCGACCCCTCCAAGGTTATGCCATACTACGATCACTAATTGGCCCAGAACACAAGCACGCACTGAATATGGAAAAAGGATCGCTACCACCGAATATATATACTTACGTTTCACATTTTCAAGAAAATTAGTGGTCAGACATTGGTACTATTCAACTTATTTGGTAGGACTAATTATCTAGCTCTCAAGGAAGTGAAAAGCAATTCATTTTAATCTGCTTCAAGCTCAGTCAACTTCAAAATGAAGAACAAACTTACTAGTACTTCCTGTATGCCAACTCCTTAACTACTTCTCCAAAAGATTTCTCATCCCGAATGCTTTGAACCCACTTTGTATTGATATGAACCCGCTCGAGGCTCTGCTTCAAAGTCCTGGCGATAAAAGGCTTGGTACGGGTGGCAAAGAACTCCTCTACTTCAGCTGCTTTGTCAGAGGATGAGAACTGAAACCAAGGAAAAGAGTGGTACTGTCAACCCAAAATTCTCTCCAATAATCCATATATCTCCTTTCTAGTATATTAATACCCTCACATAGTTACAGTTACATCATCTCGTTTCAGCCAAATGTTTCAAATCGAGATGTTCCAACCGAAACATTTTGAAACACATTATTATGTTCCGAAATAATACATGAATAGCACCAAAAGATGATACCGAGGATAACCAAAAAGTTTTTGGTCCATTAACTGCCTAACCAGGGGAAAGAAGGGGAAAAAACTCAAAAACTTTTGAAAGTTTTAACCATGAATATAAGTGCAAACAAGAAAGGAGATCGAGTCTCAAGACTGACCGGTGAAACGACGGCACTAACAAAACGAGTGACCAGAAATCCAGGACCGTAGGTCTTCAAGATGTGATCCCAGTTATCCTGCATCACAGCCATGAGACATCATTATATACAAAATATCAAGATTATTTAGTCATTTCTCTTCTATTAGATTCCATCAAACACTGTTTTCTATCTTTTCTACATTAGACTATTGTTGTAATAATTGTGATAATATAAGAGTTCGAGTCATATAGAAGGTGAACGATAAAATGAAGCAAAACTCAACCTGGATGGGCTGTCACTACGAATCACAAAAAACCATTTCATATCTTTATTTAAGTACAGGTTTCTTTACCAACAGTTAATGCTCGACAAATAAAATAACAATGTACTTTGCAGTGAGTGACACATACATGATGTTGGAATGTGCAAAGACATCGTCTCCATGTAGTAAAGTTACTAGATACAAAAAAGGTCGCTAAATAGAAACCTATGCATAAAAGACATTCAACTCTTGATACAACACGTTCTCAGTTTTTTCTAGTATGTTGAAAGATGCTTAAAATACTTTAGTTTATGTTGAGTAAAGAAAATAAGTGGATTGGCTATTTGGCTGATAAACATTAAAATCATATAAATCTATATATTAAAACAGAATACATCACTAAATTTAGATTTGCAAGAAGTCTACCAGTGTTGTCCGACATGACAGGTTCTATGGATGTCCTAGTCACATAGAACTGAAAACAAGCCAAAGACTTGTTCTAGTTGTTGTGAAGTATGATCAGCAGCTGTTTTAACTGTATAAAATTGAAGACAAAAATACCTTAAGCCATCCCCATGCAGTTTCGCGTCCTTCCCTACTTACAGCGAGTCCAAAAACTGCATCTTGACTTCGAACCTAAATTAAAAATGAACAATATTCATTTATTCAGATCTTCACTGAAGAAGATTTGGTTTATCACTAGGTAAGTAAGAACCTTTGACTTAATAATAGAAAAATTAAGTCACCTCAGATGACATCAAAAAGTTTAGAGTTTCAAGAACAATGCCAGGATCAGGACAGGAGGCAAGGGAACCTGCAACACATGAAACAAATTTTCAGCCACAATATGGAGAACCAGAGATAAGATATCTGTACCATTTCCACACACAAATTGATATTACCTAGAATACGTGTTTTCTCCTGGCTTAGATCAGTCTCCCTATAAATTCTTAGAAGTGAGTCATAACCCCATCTATTTGATGTGCTAACAGTCTGCATAACTGCAACATATGCTGCCTACAAAATATTTGATAACAAGTAACAGCGCATAAATATGTGGAAAATAAAAGGATGAATACAAAGACAGCAGGTGAATTGTCCCTTTTAACGCTACAACCTTTCTCGTGTCAGGAGGGAGAAGCGGTGTATTTCTATCATCTAAAAATGCACGAAAACGTCTAACTGCTTCACTTTGTGTCAAATCATGTCCAAATATGGCAAGAGCAGTCAAAATCTCTCCTCTCAGCATTGCATCCAAGTGGCTCTCACCTTGTCGTGGCTCCCACCCTAATTTCCTGCACAGGAAGACCAACAATAAACCATTTTATCGATGAAACTAGAAGAACAAATTTTGTAGGTCTCAAAATAATAACCGCCACATTAAAAAAAAGGGTAATAGATCAGTTTATTAATTTGCTTAGTTAGAGTTGCTAGCTTGACAATCAGAACATCTCCATTAGTTTAGTTCAATCTATTATACAATCCCTTTCATCTGTCCACCCACACAATTTAACAAGTCGTGGTTATCTGGTTTAATCCGATGAATTCATTGTTCAGCTAAAGGAAGATGATAACTACCTTCAAGATCTACAGTGTTGCAACTCCGAATCACTTCGATGTCCTTGATTTCCAACATACTTCTATGACAAATAAATGTTCGAATTTGATTTCTTTCCTATGTACTAACTGCACACTAACATAATTTTCACAATAACAAGACAAGTTTGTTCACACTTTACCGAGAAGATGCAATATAGAAGTGGCAAAAGAAAATTAGAAAGTCACTCTTCTTTTTTACAGGATAGACTTGATTAAAATTCTTTTAAATGGCACTACCATACTAGAACAGTAACAGTGATATTAAACTTACTCCGCAGAATGCTGGAAGAGATTGATGAAGAACTGTTTAATATAACTTGATAATTCTGGAACAGCATCAGCCGCAATCGTTGCAACTTTGAAACTCACCTGTGGTGGAAAATGCAATTAGGGTGGGAAAGGCATAAAACAAGATACTTACACAAAATATGGATGAGAAAAATTACACTGATCAAGTTTGACAAGACGGTATAGTCAAGCTCCTCCCTGTAAGCACTCATCAAGGCAAACAAAGAGGACAATGACTGCTTGCAAGCCATAGATAGGGCATAAGAATCATCCAAAATGCCTGTCGAAAACAATAATGAAGGTAAATTATTTCCAGCCATTAAAAGTATTAGCAACTAAATAGTGGAGAGACTGATCTTACCAAATCTATCTGTTGCAGACAGGCAAGAGGCTTCTATGGCATATCTAAGTCTGGCTTGGAGATCATCATCATATTTCACTCTATAAAAACCTGTTTGGTCAACATTAAGTTTAATCCATTTCCGATGGTTCCCTTTCCCATCTGAAGTACCAAGAAGTTCAACTATATCAAGAGATTCTGCTTTTGTTCGTAACAGAAAACTCTTGCGAGCATCATATGAACCACAACATAATGTTATCGGGACAATCCATTGACCTTCCCCACTGGATCCACTTTGCAAGAACTGTGACTGCAATAAATTACATAAATTGTAAGGTTTCTGTCAGGTTTCAGCCATCCGAAGATGTGAAATGAAATCTAAACTAGCAAAAAACTAAAGGCAACCCTGGCAACTGTAATTGGGGCAATCATCCTCACTACGGCTTTCCATGACTCCATTTTATATTCTTAAAATGAATGAATAGAAAACTGCTTAGCCCTATAAATTGAAGAGAGTGCTCAACTGAAATAGTTTATTATTATGTCTAGAATAGCATGCAGAGTAAACAGGATAGCTACAATTATGGAGCTAAGCACCAGGCCAGCAGCCAAAGCAATAATACGGGAAAAGAATAAGGTATTAATCAGATAGAAATATTACCTCCATATCATGAACTACTTAGGCCATAGACACACTAATGATGGGAAGAAAAGATTTCCATGGAAAGCATGGTAAATTTTCCTTCACAGCGTATTCTAGATGGAACTAGAAACATAAATAAATTTGACTTTCCATATATGTAAATGTTTTCTTACGTAACCACCCAAGGTAGTAATTGAATGAAAAAAGAAAAGGTAAAGAGAAGCAAACAATAATTAAACCTGCTCAAACTCCAACTTGTGATCTTTCAGTTGCACAAAAATAACTGGATATCCCTTTTGCTTTGTCCATGAATCCATTAGCATGTTCACTGGCTCACCAGATCCCTCCTCAAGAGCTGCCCATAAATCTTCTGTCTTTGCATTCGAGCAAGCGTACCTTTTTATATATGAAGCAAGTGATCTCTAATTACATGGAAAAGTCATTCAAAACATCTAGTCAGTGTCAGAGAAACATTTTTTTTTTAAAAGTGTCAGAGAACAACACTCAAAACAAACATACTATTTGAACTCCATGAGCACATGCTCAAGAGAATACAGCAAAAAAGAAATAGTAATTAGATACATAATACAAAATATAAATATCTGTCAAATATTTCCTAAAACCAGCCCTTGGATCGTCTCTATGTGGGCCCCAAAGAACACTGTACAAAAGTGATGTACGAATAACAACGTATGACGATCCCACCTCTTTGTTTATAAATTTTGGATATTATCATATGTAATATAAATAGCTCGGCCTACTCTCTACTCGACTCTGGCTGAGTAGCAAGTTGGACTACTTAGCAAGTGAGTTACCTCGGAAATCATGTCTATGTTTGCATAAAGTGCAAATAATAACAAAAAAAGGTGGAGTCTCAAACAAATAATTGTAATGTTATATTTTGTCAGTAATTTCAAAAAACATCATCACATATAATTGCGATTGATATTTGGATGCAACTCCCCAAAAAAAATAATCTTCCTATATAGACTAATTTCCAAATAAATTTGTGCTGGAAAATTGTGAAGCCCTATCACATAGATCAAGGGAAAAAATCTATAGAATGCCCAAGACATTGAGAGATCCAAATGGTAAAGAAGAAATGGTAAAACCTGGAAAGATTCAGGACCAAGATAGCTCTGTAGCATCCGGATTACAGAGGCACCTTTTCTGTAACTTATTGCATCAAAGATTTCATCGATCTCACTAGCATGGCCTATCTCCACCTAAGACATATACTTTATAGTTAGCGAAGTAAAAAAGATAAGTTATATCAAGGCAGCTTAAGATCCAGTAAGCATGAATGGTTCAAAGGACAATCACATGGAATACAGTAAATATAACCACAATTGTTTACCTCAATTGGGTGTGATTCTGCAAGTCCATCCAACCTAAGACCATCTGTAGTTTGGTCAAGAAATTGAGTCCAAATTTTCCATTCAGGAAACAAGCTATCAGCCGCCAAATAGCTCACCTTGAATCACAGGATAAATATTAGTAGCTCATTATGAAGTAATAGATTAATAGACCACCGCACGCATGTATTGAAGATAAAGGAACATATGAGAAATACCCATGTTGCAAACCCCTCATTCAGCCATAAGTGTGTCCACCATTCCATCGTTACAAGATTTCCAAACCATTGGTGTGCCAGCTCATGGGCAACAACAATTGCAACCTGAATAGAAGCAGAATGATATAGCTTATATAGTATTTGACACAATAGAAACTGAACAAGACCAGAAAAGCATGATTATTTCATCTTCACATGCAGATCACGTTTTAACAAATGTCATACCCGTTGCTTGTTAGCAGCTGCAGAATGTTGATCATCATAAAGCAAAGCAGTTTCACGATATGTGACCAAACCATAGTTCTCCATAGCTCCAGCAGCAAAGTCAGGGATGGCAACCATATCCAGTTTGGGTAGTGAATATGGAGTTTCGAAGTATCTGCTCAAGTTAACTCAGCAAATTAGTTGCTCACTATCAAATAATCTTGGACCTAGGACCTAATCAATCTGGAGGGAAATCATTGCCAAACTACTAACATAGCAGTAAAATCAGTAGTCTACATCCAGAATGAGCATACCCAATTAATGAAAATAAAAGTTATGCAACATACACTTTATATAGATCAAGAGTCTTCACAGCAACATCTAAAGCAAACTTCCCTTGATTTCCCTTACCCACTTGACAGTATACGCGAACCTTGATCCCTGCACATAAATATAATGCCAAATTTAGCCTTTTGATAATAAGAGGTGATCTGTCAAAGAAGAAAGGAAGTAGTATAACTCTTTATATGACCATACCATCAGATGTATGGTCTTCTACATAATCAAACAGACCAACAACAACAGCCACCAAGTAAGTTGACATAATGGGTGATTCCTGGAATGTCACCGTCTTGAGATGCCCATCAAGCTTTTCTTCAATGACTGGCATATTGGACAATGCCACTAGTTCAGATGGCACATCCAATGTTATCTTGAAAGTAGCCTGAACACAACATATTAGTCAATAATGAGGGTTAAAAAAAAAATTTGAAGAAAGGGTAACACTAATTTATCATTGATATATTTCATAGGTTACAACTGGCTTGCATCTGAATCAGCCACTTTCAGAGGCTTACAAGTAACCAGGCACGCTCCAAGCTGAAGCATGAAAACACCCGAAGGCATATGGTTAACGCATGCACTTTTGAAGCATAAAGAAGAATGTATACTTCACCCTCTACTACTAAACCCCTAAGAATTGAAACTCGGATATTTTTTTAAAGGAAAGTCAAGCTAAAACAACTAAAAGACACCAAGATTGTCCTCAATTTTTTTCGCTATCCTCATATTTTACTACTTTCTCCATTTTAATTCAGTACCAATGCACCACATTAGATTATTTCTTTCACACGATACCACTATAATGCCAAAGGTGAGGTATATATAACATATGTAGAGAACCTAAAGCCAGGAAATCAGGGCAAATTAGCGCAACGAAGCAAGTATGTCCCTAATCTTTAATCTCCTAAAGCCAAACTTCAAGGCATTCCATTTATAAATAATATTATAACCAACAGCTTAAAGTTTTCAAGGTCAAAGTACCTAGTTACTATTAGCGTATTATTAAGTTAAGCATATCTTGGGGTCTTTAATGCCTTTCTGGTTCTTTACAGGGTAAATTTATAGGATATCGTATGTAGTAACCATAAATACTTAAAATCTTAGAATGGGTATTTACGGGAGCGGCTTCGATGCCATCACTATATTGCCATCACTGTTACATTTTTGGGTTACCATGGCTTGTGGAGCCCACATACAGATGAACCAAGGGCTAATTTTTTTTGTGAGGATGATCCACATGGTGAGGAAAATATCTTCACAGAAAAATCAGCTCATTCTAAAACTGGCAATCTAGTCATCCAGTTTTTTAAAAATTAACGGTGATTGAATCATTCATTTTTACCATTAAATTCCATCAATGGATGATGGGGTTACAAGTTTTAGAATTAGCTGATTTTTAGTGAGAATGGTGAACATAGTGAGGAGAACATCCTCACAAAAAATCAGCCCTTGATTCATCTGTATATGGGCCCTACAGTCCATGGTAACAGTGATGGCAATATAGTGATGGCACCGGAACGTCAGTTTAGAATTTGCATTTCTTCCTTTCAAAAAAAGAACTTCAATTTGTTCAGTGTATGTATACCATTAAAAAAAATGGACAAAAAAATGTGTATTCTGCACGTGATAATCACAAATTACACCATAAATTCCTGCAAACACATTAAATTCTTCACATGATCACCCAGATCCCCTGCATTACTATCCTTCTATTAGATACTGAAAATTTGAGGCCAAAATTTTTCATCCTAGATAAAGGGCACTTTAATGATGTTTAGAAGAAGTAACTGACTGCAATTAAAGGTGTTTGTTGTTTTTAGTTTTCTTTTCTTCTGTTTGTTCTCTTCAAATAGGTTAACAAACCAAAGTAAATGATAGAAAAATTAAACAAAAACCAAAATTAAATGTGTAAAACCTTAGCAGCTGGCTCATCCCAGCATGGGAAACATCTCCTGGCGTCCGCAGGTTCGAATTGAGTAACCGCCATATTCTTCTTCTCGCCATTGATCTCATAAGTACTACAAACACAAAAAAAATCACAAACCCTGTTATTATTAGAAGACAGAGACACCGAAAAATAATAAGGAACAATAAGGAAGAAGATAAAAGATTACCTTCTGTAGAATCCTTTCATTCTATCATTTAGGGTTCCTTTGAAACCAATCCCCAATGTTCCCTCTTTAAGTGGAAGAATTTCATCAAACTCAAACACCACAATCTCATCTTCTTCCACCAATTCCACAGCCGAAGGCCGAAATTCCTAATAGAAAAAACATAAACAAAACCTATTTTCATCCCCTGCATTCGATCAAAATCAATGAAATAGAGATTCAAAAAAAAAACAACTTATAATAATTCGTTTTTACCTTGGAAGAACTTCGACTGTTGAACCAGACTGAACCATGATCAAAGACCAGTTCAGCAGCATTGAGAACTAGAAATTTAGTTTCAGATTTGATATCCACGTCAATCTCAACCGTTCCCGTGAACTTACATTCTACAAGATCAGGTCTGAGCTTCAGATCGTAACGTTTGGGTACTGCAAATTTCGGAAGTCTAGGTTGCCCTTTGAATTGCTCGTACTTCTGTGCTTGATCCATCTCTCTCTCTCTCTTCTTTCTTTCTCTCTCTAGTTTTCGTGAAACAAAGAATGACGGTACTTGACACGTATCTGGTATTTAAATGAGTCTTCAGGAATATAGACGTGGGCATGGGTTAAGCAGATAGATCGATCTTGATTCATTCTTGTACTCTTAAAGCGTTGGTTTGTACACCCGCGGGTGTATAAAATAGCACCCAATCGATATTCCAATTATGGCCCTACATCTTTTCTGTTGCTTTGGGAAGATTTTGTGGAAAAAATACTACCCTACTGATGTCTTTTATCAAGCCCTTGATACAGAATCCATAATACTTTAACAGGTTGCACTATGAATCGAGCCCCCACACGCACGCAGAGTTGGCTGTCCATCCATGCGAAGCGCGTGTCCATTCATAAGCGTGTAGTTTGGATGTCCAAATACGCTACGCACGTTCATCCTCTATGAGCACTTCGTGTACACTTTCTACATGCATTTCGCGCGTGACGAACTCATTTTGCTTCCTCACACACGCGTGTGAGTTGGCAAATTATTTGGCGCACTATTATGGGTATTAGGTGGCTCACTTGGGGGACAATACGTACGTTGATGTTTATCTAAACGATGGATAGATCATCGTCAAAAAAACTCAACCCTTGGATCATCTCTTAATGGGTGCACAACCATGTGTAAGTAAAGTGTAAAAATAAAATAGGTATAATATGGGCCAACTGGTAACTATGTATAGGCTAATGTGATCTAGACGTTCAGGAGATCATCATAAAAAAAAATTCAGTCCTTTAATCGACTTCGTATGACCCCACTGACAAGTTTAAACCAAGTGTAAATAAATAAATAATATTGCAGGATATATTGGTATTTTAAAAAGGTTCTAAAGAAATTAAAAAACAAAAAAAAGGACAGGCCACGTAGGCCAACAAACATCTATGAGTGGGTTTAATTTTGGAAACATAAAAAGGGCCCATTGATGCTTTGCAATGAGCCGCACTATAGCATGGCTCACCCAAATGGTTCACAATTTCTCTCTTTCTCACTGTCCCTTATTCCTATATGGCTTGGCTCGAGCCGCACTGTTCATCTGGGTGAGCCTCTTATATATTGTTAAGATGAAGTTATCTTTTTTCACTATTTAAACTCAGCTACAAATTAGCTGACCTAATTTAAAAGTCTTGCGTGCTTCTTTTACTTTAATACTCAATATATCCTTTTAGTTTATTTTTAAGTTTTTGTGTTAAATCCTCTTCAGTTTTACACTTCGTTTACACCTATTGTAGTGCTCACTCATATATGATCCAAGGGCTGATTTTATGTGATTATTATCTTTTCATCATTTATATCACTTCAACCCATGGGTCGTTTCCAAGTATATACAAGTGGCTCCTAAAGATGATGAATAATGCTGCTCAAAGCATCAACGTGGCTCTCAAAGGCGTGAAAGCCCCTTACTAATAGATGGGTTGCCGCATACGTTTTCTTGGTTGTTTAAGCTAAGATTGAAGTTGCTTTAAGTCATATTTTTTCCCCTAATGACCAGCTACATTTTGTTGAATACCTATCATATCCTATAACCTTATTTCTATAATAATTACACCCAGTTTACACCTAACAATGAGCGATACATGGAGTTGATCCGAGTGATGATTTTTTATATCGATGATCTCCACATCGTTCAAATTACATCAGCTCATGGGTCATCTTCAAGAAAGTAATGTCATGCAATATTATTTCTATAATAATTATATTCAGTTTACACCTAATTGTAGATGGCACATAGAGTCGATCCAAAGGCTGATTTTTTGTGCCAATGGTCTATTTAACCCACGTATCGTCCCCAAATGGGCCCACATAATACCCACTTTATTTTGTTTCACGAAAATCTCATCGTTATTCTGATCACATTTAGCATGGGTCGTCTCCATATGGGCCCACCTAAGTGGGTGCTACATGGAGTTGATCCAATGGATGATTTTTTGTGACGAAGATCTCCTCATCGCTTAGATCACATCAGCTCACGGGTCATGTCGGGCCCACCTAATACCCACTTACATTGTAAAAAGGTATAAGTGCAATGTTAATAGAGAAAAATTAAGAGGTTTGTCTATGGAGTAGGTTTGCAAATGGGCTAACCAAATCAAACACCGCATATATAATTTGCCAACTCGCACGCGTGAGTGGGTAAAGTGAGTTTGTCTGGGGACAGCCATACATGTTGATGTGCCTTTGACCATATATTATTTTTTTTTTAAAATTTTAGTATTGGTGACTAGTCTCATTTTGAAGATTTTCGTGAATCCTTTTCATAAATATAAATTTTGTTAAAAATAGATTTGTAGGTAAAAAGCCATAACATTTTTATTATTTAAAAAGTTAAAAGTTGACAAATTTATCTATCCTCTAAATGTACATATTCTTTTTTGCTCTATGTATATATAATATTTTTATCTCCAAACTCATACTAATCATATGCCTTTTAAATACTATTTATTTACCAAATACGCCATGATTATGAAGTTATATGGATTTGTCCTAGCCACCAAGGAAGACCCAGATTTGTGAGAGGACAAATCTGGGCCGTTCTATTTTATTATATAGATAATCGCTTTTACATATGTCTGTTGTTAACTAATTCTATATCACTGAATTGATACAAAGTTTATGTTTCAAAGTCGGACTCGCTTTTGCCAAGTATATATGGTTTTTGTGTCAGACCATGCTACATAGACAAGCTACAACAAATGACATTTATGGGATCGTAAATCAATTTACAATGGATAGTTGTTATTGACACTTAAATTTTTTATAGGTTGTGACTCAGGGGTATCCTTAATTAAATTAATCATTTTTATCCCATATTTTAGTTGGGTATATCCCACTTCCAAACGAGTCTCGACCTCGGGCGGATGAGACTCGATACTAGCACTCGCCCACACATTTGAAAGTTCTCGTGTACGTGAGCCCTAATTTCGATCTTATTTTTTTAACAAAATTATAATACAAAAATGAGTCTCCCTCAATAATAGAGTTTTACTAGAAATATAATGATCCTCAATAAAAATCTGTGCGAAATAGACCCTATTACACAAGGAATTTAATGCTCGGATGCTTGAAGCCAAATCAACAATAAAAAATTCGTTGATGATGGAGTGAATGAATCCATTGAAGGTGGAATCGGTTTTCCCACTTTCTCTCTTTAAGCTAATTTTTTAAGTCCTATTGATTGTGTTTTCTGATATTTGAAACCCGTAGGCAATTATATACAAGGAATTTCTAGTTCCATCCCAGCACTCTAAAAAATATATAAATAGATTTCATCAACTTCTAATATGGTTTAAGGACCCATTTGGTAGTATTCGTCACCTTTAATGATTATCTCATCAAAAATTAATTAGCTCTTAAATCATATCGATGTGAACCCTAGAAAACATGATCTTATATTAGCTATTCAATTTTGATATTATTAGTATTACCAAATAATTAAAAAGTTGGGCTTATACCTGGCAGAACAACAATCATACACCAACATAATATTGGGTCGATCTGATCCGATTCATATTAAACATATATTTTTGAGTATGGTTAAATCTTCGAGTGAACTCGGGAGGTTGACTAACTCATCGTCACCAAATCACCAACTAAACCCTTTGTTTTTTTAAATGAATATCTCATTGTCTGTTATTACTAATGAATTCAAAGAATAAAATAAATAAATAAATAAAAGGCAAAGGATGAACGTTCTTTGTTTTTTCAAAATTTCACATGAGTTTCATTATCTAGTCTTCCTTGCATCAAAAATAAATTTTGAATTTTATGGACATTATTGGGATAGACCAGGACCTCCAAAGTAGAAATAGTAACCATACTTAGTCTCTTTAGGGCAAGGCCAGTGGAAGCCCTTGTACCCCATAACCCAAAGTTTAACTGGTAGTTTGAGGTAGCGTTAATCGTGCAAGAGTTCCACTGCGCGAAACAGTTTCGCGATGAGCAAAATCGCTGAAGACTTCCGCGAGGCTCCACGGAACATTTTCATGGTGGAAGTTGTCGTGTAAGTGTTCCACGAGATCCTCACTTCCTATGCACATTTTCCTATTAATACTTGTTTTACTTAATACTTTTTTTATTTTTCTATTAAATACTTGTTTTAATAAAGATATTCTCACTTTTCCTATTTAATACTTATTTTAATAAAGAGGTTCTCACTTTGATTTCAAGCTAACAAATCTGACTCGTGGAGCTCTTTCGCAATGCGAAGAGTTCTGCGGTATTTACCACCTCTCCACTAGCCGTGCCAAGCCCTTAAACCCTTAGCCAACCCAAAATTTTGAGGGGTTAAGGATACACCATTGGCCCTGCCCTTATTGTCCACAATATGCCCATCGTAGCAAATTTGATTGGTACTAAATGCTACAAGGTACAAAATTTCACATGAGAATTCTTTGATAACACGAAAATTTTAGGAAAACTTGTTATGGGGAGCTTTATTGTGTTGGTATAATTATAGCCAAATGCATAGTCGTTGGAAAAATCAGACAAGGTATATTCTAAAACCCTACTCTATTAATGAATCCAAATAATAAAATAATAAATACGATGAATCTGAAAATATGGAATGAACTCACCGAATCCGCAACCACATAAACAATATTAATTTCTTTATTTCTATATCAATGGTGTTTATATCTTGAATATGGTTGCAGAGATGGAATCCTTATCTAACACAAACTAAAACTCTCTTTGTTCCTAAGATTTTTTCTTTTTCTTTTTCTTGGGATGTACTGCATATTAGGCCCATATAATAAAGGTAATTTTAATGGGTCTTTGGCCCAACGGTTGTGTACCCCTCCCTTGACTTGGGAGGTCTTGGGATCAAAACTCTTGGCCAGTGGTTTGCCATTAGTTTATCCCATATAATAGTTCGATATCCCTACGGTGGTGGTTACGATAGCCCTACAGTGGTGGTTATGATAGCCCTATAGTGGCGATTACGATGGCAGTCTTTGTGCTTCTCACACTTCTTTTATGATGTATCTGTGCCTTCTTATATAGTCTCCTTAAAAAAAATTGAAGGTAGTTTTAACAACTTTTAAAATTTAAAATTGGGGGTGAACAGAGGCTAACCCGACTAGGGGCCCTGCTAGCGTGACACCAATAAATGGTGTAAGATCTCTACACCAAGGGGTTAGGACCCACTCTAAGGTCTAATTTTTTTGTGAGAATGTTTTCTCACCATATAAACCATCCACACAAAAAAATCAGCAGATTTTAAAATTTCTAACCCTATCAAAAATTCATTTCAATCAACGGTGGTGAGGAACAAAGATCAACTTTAGATGGGGCTAGAAGTTTAAGAATCGACTGATTTTTGTGAAGATGATCTGCATAGTAAAAGAAACAATCTCACAAAAAATCAGACCTTAGAATGAGCCTTAACCCGTGTGTTACACTAGCAGGGTCCCCCGGGTAGATCCATGACTACCCTTTTTGTCAATTCCGAAATTGGAGTTGATGGGTGCGAAAATTGATGATCAGGGTTTGCTGAACTACGGTTTCTCAGTAGTACTGAACAACATTGATTCGTTTCTGCTGGAGAAAAAGCAACAACGCAGACAATAAAAACTCCAACGAGCCCTTTCAAAAAAAAAACTCCAACGAGATTTAGAAGTCCATCCAACTAAGAGGAGTAAATAATCCACCAGACAACAAGCTCTTAATCTCTCTCATTAGATTCTAGGGTTTTTCAATTTATTCTTCTAGGGTTTTTTTTTTTTTTTTTCCAGTTTGTTGTATTATCTTGTATGCAAAACCAATGAAGCTCGCAGGATTAAAATCCGTCGAAAACGCCCATGAAGAATCAGTATGGGCTGTAACCTGGGTACCTGCAACCGATTCTCGACCTGCACTTTTACTTACAGGTTCTTTAGATGAGACTGTGAAGTTATGGCGACCGGATGAACTGGGGTGTGAAGGAACTAATACTGGACATTGTCTTGGTGTAGTTTCTGTTGCTGCTCATCCTTCTGGAGTCATCGCAGCTTCGGCTTCTCTTGATAGCTTTGTTAGGGTTTTTGATGTTGATACTAATGCTACTATTGCTACTCTTGAATCCCCACCTTCTGAAGTCTGGCAAATGCAATTTGATCCCAGGGTAATGTTAATGCTTCTTTTCTTTTTCACTGAATTCTAGGGTTTTGATGTGATTGTGGAACAATTTTGGTTTCTAATTATGCCTTAGTTTTTACTAGTGTAAAAGTAGTTTGATTAGTAGAAAGGATTGAGCCTCTATTGACTACTAGGTTAGTTCTACTAGTACTAACCTACAATAGCTAACTAATGTTGGAATACTGTTGGATTTATGAGATTCAACGTAAAAACATCTGAAATGTTTGAACTTTATTGTTGTGGTGATACAAAGTGGTAACTTAGGGAGGAAAGCACTAGTCATAACTGTGGCTTTTGTAGCAAGTTCTTCAGAAAGGAACTTCCCATTACTCCCAATGGGATCTTCATTTCATCTTCATATTGTGTAGAAGATTTAATATGCGTCCAAAGGTTTTTGTAGATTTTGGCTCCTTTGTTTTTTTTTTTTTTTCTTTTTCTTAGTTGAAAATGTTGAAAGTAGGTTTGAAATAAAAGTTAATGGTATTTGGTGTTAAAAAAAACTAGTAGTGAAGATTAAAAATTTAGAAATTTGTGTTGGGAGGCTTGCATGTCAAATTTAAAGACCTTCATTCTTCTCCGAATTTGAAGAACCAAAATTAGGACATAGAAGTCGTTGAAAATGTGTTTGGCACTCTCTCAAATAAAGAATCAATGGGAATGCTTGAAAAGCTTTTATAGGGGAAAAAAAAACAATTAAGTTTTAACCTTTTTCCGTACAAGTATTTAATGAACTATACTTGCATCAAAAAAGCGCAGTGAAATGCGGGTTTCACATAATGTTTCAACCAGGGTACCACCTAATAACATAAATTAGCAACACCTTTCTGTCAGTCCTTAAAGTTTCAGGAAAAACAAGTGCTAATGGAGATCCTACGATACTGGAAAAGATGGATATACTACTATACAGTCTATACTAACTCACAGTTACTTACAATCAGTTACTGGAGGTTATATCATCTTATAATTGCTTATTTACTTACAGAACCCTTTACAGGGCCGGTCCCGAGGGTGTGCAAGAGCACAGGGCTCCTATTTTAGAGGGCCACTTTGATTACCTTTTTAGCTAATAAAATTTACACTCGGACAGAAACCTGTTTGGTTCTGCAACTACGAAAATCTCATAAACAGTACCTGATCTTATTAGATTTTTTTTATATGATCCTTAAGTAATTGCATTTAAAAAAAATGGCATAACATAACTAGCTGTCGGAGAGGTTCCTCTTCCTTTGATTTCGTATGTCTGATTCCATCATACTAAGTTCTTCGCTTTTGGGTTTGAAGGATATGATTTTCTACAATGTTTTTTTGAAGATATGACTTCCTACAAATGGCATCAAATAGCTAGGTAGTTATCAATTTGAAATGAATTAAATTAAAAATATTATACTATGTTAAGAAAACACTAGATAGCTCTCAGTCTTTTTCGTTAGTTTCATCAATTTGGAAAGAATTAAATTAAGAATACATGTGTGACTGCTATTTGTAAATTAGCAACGCATAGGTCATAAGGCCGATCTTAATTAGTTAAGGTAATAATTATTCTAATTTAGGAAAGTTAATTAAGTAGATAATGGACGGTTCAGATTTATCTTCTTAAATAAATGGTAAATCAGGGGAATCCTTTGTTTTTAGTGAGACTTGTATTAAGTGTAATAAAGGACTGTCCTGATTTGTCTGAGAGTAAAGCTAGATCATCTTTTCTCCAAAACAGTCCTATTTTATAATAGAGATGGCATCGGCACAAGAAATGGTTTTGGTGTTTTTTTCTGAGAATGTAAAAAAGGGCCCTGTTTTCAGTTTCCGCGCAGGGCCCTCTAAATCTCAGGGCCGGCCCTGCCCCTTTATTTCTTGCATCGCTCTATTATCATGCAGGTTTTGTGATTGTTTTCTAATTTCCCTGGAAGCATAATTAGGTTTAAAAATCTTTTGTTACATTCCTTTTAGGTATCGTACTTCTGTACTTGCATAGAGAAGACTAAGTGTTGCTTGGTTTCATCTTGCATATCTAGAAAGACCGTATCATCCGTATGTATTTGTCCAAGTCAGGTTTGGGATTGTCAGTCCCATTCCATGTTCTATTGCACTACCCTCATTACTAGCCATCAGATGTCTAAGTTTTCTTCACTTCCCCATTTCCTTGCCTCTTATTTGACCTGTCTTTAGATCCTAAGATTCCCCTTAATTTGCACATTGGGAGCTAATGCTTGGCCTATTCCCACTCCTTTGTTACCCAATCCAACATCATGTATTGACACTTCTATATTGAAAGATAGTAATCTTATTAGGTTAAGCTCCTCGTTTTGTAGATCTGATCTTAGCTTTTTACATTTGGGATATGCTTCTTTGATTTGAAATATAGAAGGTGATTTGACCGAAGTCATGAAATAGGATATGCATAGTCACATATCGAGTTTACTGAACTCAATTAATGTCTAATAATTTCAGTGGTTGTCCATCCACTACCGGAGTACCAGTCATCAGTGGCCTCCAGGATAGGCCCTACACATGACCAGCTTCATTTTGTCTTAGTCAAAGAAGGGCAAGTACAATTTCAATGTATATAATAAATCACCACTCTGGAAAGCTAATGCACATTGCTGTTGGCATCAATGGTTTGTCAAAATACAATTCAATTAGAAGGACCATATATGTAAATATAATGACCATTAGAGAGTCAGCGATAAAAATGTGTATCTGAAGGGTTTCCTCAGAATAAGATCATTTTACTAAAATCTGTGTACAGCAGTATGAGATTTGCTTCAATTAGAAGGACCATATATGTAAATAGAATGACCATTAGAGAGTCAGTGATAAAAAAAGGACTGGGTCCCCATTTCAAACACAGCAGTATTCTCGATTTGCTTCTCATGTTTGAGCTTAATCATTTTATTTAGCAAAATAGATAAATTTGGTCTGAGTTTCACAGTCATTAATTATTTCTGTTATAGTGCTGAGAATACTGCTGTGTTTGAAATGGTTGGCTTATGAGATTTTGTTAGACAGTTGTCCCAATCTTGATATGAGTCATATGACCCTTGAGCTAAAGGAAGACGGATATTTGGATAGAGTTAAATGGAGATGCAGGTTAATTTAACCCAACCCGTATAGTTCGAATATGGTTCCAATGATGTATTTCTATCTTGATCAATGAAACATAACAGACATGATGTGTGGAATCCCTTGGGTGATATTGGGTTCATGCAGAAACTATTTACTTGTTTCTTTTTACCTCTTCTCTTTGTTGTCATTTTCTATGTGATCCTGAAGAATGCGACTCTTAACTGTAATTAGTTAGCAAGACTAGTAGTTTTATAACCAAATCTTCATTCAAGAACATTATTCTCGCTAATATATCTGTAATTTGTGTATATTGATTGAAATTATTTCTTTCTTCAATCTTCATACAATTATTAATTGGGGCTTTTTTTCTTTTCCGTAACTTCCCAGAGACCATTACTGTATGGCAAACCCCACTCTATCTAATGATTTAACTTCCTACAGGGAACCATCCTAGCTGTTGCTGGCGGGGGAAGTGCATCAGTCAAGCTATGGGACACAGCCACGTGGGAACTTATCGCCACCCTAGCCGTTCCTCGTCCTGAAGGATCATCCAAGCCTTCAGATAAGAGTGGGAGTGGCAAATTCGTCCTTTCAGTTGCATGGAGCCCGGATGGGAGACGTTTAGCCTGTGGGTCCATGGATGGAACCATCTCTATCTTTGATGTTTCCCGTGCGAAATTCCTCCACCACTTGGAGGGTCACTTCATGCCTGTGAGATCGCTCGTGTATTCCCCAGTCGATTCACGTGTGCTCTTTTCAGCATGCGATGATGCCCATTTGCACATGTATGATGCAGAGGGGAAGAGCATGGTTGGGGCCATGTCAGGTCATGCGAGCTGGGTCTTAAGCGTGGATGTGAGCCCTGATGGTGCAGCACTGGCTACAGGTTCAAGTGATCGGACCGTGAGACTTTGGGATTTGAAGATGAGAGCTGCTGTTCAAACGATGAGCAACCATACCGATCAGGTATGGGGAGTGGCGTTTCGTCCACCAGGAGGAACTGGTGTGAGGGTCGGTCGGCTTGCAAGCGTGTCAGATGATAAGAGTATATCATTGTATGATTACTCTTGAAGGTGTGTTTTAAGATATAGGAGGAAAGGAAAGACATAGGGGGGGAATTGTTTCCATTGGAATACAGGTTCTTTGATTTCTCTTCTGTTTTGGGATAAACAAGATAATAAGACTGGTTATTTCAAAACTAGTTCCCCTAATCCTTTTTATCTATTCACCCTTGAGGGGCGCATGTGCATGTCTGAGCCCGGGCACAATAGCTTACCTGAAACAGGACTTGCAGTATACCACCTGATTGGAGTGTGGTATAATTCGCTTGTGGGTGATCTAAACACACAATTCTACCCATTGATGCTATATGGTAAAAGGATTATTTTTTTGAACTGTTGTAGGTGACAAACACAAAAGCCTAGCCGTTTGAGTGCTCTAAGTCTATTGTGGGGTTGATAGTATAACACCCGACGGCTAGGATTGTGTGTTTTTGTCACCTGCGGTGAACAAGATCACTCTCCTGATTCTAAACTGGTTGTGATGAATTGGTCCAACTCACATGCTTTGGACGGAATCCCCAATGGGGTCGTGAGATGCAGGTCTATAATAATTGTCAAAGTGAACACTGTTGCAGGTACTAGTGGGGTATGAAAGAATTCATTTCCAATCATGAAGATATGAAAGAATCATGAGATGTAGCTGTGATCTGTATTCACCCAGGCTCAGATCTTAGCAACCAGAACTATGGTATAAGGTTAACACTCCTGTTCTGAACTATACTCTGATGCTCCCGCTTTGAAAGCATTTTAGAACTAGGAGTATTTTTTTAATTGGTTGAAATTCCTCCTGAATCCAAAGAATTAGTGATTTGCAGGGAATTCTCGTGACTCACAAACTTGTAGATGTTTTGCTTTGCAACAACCCTTGATTTTGAATTTCGGGAGGAATTTCAGGTGCCTTTCAGTACCAATAGCGTCAACTGTTATACAAATAGATTCATTCAATTATGTTGGTTCTTTTATCATATCATTCAATAATGATGTTAGAAGGGGATTATCCATGGGGAAATTGGAAAAGACAATTTCTTGTTGGTGGAAAAGGAAGTGTATGTTAGATATAAATGAGTAGTACTCAACCCATGATTCGCGGCGCCTTTCTGCCTTTCTCTTAACAGTTTGAGCTTTTAGAACCAAATGTTTACTAACATAGTTGGTACCTAAGTAACCAGAGCGCGGGTCGGAGCGGGAACGAAAGTGGGAGCCCGAGCGTCAGAGCGGCCGATTAAAAAATGTTCTTAGTTCTAAAATACCTTCGGAGCGGGAGCGTCGGAGCGTAATTCGGAGCCGGAGCGGAGCATCATCCCTATACTAAGGTTTCGGTTACTAAGGTTGGTACTAGAGAGAAAATTGTTGTTGGGATAATAGCTCCGGTGGGGCAGTGGTAGCTGACATGGTTAGAAGTCCCTCATTTGCAAGTGCATATGACGCTGAATGTAAAAATCTCAAAACAAAAAATTGAGTTTTAGTAGCAAGTAGAACAATGCATATAATGATATAAGTGAGACTGTGGGTCTATTTTGTTTATATAGAGCAAAAAGGGGGTTTAATTCATGGTCTTGGCGGGTTCCGCAGCATCCGCCCGGAGTTCCTTTTCCAGGTCGAATCAGCGGGCACTGGGCACCCAGCAAAAGACTCCAAGAGGCAAGATTGTTTTTTTTTTTTTTTTTGATCGGCAAAAACAAACAAATATATAGAAGAGGCAAGATTGTTAGTGAAGCTCCTTCCTGATTTAACAAAATCCATTGCAAAATGCTGTTTGATTTGTGTACAACAAGCTTGATGTTCTTCCCATACTGAAGCAACTCAAATCCATGAATTTACAGCTGAGAGAGAATTACAGAACTCCTAACTTTATAACCCATAAACCAATGAATCCTTTATCACTGTACCTGTGCCCAACATTTTTACCAAAATGCATTTATCAAATTTTCAAACATCATCCACCAAAAAATACCCATTACAGACCCTTCTCCGACACAAAAGGAAGGACGTTGTGGAGCCAGAATCCGGCGCGATCCCACCGCGCACGCGAGAGAGCGCTCCCTCCCGAGAGAGAAGAAGAACGCACGCACGTGCACGTGAAACAGGCACAAAAAAAGATTCGCCCACCCGAGAAGGGGGTATGAGTGTGAATGTGATGTGAAAGGAGTCGCCACCTGATTTACGGGAATCAGGACCCAAAATTTTGGAAAATCAACATATATCTAGTTTTCCGAGAAAACCATGGCGATAGTCCAAAGTGGATGGTCTGCGGTATAGAGATAATGGGTAAGGGGATCAAGGTACGGGTTGGGAAGGTGTTAGGCACCCAACAACCGCCCGTCCGTGAGGACGGC